>LR738709.1:335342290-335376120 GCA_902687465.1 Secale cereale
CTACTTAAAGGGCACCCCGAGCCCCCCTTGCACCTCCTTTCGCTCTATCCCTCTCCCGTATGCCTCCCTAGACGTCCCACTCCTCCTCCCGTGCCCTCCAGCCATCACCCTGGCCGGAGCAGAGCCGCCGGCCGCCACCTAAATACGGGCGCCTCAGGCCCTTCCTCCTCCACCTAGCCGCTCCAGCACTGCCTCAGCATCGCCCCAGGCTCCCCCCAAGCTCCAGCTCTTCCTTCCCCCGCCTCTTCCCCGCTGTGACAAACTTCACCGACGGTCGCCTCCGCGGACTTCCAAGCCGTCGCCGCTTCGGCCCTCCCCGGCATGCGTGCGATACATGGATGGGTGCGGCGTGCCCTCCTGAGCACGCCGGTGGGAGGAGCGTCGCCGGAGACGCGCTGTGGCCCCGGCAATCACCGGCGGGAGCAGCTCACCCCACGGCGAGAACGCGCGGCGGGAGGTTGAAGATGGCCGGAGCGCCGGGTCCCACGCGTCAGCGACCTAGAAGCTGGGCCCCTCCGTTTAAGTGGAGGCGGGTCTGGCCTCGGCCGCTTCCCCCGCGCGGAAGCGCCTTTCCTGGCGGGCGCCTTCGACGTGGCCGGGTCCCTGCGCGCTGCTGAGCAGATGGGCCGGCCCGGTGCACAGAAGCACTAAGCTTCGCCCAGAGCACCGTATAAGGTTGAACCCTTATTCCTTTTCTTTTTCTTTTTTCAGTCAACTTCCAAAATCCCCCAAATATTCAAATGAACTCCAAATTGCATGATTCAAATTTCCTTTGGCTCCATAAATCATGCTCTATCACATGGTGCAACATGCACATTATTCCAGAAACATTTCTTTCACAAATATTTATCAAATGCCTTTATTTCATTTCTGTGATGAACTTTAGAAAATCACAGAGAGCTCAATCTTGATCCAAATGCAGTGATTCAAATTCCTAGATGCTTGTCATGTCCAAACTTAGTTTTGGAACATTTTTATTAATACTTTCTGTACCCCACCAAATATTTAGCCATTTCTTCATATTTATCAGCTTTGCAAAATCCTAGGAAATTCATTTGAATTCCAAATCCAGTGAAACCAACTCCTAGATGCTTCTAAAATCATGACTTGATGATGGGTGCCTTTGCTCATCATTCAAGGAAATATTTATGTATACTTCTTTCAAATCCATAAACCCCTTGGTTCCATCATATTGAAATGTTCCAAACTACCTATTGATCCAACACCTATAAAACCACCTTGGTCATTTCTAATATGACCAGAGGTATCCTAGAAAAGTCCAACTCCTATTTTTAGAGCACTTTTATTTTTGCTTTGATTGTGTTGCTTATTATGATTGTTTCCGTCGTTAGTTGACGTAATAAACTGAGTATTCGGAGATGGACCAGAAGTTTTGAAGACTCGGAAGAATAAGGCAAGCAGCCCTTTGACCATGTTCAAGAAACCTTTTTATGCATGTCTCATAGCACCTTATTATTCAATGCATCGGAATCATGTTGAGGTGGAAACCACTTTGGTTGCTACCCCTGTTACTTTACTGTTGAAACTTGCATCAAACATGACCCTACCTTCCTATGAGGGTTATGTGGGTGGGAATAGATAGATGTATGCTATAGTAGTTGGCTACGCAAAATGGGTCGGGGTTATGCATTGAGTGAAACAAGTGTGGTCTGACATACTTGCAAGTGACCCAGTGGGTGCCACTAATGCCCCTGGGAGTTGATGAGGAGCTAGGGCACTACTTGGTGAAGAAGTAGTGTGCCGAGGCTTGACGGAAGTGTTGTTTACAGAGATGGATTAGATTTATGTGTGACTACCGTCCCAACCAAACATGCGCAACCACTCTACCCTTATGTGGGAAAGGGCATTATTGATTACCTAGGTCGATACTAGCATGGTGCCCGCATTACTAGTGACGGGGGTGACATGAGGTCACTCTCGGGACGGGGTCGCGCTTGGATAGGCGGCCATGACTGTCTTTACAGGGCACCGGACACACCGTTGGTACCCCGTGCTTGTGATATGTGATGAATACGGAGCGAGTCTCCACAAACCTTGAGATGTGAAATGTTTGGCACGGGGCTGCTACCAATCGAGTGGACTCTATGTTAGTGTCGTCTAGGGAAAGGTAGTGATTGGGTGCTTACCCCGGGTACCTGAGGTACCGCGGGTCGTGGATGACACGGAAGTTCCCCGGATCTTGTGGGTAAAGTGTGCAACCTCTGCAGAGTGTCAAACTATTCGAATAGCCGTGTCCGCGGTCAAGGACAGTTGGGTGGTGCTACTTAGACTATGTCCATAAGTTTCTGGGAAACAACACGATCCAGAGATATTGTTGATGTGATTGTGAGAAAGTCACAATGAGCTTGCATGAGTTGATTACAATTCTTTCTCGATAATGATGTCTGTGACCTCCTGATACTTGTTGCAGACACATGCATGCCCTTGTTATATGTTGATCATAATTGCATATGAAAAACTAGCTTTCCGCAAAACTGTCAACCTAGCAGTAGAGCCTTGCATAATTATTCTGTTATCACACTTGGGTTGCTTGCGAGTACATTCAATGTGCTCATTGGCTTGCCACTGGTTATTTTATTGGCCAGGCAGGAGAGAACAGGTTATGATGAAGATTTCTTGGTGACGAGCATGCGAGCTAGGACGCTTCCCAGTCAGAATGCCTATAGGGTTAAGGCAGATGGCATGGGTCCATGTTGTCATTGAAGGTTTTCCGCTGCGATGATATACTCAAGACCTGACCATTATGGTCCTATTTGTGTAACACGGTATGTAAGGATGTAAGACTCTTGTTATCCAGCTTCTGTGTGTTCAGTGAGCATTGATCTCTGGGATCACTGTACACGTGCATTCGGTGATCACGACTTATGAGTCGGGGTCCCCACACAAGGGGGGGCCTATAACCCCCAACCGTGTTAGGAACGCAAAATCAAGAAACATAACACCGGTTTATCGGTTCTTAAGGCGACATGAGTGGAACAAAACACCGAGCAAAAGGCCAAGCCTTCCACCCATTGCCAAGTATATAGGTGCATTAATTTAAATAAGTGATATTGTGATATTCCATCATCCAAGTTCCAACATGGAGCAATCTTCATCTTCACCTGCAACTAACAACGCTATAAGAGGGGCTGAGCAAGCAGTAACATAGCCAAACAACGGTTTGTTGGGATGGTGTCAAAGGTTAGAGGTTGCATGGCAACAATGAGAGGCTCACAACAAATGATGGGTAGCACAACATATAGCGATAGCATCGAGACAACTAGCATGGCAATGATAGTAATGAGATACAAGGTGACGGTCATCTTGCCTGAGATCCCGCTAGGAAGAAGAACGAGTCCATGAAGAAGATGAAGCCACGAAGATGAACCAAGTGTAGTCGAACGAATCCTCACGATCGCAACAAAACAGGAACTAACGAGAAGAAGCAAACAACATGGTAAACACTCAACACTTAAACAAGACATGATGCTCAACCAAGTATGATGCATGAAAAGGCTACATGATGCAACACATGGCAAGAGATGAAGCACACAAGATCAACACAACCAAACAAGTTTAAATGAGGCTGGAAACAACATATAGCAATTCCGGTAATCTCTCATATGCAAATTTCGAAATTGGTCCAGATTTGAACAAATCTTAAGTTAAAGTTGTTAAACAGCAAGTTAACATGCAACATGATGATCTACACGAAATTCGAGTCAGGTTACATATAAAGTTCATTTAATTCGGAGCTACGGCCTAGAAGATATGAGCAAAACAAGACAAGCATGGCAAAGATGCAAAAAGCATTCAAACATCAAGCAAATACACTCCAAACATGTATACATCATGATATGATGCATATACATGCAAAAACAAGCAAGTTCCATATAGAGCACACTCAAAACGGAGCAACGGTTCAACACATACACACGAAACAAGATATAACAACAATCTGTCCCAAAACAGCAACTAGGAACTTTGCAATCATCAAAACTACATGCTACAGGAACATTTCATGGCATCAAAGGGCATGGCAAGCATGTACATGTCAAGCACTACAAACATGATCACTGAGCTACTACCAAACACCACTAGAACATGCTCGAAACATCATGGCAAGATTGCAAATGATAACAGTTTCACAGACTTGGTGAAATAAACTGAACATGGCAGCAACAACGACAAGTAGGCATGTTTGCAAGCTTGTGCAACTCATCTCAAAGCATATCATCGCATGTGAATATAACCAACAGCAAGAAGACATGTTTATGCAGCTACTCATGGCAAGAACATGGTCATGGGATGCATAGAACACTAGCTATTCACATGGAAAAACTGAACTTGCTGATAACAGGCTGACAGAAATAATATATAGCTATTTACGAGCAAGAAAGAGACAAGCTACAACAACCTATAATTGCAAACAAGGGCATAGATGAATAGAGCATAACATGGACTTCAAGACATGATCATTGGACATCTCCAAATGTGCATAGATATGACTATAGCATCAAGCAAACATGGCATCATAATATAACAGTTTCAGACTTAGCAGATTTCAACAAGTCTTAGAAAATAACAAACAACGAGTAGGCCACTTTACAAGCTTGTTGCACTCACCACAAGGCATATCATGAAAAGTGGATTGCACCACAGCAAAGATGACATGATTGTGTTCCTAACACATGTTGACACGATGCTCAACAAAAATCACAAATAAAGATATGAAAAAGAAAAATCAGCAAGTTATATCAAGTTTCAGTAGTTAACAACACTTAGCACTTTTGCAACAAAGATAGTCATGGCATAATGCACTCTAACATGTATGCAAATGCAACCATCATGAAGAGCTCTTTGATATGAACAATTTTACATATCATACACTCCATTTGGACCAACATGCACAAAGATATGACCTCTTAAACATGCTAACATATTGTTGACAGACAACTAGAGCTGACCAGTAACATCACATAGCAGTTTTGCAACGAAGATTAAGGCATCAAGATACTAGTAACATGCATGCAAACTACACCATCATATAAAGGATCAAGAGACGAACATTTTGATATATCATAAGCTCATTTTGGACAATCATGCACAAAGATACATTCATTCAAACATGCACACATGTGATGATTTTTCTAGGGACTTAGCAACAAAAACACCTCGGGGAGTCGGGCGGACACTGTCCGGGTCCAGGCGGACATGTCCATCGGTGTTGGCTCGCGGGCCCACTAGTCGGCAATGCAGGCAGCTGGGTGCGGCGTCCTCCTCTGGATCGGGCCGGCGCAGCGATGCGGGGACGACGGGGCGGCGCACGGAGGTGAAGACTGTGAGGGAGCGGCGCGGATCTGGCCGGACCTCGCCGGATCTGGCCGGTCTCCGGCGTGGGGAGGCGTGGCAGGGCGGGGAGCGGCACGGAGCAGAAGAGCGTTGGGGCGTGGTGGTGGCGACTTCGGACGGGATCCAGGGCGGCACTGGTCGGGGCGGGCGCCGGTGGAGCTCCTTGGCAGCTCGCCGACGGCAAGGTCGAGCTCGGGCGCCTGACGAGGCAAGCGGCGGGGACGCGCGGACGAGGGAGCCATGGAGGCGGGCGCTGCACGCGGGCCTGGGCGGCGGCGGCTCGGACCGGGCGGGCCGCAGCGGCGGGGAGGCTGTGTGGGGACAAGTGGCGGCCTCCCGTTGGCTGGAGCGCGACCGGGTGGCGGCTGGACCAACGGGGGCGCGCCAAGTGGCGGCGCTGGCGGCTGGAGACTGGCCAAGTGGCGGGGAGGTGTTCGCCGACGCGGAAATTGAGGAGAAGACGTCGACTGCAGGTGGAAGGAGGGTTAGATTAGGTCTAGTGGCTAGGGATGCCTAAAATGGACAAAGGGATATCCATTTATAATATGAGGGCTAGGTTTGGGGGTTTGGAGGGGTCTTCGGAGCCCTCCGATCACGATCCGACGGATCCGATCGCGAGGGGAGTTAGGCAGGCCTAGTGGGATGTGTTTGAGGAGGTCGTCTGCGGTGAGAGAAGAGAGAGAGAGGAGGCCGCTGGGGTTTTCGGAGACCGAAAACGTCCGACGTTTGTCCGGCTATATTGCTGCTATAGGTTTAACAGTTGGGCTATCAAAGGAGCTCCGAATGCAATGAAATTTGGCAGGCGGTCTACCTACAACATAATAAGACCACATGCCAAGTTTCAACCCATTCCGAGAACATTTTCCGGCCACTTATAAAATAAATATTCAGAGGTGTCGTGGGCGCATGCGAGTGTGGCTGGGCTCAGAACGAAAAACAGAGAGAATTGGGGAACCCGAACGAATGCAAGTTTTGAAAACTATGCAGATGCAATGCACATGATGACATGGCAAAAAGAAACACGCAAGCAACTGACATGGCAACGGCAGCGAATAACTGGAAGACACCTGGCGCATCGGTCTTGGGGTGTCACAGCTTAGATGGGCCGTGTGTGTGCCGCAACCTCTCCCTGCTCCACCTTTTTCTTCATACGTCACACGTGGGCCATAGGTTTCTAAAAACATATTAGGCCATGGGAGAAGAATCGATTAGCCAAAAAATGATACATACAATTTTGCAACAAAGTAGGGTTCTCAATCCAATAGTCCTACCTTGATTCTTTATTAGAAATTTTACCGGTTTATATACGTTTAAAAGTTGCATATCAGCAAACCTCGAGAAACAAAGGGAATAAAGGAATTATAAATTAGGAAAAAAGGAGGAATATGAAACGGATGCGGGCTGGCTAGCTCCAATTAAACCGGATGGGATAAGAAGAAAAAAGCTAAATGAGATGAGATGGAGGAGGGACAACATGCATGACTATTGATTGGATGGCCATAACTGGCTACAATGCATATAAATAAATTCATGAAATTAGATCGGATGTTCGGTGCAACCCTCGGTAGGATGGCGAACCCGGCCATAAGAAACAAATTGGAGGTCCCTGATGAGGAGCGACACCCTAAGTCCTGCTTCTAGTTTGTATTCATGATGGAGTATCTCGTGTGAGGGTTACAATGGGGGAATGATATTTGAGTACCGAGAGTATGTTTCAACGATAGTAGATGGATCGACGTGGTGCGAGACCCCTTAGCCAGGACACCGTTACACATCGTGTGTCTGAAGCTGCGGCCATGCCAATGGTGGTTGCGGACCCAACAACGATCTTTGACGTTAATCAGGCCATGTTGGACTCTGAGAGAATTGCTCGGGTCATCCACCAGGAGCGCTCACAGCTCAACGTAAATGAGGCGGATGACGATGACGCACCGGACAAAGGTGGTGGATGAAACAAAGTTAAGGTGTGGTGAAGTCTTAAGCAAATATATTCTTTATGCAAATCGAAATGGTCAATACACACTAACAATGCACAGTACAAATGAAAACCCAAATACATTGAAAATGTAAACATGTTTCAATAGATAAACAACCTAAAACATATCGATAAAGAATATTTCAATGGCGTCTAGAAGACCTGGGCAATGGCAATGCCCTACCCTCCTTCTGAAAATATTCCTTAATTTTTGCAGGATCAATACTTTTAAAGATCCCTCGCTCAATGTAACACACCATCAAGTCATTAAGCCAACTGTCGGACATCTTGCTGCGCAACTCAGTCTTGATGATTTTCATTGATCAGAAGATCTTTTCAACTATTGTCGTCGCTACTGGCAGTAGCAATGCCAACTCAATGAGGCAATAAATAGTAGGAAACATGACATGGCTTTCAAGTTCAACCATCTTTTTTCTAGGCTTACAATATCATGACAAGCACTAAAGTCTTCAATTCTTCTCATATGGATAATAAATAGATCAAGGTTACACTAAAACGATAACAACAAAAGCAATAACTCTTACGTTTTGTTACACTATATTCTAACTAATCAAAGTCCTTATACCACTGTGGCCGAAAGCATCGTCCATCTCTATTTGGGGGGAAAGTGCAACTAGTTCGTTGAGTTGCACTCATTCGTAGATAAGCAAATCTAACATCATCTCTAATGTTGAGGGCAAATCTATCAAGTGGAATGCGAAGTCCTGGATCACCATTTATGTAATCTAGACTAAAAATATTTATACCTTCAACTCCGTGAACCTCAACATTCTCGTCCATTATAGCTTCGATGGAATATGTGGTTTGTTCTTCCACTTGTTCAGTTGTTTCATGCTCAACTTCCACGGAATTCGCTTGATCTTCTTGAGTGGCATGTGTCGAAACATTAACACTTTCTCGGGTGCTTGGATTCAAGTTGCTGCCACTACCAAGTACTTCAAAATATTTTGTCAAATCCGCAATTCACAACACCAAACTGTCACTGAAAGTTTGAAATCACTACAATTGCATGATACAAATTGTTCAATTTCTGAAAAACAATATACCTTTGTCTCCCCCCTTTTTCATTGGCCTTGCTAGCCTCTTTCCTTTCCTCTCCATTCACTGCACCAGCTGACAGTCGTGAGCCCATGATGGACGCAAAGCGCGCTGCCCCCAGAGGACTGACACTGCCCTTGTGCGGCTGCACCGTTGCTCCTTGACGCCGCCGGCTAGCCCCCACCCTCAGCCGCCGCTCCCTGAGTAGTGCGCCCGGTGCGGCAGCGCTCTGCCGCCTGCTTGGTCGACACCCCGTCCCCGCCGTTGACCGTCCCGTCCTCCTGGCCAGCCGCCACCATGCTAGGTTTGGCCAAATGCCCGAGTGCTAGGTTTGCTCGTTTGCGTTTCGTTTCAATGTGTCTCATGAATGACCTGTGCGTGCAAAGTGCGAAGCGATGCGCCTCCTGCAGCAACTCTAGGCTCATCCGCTCATGGCCCATCTGATGGCATCTGTCATGGTTTTGTCACGGCAGATGTCCTAGCATAAGGACTTAGTCGTGGAGCCATCGCGATGGGTTAGCTTAAAGGGGTTAAAGCGGACAAAGGGCGCAAGGGATTTTTATACTACTTCGGCCCCTTACGATGAAGGTAAAAGCCTACGTCTAGTTGTTGTGGTATTGCTAGGGTTTCGATGACGAGGGAGCGAATCCGCTTTGCCTGTGTCTCGAGCTGTTGTCTGTGTCCCTGAACCGCCGTCGGGTCGTTCCTTTATATACACAGGAGGACGCCCGACCGGTTTACAGAACCCCGAGACCGGCTCATAAACGTGTCCGGCTTGGTTTCTACCTTTCCTATCTTGCAACACAAGTTATACATCATATGGCGGTTTACTTCTATGCGCCCTAATCCGCCCTTGGGCCCTGGGCTTTTTATCTCTTCATAATAACACGTCATACTCCTTGTCTTCATGTGCTTCAATAGGGATAATTCTGTATAAGTATAACCCGGCCCCTCCTGGGCAGTTTATACCTAATAGTTACATCCCCAACATTAGGCCCCAGATTGATTTGAACCTGTTCATGTCGATCTTCAACACTTGGAAAAATTTCTTCTTCAGTGCCTTCGAATGATCTTGTAAACCGCCATGACGTCATCTTCCAGGATCAGAATAAACCGCCATGACATCACCTGTTCATTTAAAACCTGTATATATTTTACCATTTATTAATAAGCCTCCGAAGACCGAGGCGACAGCTTTGCGTCATATCCATTTTTTGGGCTCCTTGATTCCCGCGTCTGTCATTTATCCCTTCGACTTATAAATAGGGCGAGGGGTCCCTTTCTTTTTTTTTCTCCCCTTGCCTCTTTGCTATTCTTCCTCCTCGCGCCTCCTCAGTGCCCGAGCGCCGCTGCCGTCGACCTTCGCGTCTGCTCCAACACAGGCCGCTGTATCAACCTATTTTGACCAGAATCCCGCCAACGCGCCTCCGCATCCGACAGCCCTGGTAAGTCCTTTCTTTGCTCCTCCTATAGATCTCATTAGGGCTTTTCCGCAAGTTCATCTGAACTGTTGTGCTGTTCTTCCCTGTTCTTCTTCATGGCTTCAATGGCGAGTGTAGATCTGATATTTTCCTATGTGGTTGCAACGATAGTCCTTCTTTCTTGTCATTAGCACACTCTTCCTTTTAAAGTAATCCCATCTAGGTCTGACGAACTGATGTAGTATCTGTTTATCTTAGGTTTGAATATACCTGAGTTTATTGACACGCTGTAGATCTATAATTATCATGCTGATTTGTGAAACTTGTTTTCCCATCGCCTAGTTATTTCATATATGCATCTTTCGTACTTACAGCGGCAGTTTAACCTTAGAAAATCATAATCCGATAGGTAGCATTAGGCCCCACTTAAACCGCCGTTTCGGTTATCTTCCTAACTCTTCCAATATCTGACTCCGGTTTAATAATGTGTATATATATATATATATATATATATATATATATATATATATATATATATATATATATATATCCTCTACTGCCGACCTTGTGATGCTTTATACCTGTTTAGCCATGATTCATAAACCGGCCTTTTATCTGTAATTTCAGCTTTTCATTTGAATGGCCAAGCAAATTTATTCCTATAACTGGGTTCCGTCCCGGGTTACTGAAGAATACCTGAACGGTTTAGTTGAGATTGGCGCTTTAGCCAAGAAGGATGTCATCCACTAGAGAGTCCCTAGTCCGGAAAATCCTCCTGAACCCAAAGACGGAGAAGTAGTTGTGTTCGTTGATCACCTGGCCCGAGGGTTTAGCCCTTGTTGGGGATCGTAGCAGAAAATCAAAAATTTTCCTACGCATCACCAAGATCTATCTATGGAGTAATCTAGCAACGAGGGGAAGGTGAGTGCATCTACATACCCTTGTAGATCCCGATGCGGAAGCGTTGCAAGAACGCGGATGAAGGAGTCGTACTCGCTGCGATTCAGAACACGGTTGATTCCGATCTAAGCGCCGAACAACGGCGCCTCCGCGTTCAACACACGTGCAGCCCGATGACGTCTCCCACGCCTTGATCCAGCAAGGAGAGAGGGAGAGGTTGGGGAAGACTCCATCCAACAGCAGCACGACGGCGTGGTGGTGGTGGAGGAGCGCGGGACTCCAGCAGGGCTTCGCCAAGCACTGCGAGAGACGAGGAGGGAGAGAGGTAGGGCTGCGCCAAGCGACAGAGGTCAAAACGTGTTATGCGCAGCCCCAAAACTCACATATATATAGGGGAAGTGAGGGATGCGCCCCCTCTAGGGTTTCCCACCCCTTGGGGTGCGGCCACCTCAGATCCCATCTGAGGGTGGCGGCCAGAGGGGGAGAGGGAGAGGGGGGCGCACCAGATTGGGCCCTAGGGCCCATCTGCCCTAGGGTTTGCCCCCCTCCCCTCTTGGAGGCGCCTTGGGCCTTGGTGGGGGGCGCACCAGCCCACCTGGGGCTGGTCCCCTCCCACACTTGGCCCACGTATGCCTCCGGGGCTGGTGGCCCCACCCGGTAGACCCCCGGGACCCTCCCGGTGGTCCCGGTACGCTACCGATAGCGCCCGAAACTTTTCCGGTGACCAAAACGGGACTTCCCATATATGAATCTTTACCTCCGGACCATTCCGGAACTCCTCGTGACGTCCGGGATCTCATCCGAGACTCCGAACAACATTCGGTAACCGCGTACATACTTTCCCTATAACCCTAGAGTCATCGAACCTTAAGTGTGTTGACCCTACGGGCTCGGGAGTCATGCAGACATGGCCGAGACAACTCTCCGGTCAATAACCAACAGCGGGATCTGGATACCCATGTTGGCTCCCACATGCTCCACGATGATCTCATCGGATGAACCACGATGTCAAGGATTCAATCAATCCCGTATACAATTCCCTTTGTCTATCGGCATAGTACTTGCCCGAGATTCGATCGTCGGTATACCGATACCTCGTTCAATCTCGTTACCGACAAGTCCCTTTACTCGTTCTGTAACACATCATCCCGTGATCAACTCCTTGATCACATATTGTGCACATTATGATGATGTCCTACCGAGTGGGCCCAGAGATACCTCTCTGTCACACGGAGTGACAAATCCCAGTCTCCATTCGTGCCAACCCAACAGACACTTTCGGAGATACCTGTAGTGCATCTTTATAGCCACCCAGTTACGTTGTGACGTTTGGTACACCCAAAGCATACCTACGGTATCCGGGAGTTGCACAATCTCATGGTCTAAGGAAAAGATACTTGACATATAGAAAAGCTTTAGCATACGAACTACACGATCTGTGCTAGGCTTATGATTGGGTCTTGTCCATCACATCATTCTCCTAATGATGTGATCCCGTTATCAACGACATCCAATGTCCATGGTCAGGAAGCCGTAACCATCTATTGATCAACGAGCTAGTCATCTAGAGGCTCACTAGGGACAAGGTGTTTGTCTATGTATCCACACATGTATCTGAGTTTCCTATCAATACAATTCTAGCATGGATAATAAACAATTATCATGAACAAGGAAATATAATAATAACCAATTTATTATTGCCTCTAGGGCATATTTCCAACAGTCTCCCACTTGCACTAGAGTCAATAATCTAGTTCACATCGCCATGTGATTAACACTCACAGGTCACATCGCCATGTGACCAACATCCAAAGAGTTTACTAGAGTCAGTAATCTAGTTCACATCAATATGTGATTAACACTCAATGAGTTCTGGGTTTGATCATGTTATGCTTGTGAGAGAGGTTGTAGTCAACGGGTCTGCAACATTCAGATCCCTATGTACTTCGCAAAACTTTATGTCATATCATAGATGCTGCTATCACGTTCCACTTGGAGCTATTCCAAGCTGTTGCTCCATTTTACGTATCCGGTATCTCTACCCAGAGTTATCCGGATAGGTGTTAAGCTTGCATCGACGTAACTCTTTACGTCGAACTCTTTATCACCTCCATAACTGAGAAACATTTCCTTATTCCTCTAAGGATAATTTTGACCACTATCTAGTGATCCACTCCTGGATCACCTTTGTACCCTCTTGCCAGACATGTGGCAAAGCACACATCAGGTGTGGTACTCAGCATGGCATACCGTATAGAGCCTATGACAAAAGCATAGGGGACGACCTTCGTCCTTCCTCTTTCTTCTGCCGTGGCAAGCTTTGAGTCTTACTCAACTTCACACCTTACAACTCAGGTAAGAACTCCTTCTTTAACTGATATATTTTGAACTCCTTCAAAATCATGTCAAAGGTGTGTGTTCCCTTTTGAAAGTATCATTAGGCGTCTTGATCTATCTCTATAGATCTTGATGCCCAATTAGGTAAGCAACTTTATCTAGGTCTTCCTTTGAAAAACTCATTTCAAACAACCCTTAACGCTTTCCAGAAATTCTACATCAATTCGGATCAACAATATGTCAATCACATATACTTATCAGAAATGTTGTAGTGCTCCCACTCACTTTATTGTAAATACAAGTTTCTAACAAACTTAGTATAAAACCAAAAACTTTGATCACTCCATCAAAGCGTATATTCCGACTCCGAGATGCTTGCTCCAGTCCATGGAAGGACCGCTGGAGCTAGCATACCTTTTAGCATCCTTAGGATCAACAAAACCTTTCTGATTGTATCACATACAACCTTTCCTTACGAAAACTGGTAAGGAAACTTGTTTTGTCATCCATCTGCCAGATTTCATAAATGCAGCTAATGCTAACATGATTCCTACGGACTTAAGCATCGCTACGGGTGAGAAAATCTCATCGTAGTCAACTCCTTGAACTTGTGAAAAACTCTTTGCCACAAGTCGAGCTTCATAGACGGTGACATTACCGTCCACGTCCGTCTTCTTATTAAAGATCCATTTATCTCAATGACTTGCCAATCAACGGGCAAGTCCACCAAAGTCCATACTTTGTTTTGATACATGGATCCTTTCTCGGATTTCTCGGCTTCTAACCATTTGTCGGAATATGGGCCCACCATCGCTTCTCCATAGTTTGTACGTTCATTGTTGTCCAACAACATGATATCTAAGACAGGATCACCGTACCACTCAGGAGTAGTACATATCCTCGTCGACCTATGAGGTTCAATAGAAACTTGATCCGAAGCTTCATGATCACTATCATTAGTTTCCTCTTCAACAGTCGTAGGTTCCACAGAAACATATTTCTGTGTTGCACTACTCTCCGGTTGAAGTGAGGGTTCGACAACCTCATGAAGTTCTATTTTCCTCCCACTCAATTCTTTCGAGAGAAACTCCTTCTCGAGAAAGGACCAGTTCTTAGCGACAAACATTTTGTCCTTGGATCTGAGATAGAAGGTATACCCAACTGTTACCTTTGGGTATCCTATGAAGATGTATTTGTCCGCTTTGGGTTCGAGCTTTTTCCGGCTGAAGCCATAAGCATCGCAGCCCCAAACATTGAGAAACGACAACTTTGGTTTCTTGCCAAACCATATTTCATACGGCGTCGTCTCAATGGACTTACATGGTGCCCTATCTAAAGTGAGTGCAACTGTCTCTAATGCATAACCTCAAAATAATAGCGGCAGATTGGTAAGAGACATCATAGATCGCACCATATCTCATAAGGTTCGATTACGACGTCCGGACTCACCATTACGCTGTGGTGTTCCAGGTGGCTTCAACTGCGAAACAATTCCACAATGTCTTAAGTGATTGCCAAACTCACAACTCAGAAAATCTCCTCTTGATCAGATCGTAGGAACATGATCTTCTTGTTATGATGATTGTTAACTTCACTCTGAAATTGCTTGAACTTTTCAAACGTTTCAGACTTTTTCTTCATTAAGTAAATATACCCATACCTACTCAAATCGTCAGTGAAGATGAGAAAATAACGATATCCACCACACGCCTTAATTCTCATTGGATCACACACATTAGCATGTATGATTTCCAACAAGTCACTTTTCCGTTTCATTGTATATGAACACGGGATCTTAGTCATCCTGCCCATGAGGCATGGCTCGCATATGTCAAGCGATTCAAAATCAAGTGACTCCAAACATCCATCAGCATGGAGTTTCTTCATGTATTTTATGCCAAAATGACCTAAGCGGCAGTGCCACAAGAAAGTGGTACTATCATTATTAACTCCACATCTTTTGGCATTAATATTATCATCATGTGTATTACTATGATCGAGATTCAACAAACCATTGGGTGTATGACCATAAAGGTATTATTTATGTAAACAGAATAACCATTATTCTCTGACTTAAATGAATAACCGTATTGCAATGAACATGATCTAATCATATTCATGCTCAACGTAGACACGTGATAACATTTATCTAGGTTCAACACTAATCCCGAAAATAGAGGGAGCGTGCGATGGTGATCTTGTCAACCTTGGAAACACTTCCAACACACATCGTCACCTCGCCCTTAGCTAGTCTCCATTCAGTCTGTAGCTTTTGCTTCAAGTCACTAATAATAGCAACTGAACCGGTATCCAATACCCAGGTGCTACAAGGAGTACTACTAAGGTACACATCAATAACACGTATATCAAATATACTTTGTTGAAGTTGCCAGCTTTCTTATCTACCATGTATTTGGGGTAGTTCCGCTACCATGTGACCGTTCCCCTTACAATCAAAGCACTTAGTCTCGAGGTTTGGGTTCAACCTTGGGTTCCTTCATAAGAGCGACAACTGGTTTGCCATTCATGAAGTTTCCCTTCTAGCCCTTGCCCTTTTGAAACCAGTGGTCTTGTTAAACCATCAACACTTGATGCTCCTTCTTGATTTCTACTTTTGCGGTCTTAAGAACCGCTAATAGCTCTCGGATCATCTCCATCCTTTGCATGTCATAGTTCATCACGAAGTTCTAGTAGCTTGGTGATAGTGTCTAGAGAATTCTGTCAACCACTATCTCACCTGGAAGATTAACTCCCACTTGGTTCAAGTGATTTTAGCACCCAGACATTCTGAGCACATGCTCACTACCTGAGCTATTCTCCTCCATCTTTTTGGCAAAAGAACTTGTCAGAGGTCTCATACCTCTCAACACGAGCATGAGCCTGAAATCCCAATTTCAGCTCTTAGAACATCTCATATGTTCTATGGCGTTCAAAACGTCATTAGAATCCCGATTCTAAGCCATAAAGTATGGTGCACTAAACTATCAAGTAGTCATCAGGACGTGTCTGTCAGGTGTTCACAACATCCACAGACAATGTTGTAGGGGTCTGCACATAGAGCGGTGCATCAAAGACGTAAGCTTTCTGTGTAGCAGTGAGGACACTCCTCGGACTACGGACCCAGTCCGCATCATTGCTTACAATATCTTTCAACTTAGTCTTTCTCTAGGATCATATTAAACAGGGAGCTACAACGCAGTTATTGGTCTACAACATAATTTGCGAAGACAACTTAGACTATTGTTCATGACAACTAAGTTCATCTAATGAACTCCCACTCAGATAGACATCTCTCTAGTCATCTAAGTGATACATGATCCGAATCGACTAGGCCGTGTCCGATCATCACGTGAGACGGACTAGTCATCAACGGTGAACATCTTCATGTTGATCGTATCTTCTATATGACTCATGTTCAACCTTTCGGTCTTCCGTGTTCCGAGGCCATGTCTGTACATGCTAGGCTCATCAAGTCAACCCTAAGTGTATCGCGTGTGTAAATCTGGCTTACACCCGTTGTATGCGAACGTTAGAACCTATCACACCCGATCATCACGTGGTGCTTCGGAACAACGAACCTTAGCAACGGTGCACAATTAGGGGGAACACAATTCTTGAAATTTTAGTGAGAGATCATCTTATTCACTACCGTCGTTCTAAGCAAATAAGATGTAAAACATGATAAACATCACATGCAATCAAATAGTGACATGATATGGCCAATATCATCTTGCTCCTTTGATCTTCATCTTCGGGGCTCCATGATCATCATCGTCACCGGCATGACACCATGATCTCCATCATCATGATCTCCATCATCGTGTCTTCATGAAGTCGTCTCGCCAAACATTACTTCTACTACTATGGCTAACGTTTAGCAATAAAGTAAAGTAATTACATGGCGTTATTCAGTGACACGCAGGTCATACAATAAAATAAGACAACTCCTATGGCTCCTGCCGGTTGTCATTCTCATCGACATGCAAGTCGTGATTCCTATTACAAGAACATGATCAATCTCATACATCACATATATATCATTCATCACATCCTTTTGGCCATATCACATCACACGGCACATGCTGCAAGAACAAGTTAGACGTCCTCTAATTGTTGTTGCAAGTTTTTACGTGGCTGCTATAGGTTTCTAGCAAGAACGTTTCTTACCTACGCCAAAACCACAATGTGATATGCCAATTTCTATTTACCCTTCATAAGGACCCTTTTCATCGAATCCGATCCGACTAAAGTGGGAGAGACAGACACCCGCTAGCCACCTTATGCAACTAGTGCATGTCAGTCGGTGGAACCAGTCTCACGTAAGAGTACGTGTAAGGTCGGTCCGGGCCGTTTCATCCCACAATGCCGCCGAATCAATATAAGACTAGTAACGGCAAGTAAATTGACAAATCGATGCCCACAACTACTTTGTGTTCTACTCGTGCAAGAAACTACGCATAGACCTAGCTCATGATGCCACTGTTGGGGATCGTAGCAGAAAATCAAAAAATTTCCTACGCATCACCAAGATCTATCTATGGAGTAATCTAGCAACGAGGGGAAGGTGAGTGCATCTACAAACCCTTGTAGATCCCGATGCGGAAGCGTTGCAAGAACGCGGATGAAGGAGTCGTACTCGCTACGATTCAGATCGCGGTTGATTCCGATCTAAGCACCGAACAACGGCGCCTCCGCGTTCAACACACGTGGATCCCGATGACGTCTCCCACGCCTTGATCCAGCAAGGAGAGAGGGAGAGGTTGGGGAAGACTCCATCCAACAGCAGCACGACGGCGTGGTGGTGGTGGAGGAGCGCGGGACTCCAGCAGGGCTTCGCCAAGCACTGCAAGAGACGAGGAGGGAGAGAGGTAGGGCTGCGCCAAGCGACAGAGGTCAAAACGTGTTATGGGCAGCCCCAAAACTCACATATATATAGGGGGAAGGGAGGGCTGCGCCCCCTCTAGGGTTTCCCACCCCTAGGGGTGCGGCCACCTCAGATCCCATCTGAGGGTGGCGGCCAGAGGGGGAGAGGGAGAGGGGGGCGCACCAGATTGGGCCCTAGGGCCCATCTGCCCTAGGGTTTGCCCCCTCCCCTCTTGGAGGCGCCTTGGGCCTTGGTGGGGGGGCGCACCAGCCCACCTGGGGCTGGTCCCCTCCCACACTTGGCCCATGTATGCCTCCGGGGCTGGTGGCCCCACCCGGTGGACCCCCGGGACCCTCCCGGTGGTCCCGGTACACTACCGATAGCGCCCGAAACTTTTCCGATGACCAAAACGGGACTTCCCATATATGAATCTTTACCTCCGGACCATTCCGGAACTCCTCGTGACATCCGGGATCTCATCCGGGACTCCGAACAACATTCGGTAACCGCGTACATACTTTCCCTATAACCCTAGCGTCATCGAACCTTAAGTGTGTAGACCCTACGGGCTCGGGAGTCATGCAGACATGGCCGAGACAACTCTCCGGTCAATAACCAACAGCGGGATCTGGATACCCATGTTGGCTCCCACATGCTCCACGATGATCTCATCGGATGAACCACGATGTCAAGGATTCAATCAATCCCGTATACAATTCCCTTTGTCTATCGGCATAGTACTTGCCCGAGATTCGATCGTCGGTATACCGATACCTCATTCAATCTCGTTACCGGCAAGTCTCTTTACTCGTTCTGTAACACATCATCCCGTGATCAACTCCTTGATCACATATTGTGCACATTATAATGATGTCCTACCGAGTGGGCCCAGAGATACCTCTCCGTCACACGGAGTGACAAATCCCAGTCTCGATTCATGCCAACCCAACAGACACTTTCGGAGATACCTGTAGTGCACCTTTATAGCCACCCAGTTACGTTGTGACGTTTGGTACACCCAAAGCATTCCTACGGTATCCGGGAGTTGCACAATCTCATGGTCTAAGGAAAAGATACTTGACATATAGAAAAGCTTTAGCATACGAACTACACGATCTGTGCTAGGCTTATGATTGGGTCTTGTCCATCACATCATTCTCCTAATGATGTGATCCCGTTATCAACGACATCCAATGTCCATGGTCAGGAAACCGTAACCATCTATTGATCAACGAGCTAGTCATCTAGAGGCTCACTAGGGACATGGTGTTTGTCTATGTATCCACACATGTATCTGAGTTTCCTATCAATACAATTCTAGCATGGATAATAAACAATTATCATGAACAAGGAAATATAATAATAACCAATTTATTATTGCCTCTAGGGCATATTTCCAACAGCCCTCCCGGATCAAAATTCTTTCGCGACGTGCTCGCTAGCTTCCAACTCCACCCTCAAGATATTTGACCCAACTCTATGTCCAATATTTGCAACTTTCAAGTATTCTGTGAAGCTTACGTGCAAGCGGAACCCACAGTTGAACTGTTTAGGGACTTCTTCCACCTGAACCGCCGTACAGAATTTATGGATGGACCCAATACCGAACTTGGCGGGATGTCAATCCAGAAGAGAAAAGATGTCAGCTTCCCTCATGCCAAGCATCACACTCATCCCAAGGACTGGAATCAGACTTGGTATACCTCTCCTTCTGATGAGAATCCTCTGCCGGGCTACCGTCCTCACCGGCTTTCTAATACTCATCCTTTTCCCCAACGGCTTAGCGCCAAGGAGCGATCCAAGTATGCACCACAACTTTCAAAGCTTCGGGCCTTTACTGCAAACGGTTTGATATGCATTGACTTTATTCGTTGCTGGATCTCCTGGAGCATTTTGCCCCTAAGCTGACGCTCCGGTTTGATGTGCGAGTATACAGGGGACCCAAAAGACCCTCAACGGCATACTGAGGTTTTGCTGACAGAAAATGAAATCAATGAATCTGTTAAGAAAATACTGGATGAACTGGTGTCTGCATGTAATAAGACAGGGCTGGCTCCCTTCTGTGAATCCAATAAACCGCCAGCTGTAAGTATCTTATAACTTTTTTTCTTGATTTCAATCCTTTAAGTATCCTTTCTAAAACTCCTCAATCTCTGACAGGGCGATGATCCGTTTTGGAAGAAGAAAGCACAAGATAAACCGGCAAAGGTATCTCGCCCCAAGACTAAGGCTATTAAGAAGACTGTCAAGAAGAAAATTGTTGAATTATCCAAGTTAAACATTGATGATGATGATGTAGATAAACCGGAATCATAGGTAGAACTTGACTCTCTTGGCTCCCTTTTCATGCACCTCATTGACAATGATTATATTCAGGAAAACGCTAAAGGCAGCCAAGCTGATGATGCAGAGGTAATTATCCTTTCCTCCGGTTCAGATCCTCTGCCAGCACAGAAAATCCATCAAGGAAACCGGAAAGTAAGATTTTCTCACCCTTTAGCTTACTTGGACCCAAACTTTCTTTTCAAGAAGCAGCAACATGAAGCTCGTCGCACAACCCGGCACAGTGGCCAAGTAATCACTTCCACCGGTTTACCGAATACTCCGACCCGGAAGCGCCGATCAGAGGTCTTATATATACATGATGTTCTTTATCCCAAAGCGGGCCATTTCCGACAGCCTCTTAATCCGTCTGATTCAAACTACCAGGAAACCCCTCATTCATCGTCTGGCAAGTCAACGGCCACACAACTTCCACCCCTCAAGACAGTTCCTGGGTGAGCTTTTATTTTACTGTTTAACTTTTATGTTTATTCCATGTACTAACTTTTACCTTATCTTTCTCAGTAGGGAAAAACCCAGTAAGAAGGCCAAATTGAGTAAACCGGCCGATGGTGATGTAATCCCTAAACCAGAAAAAACTCCAGAACCGGCAGAAGGAAATGCTGATGCCATGCATGATGATCCGCCGTCACCAGATCATGATATTTTTGTTGAATAAGAAGTTGCACCAATGGACCATGGTGACAAACCGAACAACCCAGTCTGAGCCAGTGATAAGCTGTCAAGCCCGGCCAAAGCTATTGCTGATACGGTGGAAGACGTTATGATTACTGGTTTTGGCCACACCACTCCTGGTGAGCCTGTCGTCTTGCCAAAGCATAGCGCCAAATAGGAAATTTCTGCTATGGACAAGGGCAATTTGAATGCCGATTTATCGAGCTATGCTCACCTCAGCGCCTAGGACCTTCACTCCGGATATTTAAACCGGCTGTATACAAGCCGTGACTATGAGGCCGGTTTAGTGAGACTAATGAAGGAACGTTATGAGGTACATGTTGCTTGACTTCTAGAATACTGTTTCTCCTTTCGTAAAACTCCTTGTATCAGCTCCAACGTAGCCCCTAAGGGCCGGTTTATCTCTTCAAGATGAATCGACACTTTAGAACTCCAATTTTGTAGTTTTTCACCTGTGTAGCCCCCAAGGGCCGGTTTATCTTTTCAAGATGAACCGAGACTTTTTGTCCTGTAACTTTTACTTTGAACCAATATGCATTAGCCCCCAAGTGCTAGGAACAAAACTTGTAATGAGCTTGGGACTTGTAAAAAACTTTTGATAACAGCAAATATGCATTAGCCCCGAAGTGCCAAGTGTGTAACTTGTTATGTGCTTGGGACTTCCAATATAATTCGCCAACTAATGATATGTGCGTCTCCTTATAGGTTGATCTGAGTCAGAAGGAATCTCAAACCGCTGACCTTCAAGAAAACCTTAAGTTCCAGCAAGCAGCAACCTCCAAAGCCAAGGATGAGTTGACTAGCGCTTTGGCAACTATGGGAAAACTGAAAGAAGACTTCCAGAAGGAGCGGGCGGATAGGGATACGGAAAAATCCGCTTTGAAGAAGAGAGCTGATGACGCAAAGGCCGCCCTTAAACCGGTGGCAGCAGAACTATACGGCCTGAAGCGTCAAATAAATGACATGACCACTGCTGTCTTTGGTAAGTACCCTTATTATAAACTCTCAATATGTATTATCCCGTAGACTACCGGTTTAACAATGGTTGCAATGATGCAGGAAAACACACTGCCCATTTAGGCTCTGATATGCAGAAGAAGTTGAAGGCTGCTTATACACTTATAGAACAACTTTATACCGGCGCGCAGTGAATCATTTGTACTGCCGCTCACAACAAACCGCCCCCAACTTTGATCAAGGAAACCCTAGAAAAGTTGTCAGTGCTGCCCGCCCGGTTTGAAGAACTGAAGAGATCGGCTACAAGGGCAGGTGCCCTGACCGCATTAACCCGGGCGAAGGCATGGGTACCTGATCTTGATCTGACTGATGCGGGAAACGGTTATCCAAGCTTTAAGGAAGACGGGTCAGAATTTAATAATCATGATCTTCGAGCTTTGACGAAAGAGATGCGCCCCTTGGCTAGCAATTTAGCTGAAGAAGCTGATATTTCCCACTACCAGCCGGTTTATGATGCTGACAACAAACGGGTCAGCGCGCCAACTCATGATGTGGAAGATCTCATCCCGCCCGTCCGTAAGCACACTTACGCCCCTGATGTTGATCCCTCTGTGCTTATAAGCGATGAAGTTGTATTCAAAGCCCTAACTGGGATCAACTGGGCAACTGTTGACTTCCAGCCACTGGGCGAAGAAGAAGAGGAGACGGCATAGGATGATCCACAGCCATCAAGTCGGCCCAGCGAGGAATCATGAACCGGCAACCGGATTAGCCGTCTTGCCGACCGTACTTTGCTGGAAAAACAGTTTATTCTTTTGGGCCTTGAGACGCCTTGTAATAGGCTAGTTGAAAACACTTGGTCTGTTATGCCATCGTGCATATTCACTTTGTGTAACGCTGTTTAATCCGGTATCCTTATAATATGTCTGCTTATTCTTCTGATCAGCTTTACTCAACCTGTTTCTGCATAAAACAAGTTTAAAGTGTCCTGGCGGTTCATCGTCGGACGGGTCATAATGCCCAAACACATGACCTAGGTTTATAACCTAGGCTGCATTTTGAAATAAATAAATATGAAATAGATCATACTTGTGATATCGAATCACATTGTTGGTTTTACCAACTTTTGTAGTAAGGGTGATAATCCCGGATTGTGAGTATTGATGACTCCTGCAATATTTTGCCGATTTATGATAAAACCATATCGGGTTGTGATAAACACCGGATTAGCTGCATATAATACTGGCGATTTGTAATCGGAGCCAGACCGGTTTATAACACCGGGTTATGTGATAGCCGTGACGTATAGTCAACAACTAGACCGAGTCAATGAACATCGGTTGATCATAAAAAGTGTCATAAATCACAAAAAAAAAGAACTTGTCAAAAAATCATGCGAGGCTTTTATGGGCTGCCAGGCCTAAATTCGAGGCTTTTCATGGGCTGCCAGGCCACTGAGTTAAACCATTTCACAAAGCCTTTTAAGATGGACCTCACATTAACCAATCATCGTTTTAACGTTGACAAGTTCAGGGTCTGTATAAGATTGACTTGTCAAACGTTCGACGGGTCATACCAGGTTTACCTGGACGGAGTAACTTACTTGATGAAGGCAGGTTAACCCGGGGTTTTAGGTGCATGCACCTGGCTTCCAAGCCTGGCTTGATAGCCTATTACAAGGGCCTTAAAAACTCTTTGTTGTTGTGCAACAAGAGCCCCCAAGTAACATTGTGAGCTGTGCTCAGCGGGTGTCTATGTTTGAGTTGCGATGTGCATCAAACTCTATTTTGCCCCTTATGATCATATTGGCTTGATAGCCGGATTACCGAGGTAACCAGAGCTGTGCTCTTATGATAATATTGGCTTGATAGCCGATTCAAGAGGGTAGTGAGGATTCCGTTTTATAAACAGAAGCCCCCATGTAACAAACTCTTATGGAGAAAACAGCAGAGGCCCCGCTTTAGCAAGGATGCTGGTTTATTATATTGATAATAATATATACATTGTGAAAATATGTATATAAAGGGAGCCTATGGCTTAGGTGTAGTAAGGCCGAAGATGAGCAATGTTCCACAGCCGCTGGGTCTCCTCCTCCGATGTGCATGAGTCCTTGTGTTCTCGAACGTCGACGAGGTAGTATGACGCGTTCTGCAGATTCTTGCTGACCACAAAGGGTCCTTCCCAATGCGGGGATAATTTGTGCATATCAGTCTGGTCCTGGATGAGCCGGAGTACCAGATGTTTTGTCACGACAGGTGTTCTAGCATAAGGACTTAGTCGTGGAGCATCATGACGGGTTAGCTTAAAGGGGTTAAAGTGGACAAAGGACGCAAGGGATTTTTATACTAGTTCGGCCCCTTACGATGAAGGTAAAAGCCTACGTCTAGTTGTTGTGGTATTGCTAGGGTTTCGATGACCAGGGAGCGAATCCGGTTTGCCTGTGTCTCGAGCTGTTGTTTGTTGTCCCTGAACCGTCGCCGGGTCGTTCCTTTATATACACAGGAGGACGCCCGGCCGGTTTACATAACCCCGAGACCGGCTCATAAACGTGTCCGGCTCGGTTTCTATCTTTCCTATCTTACAACACAAGTTATACATCATATGGCGGTTTACGTCTATGGGCCCTAATCCGCCCTTGGACCCTGGGCTTTTTATCTCTTCATAATAACACGCCATACTCCTTGTCTTCATGTGCTTCAATAGGGATAATTCTGTATAAGTATAACCCGACCCCTCCTGGGCGGTTTATACCTAATAATTACATCCCCAACAACATCCGAACGAGCCTTTTTCTCCAGGTCTTTAACGATTTTCGTGGGACACTAATTAGCGTAGCCAGCGACCGAGCAACCAAGAAGACGATGCGTACATATAAAAGAAAATTTGCACCCGGTCAAGGTATGGCAGGCGCCACACCTTGCCCACCGGAGGCCTCCGCCAGTGGCATCGGACCAACACTACGATGATGCCAAAGAGCTATATGTCGTCACTGATGCCTAGTCACCGACGGCCCGCAACGACTACAAGGCCGGACCCTGACGCATGGCCCTCGCCTCCGACGACTTCCAGAGCGACAATGACCGGGTAGATTTAGTTTTTGTAGATATTCTATTACTTATTTTAGTTTTTTTTGCTAGGTATTCTTTTCCTGAAAATCACCGTAAAAGTCGGTGTTTGTGGTGTTTTGATGACTTCGATTGGATGGCCGGCTCCCATTGTTTGCGGACACGTTCCATGAACATTTAGTGATCTTCATTTGGTTATCCATGAACATTTGGTGATCCACGGAGTTGTCCTAATCAAGTTCCTCTATAAAAGTTTCTGCAGAAGTGTTTTAAGTCCACCGTACAAGTTCAGTAGTTTTCACTCGGTGTTATAGTTTTCATTTATTTTAATAACGATAATTTGGCAACTAATGTAGGACTATATATATCCTAGAATCTGGTATGATTGGTCAAACCATGTCACTGTCCATCATGGTCATTCAAACCGCAGTACTCCTGGCAGTTTTTGTAAACCCAACTGTGCACATACAAAAGCTGTAGTATATTTTTTCCTTCTTGCCTTATCATTGGGGCATCTTCCTTTTATAACAACTTGCCCTTAAAATACCAGGGATATCATCACTCCAAAGTATATTATTTTTGTGAGAAACATCAAAGTAAAGAAATTGATGGAAGCCTATTTCGTGGTAGGTGTCGGAGACAAAGACTTTTCTTCTGCTCTTTTAGGATTTATTCCTCCGTTTCATAATATAAAAACGTTTTTTTACATTAGTGTAATGTCAAAAGTGCTTTTATATTATGAAACGGGGGAGTATATTCTAATCTGCTGTGTACACTAATGCAGGACTCAAAAGCACAAAAATCCAAACCAGCCTCGATGGAGTACAAAAACTGCAGTTGTTGCCTGGAATTTTGTAGAGCAGATATGCCAACCATTTGAAGCTGTATAATAGTAATAATAATTTTATAAGAGTACTGCAGCTCCACAAGCCAACAAGAAACGATTGAAAGCTGAAGAAGCTTGAAATCTGGCCCGCGCTGACGTGTGCTTTTCGTTTTATAGAAAAGGAAAAAGAATCTGACGTGTGGCTAGCCAATACGTCTACGAGGAGTAGTACTATATCGCACGCACTCGCAAGCTGAAAGGACCCGGAGCTGGGCAGTGTCACTTTCCCCCGGTGAGACGGGGACAACTCATCCGACGATTACACATTTTTGGTGTGACATGATACATGCAACCGTCAGAGAGACAGTGAGAGGAGGACAGACAATTACGACACGAGCTTTCGAGGGGCAAGCAGGGAAGCCAGTCATGGCATTCCCGCACTAGGAAAGTCAGATATGTCTTCGTCGGCATGAGCAATCGTCACCTTTTATTTTGTGAGAGATCTGTGTGCCAAAATCTGGATGAGAGCGCGGGGTTGCCGATATGCATGCCAAATGGGAGCGAGCGAGGCAGCCAGATTTGAGACCGCATCATTCCCCTGTTCCACCTTCGTCTTC
Source organism: Secale cereale (assembly GCA_902687465.1). Lineage (NCBI taxonomy): Eukaryota > Viridiplantae > Streptophyta > Magnoliopsida > Poales > Poaceae > Secale > Secale cereale. Next base: position 335,368,682 of record LR738709.1, read on the forward strand.
TTTTGGTGCGACAAAGACGCGCGAGCGGAAGATACAAATGCGCGAGTGGTGCGGTTGAGCTGTTGAGCTAATACAGCCTCTCAGGCATGTTTTGCACTTCATTTTGATTTTCCGCAAAGCCCCACGCTACATGAGAGAAAAACACAAGCGTAATGTCTGGTTGCAAGTACGTAGGTCGGTCGAGCATGCAGATAACCAAACGGACCAAATACAAGAGTATCTATAGCCAGACCTCTCAAACATGCCCCATATGTCCGGAGGAGGCCGCACGGTCACTGACCCCGGTCACGTTTTTTCGACCTACATGAACGCAAACGCCGGGGCTGACCGACACCCCTCATATCCAGCCCAAATATGGGGCGGATATGGGGTGTCCGGGCACGCCCGTCTAATCAAACTGACGATGGGGGCCCAGCCGGAAACACCCTCAAACCCGGCGGTCCGAAACTCGTCTCCTCCGTCGGACTGGTGGCGTCGCGTGGCGCAGCTTCGGTGAGCCGCGTAGTGCATAGCTCGGCTATTTAAGTCGAGCGACGGCACCGAAACCCTACCATCCATCCATATTTTTCCTCCTCCTGTCCGCCGCCGCCATTTTTCACTCCACACGTCATCCTAGAAGCCATGCCCCCACGCCGCCGGATGAGGAGCGAGCCATTTCTGACGCTGGAGCGCCGGCTCGAGCTCATTGAGCAGACCCGGGCTAGGCGCGAAGCCCGGATCGCTGCGGGGCTACCTCCGGATGCACTGTACCCGGAGGAGTTGGAGGAGGAGGAGGAGGTGGTGGTGGTGGTGAAGGAGGAGGACTTTCAGGAGGAGGAGATGAGCCGGAGGAGGAGGGTGTGGGGGACGCTGGCGACATGGATCTGTAAGCGGAGCAGCATGTCATCCTCGATTCCCTTCGACTGAAGTCGGCTGCGGAGACAAGATGCCGTCGCTGGCAGAAGATGAAGGTGCAAGATGTCGCGGAGGAGGCGGAGATGTTCTCCAACATGGATGAGGTCGAGCAGGAGGAGGATGAGCCGGAGCCCTCCTACCCGCCCCACACCCTTGTCATGAACATCTCCGACGACGAAGAGTAGCTAGGGTAGTACGTAGGATTTCTTTCGCATGCTTTATACTATGAATTTATGAGATGAATTATGAGAAAGATAGATGGAATGTGGCTAATTTAAGAAGTGCTCGCGGACACGTCCGGACACGTCTACGGAAGTTTAAGGCCAAATTTGTCATGTCCGGCTACAGATGATTTGATTCTCAAAGCTTGCATGCATGGTGTGCACTGAGCCAAACACGCCCCAAACGTTTCAGAGCGTTGCAATGGTCTTCTTGTCCCTGGTTCGTCGCCTCTCTTTCGTCTTCCGTCGTCTCGCCCATCCCCCTCTCGCCTCCACACTCAATCAAGTCAAGAGAGGAGAAGAACCAACAAATCCTCAACTACTCGCCCGCCACCACGCAGCCGGAGCAAACAGCTCATGCACCAAGGCCAATGCAATAATAATCGTCCCGGGCCCACGTCAAAGCGGGACCCACAGGACGACCCCTGCACTGCGTCCAAATTCAATTCTACTGCAACCAACGAACAAAGCAGGACGGACAAAAGCGGAGAGGAGAGGAGAGGAGAGGAGAGGAGAGGAGAGGAGAGAGAGCCCCTAGCCTACAAGCCACCGGCCACCACCAGATGCGAGACGAACAGAGCCAAGCCGACGAGAGGGTAGTTTAAAAACTCTGCGCCGAGAGGAGAGGAGATTTGCGGCGTGGGGGGAGGAAAACCAGACCAATTGGGTAGAATTCCGCGCCGGCGCGGAGGCGGCCAATGGGAGGGGCGGAGGCCGCCGTCGTGGAGGCCGCGTCGACCGCTGCGGCGGAGGCCGCCGAGGGCGGGGAGGACGGGCGGATGGAGGGGTGGCTCTACCTGATCCGATCCAACCGCCTAGGGCTGCAGACCTCGCGCAAGAGGTACTTCGTGCTCGAGGACTCCGCGCTCCGCTGCTTCAAGGCCGCCCCGGCGCCTTCCTCCTCCAGCTCCAAGCGCGAGGTGCCAGCCCGCATCTCCCTCGTTTCCCCCCGCTTGTCCTCTGTCTCTGGCTGGCATTGTTTTGGCGGAAATTTCACGATCCTGCTAAGGCCTGCGGGGAATTTGATTGGATTTATGGCGATTTTAATACCGTGCGCGTTCGGAGGATCCTCAACTGGATTCGCCACCAACGCTAGACTAGTATCCTATAGGGGAAGTTGATTTCTAATAGTATTATTTTAACGACCGCTAGGTTTATATATATATATATATATATATATATATATATATATATATATATATAGTCATAAATGCATGCGAATTTCGTTCGCGCTGCAGAGACGCATTGTTACTTTTGCGAGTGCTTGCGGTAGTGCTGTTTGTTCCCCAGGATGTTCGGATTTACTTCCGTCCATAATAGTTAGAGTAACACAAGCCAATCCAGTGCGCTATCCACGATGATTCTCTTAGTATGGCATGTTGCTGTGTGACGTTCACTTCAAACCCCTCTTATGGAACAATGATTTGCTAAACAAGGAAGGATCACCACAATGATTCTCTTAGTATGGCATGTTGTTGTGTGACGTTCACTTCAAACCCCTCTTATGGAACAATGGTTTGCTAAAAAAGGAAGGATCACCACAATGATTCTCTTAGTATGGCATGTTGTTGTGTGACGTTTACTTCAAACCCCTCTTATGGAACATTGATTTGCTAAAAAAGGAAGGATCACACAGCTGCACGCGAACTATCGTACCTCCTCTGTTTGCCTGTTTCTCTGCATATGTGGTTGCTCCATTGACTGTCAGTTCAGACCGTTGATTCAATTTTGAGTGAAAACGGAAGTAACTTATTATATAACTGAGTTATGCTTAACAATGAAAGCACATCTGTCTTGGGAGGGAAAGGAATGACATATTGATCATGCATATTATTTTGGTAAAGGGCATTTTTATTGGCGAGTGCTACAAATCATCCGACTGATTTGAGGGAAACATAAGCCGCCTCCATGGCCGTTAGATGCGCACAGTTACAACCGTTGCTTTGGACTCTGGTGGAACCTGCATCCGTCCCGCAGCGCATGCCCCCTCCCAAGCATCGCTCCTCTCACAGCCGGCCACCGCTTGACCCCGATGCAGTAGACCACATCCTCCGCTGGTCGTCGCTCGTCGGTGATTCTGCAAAGCAACATGCATCCCGTCCTCTACTGTTACGACGGGGTCGCCGCCGCTCGCGGCTGCTGGAGGCAAAGCGACGCATCGCAACACCAGGGAAACCGCCGCCTAGCGTTTCAACGCAACACCAGTAACTGGGACACCTCTGGCGAGCACTTTATTGCAACGCTGGGAGCTGCGCAGCTCCGTGACCGCCGGTGACTGCTCCATTGCAGAGCGTCGGGAGCGCCGTGAGCACTCCATTGCAGCGCCGGTGAGCTCTCCATTGCATCACCGTAAGGGAGCTCCGGCGAGCTGCATCGTAGCTACGAGACCGCCAGCGAGTGCTCCATTGTAGCGAAGGTGAGCTCTCCATTCAAGCGCCGGAAGGGAGCTCCGGCGAGCGCTCCATTGCAGCGCCGGCGTGCTGCATCACAGCTCCGAGACCACCAGTGAGCGCTCCATTGCAGCGCCGGGAGTGCCGGCGAGGGCACCATTGCAGCCACACAACACTGCCGAAGTCGCTGCCGCACCATCACAACAGGACATAGCAGCAATTTGTGGTCGTTGCTGCACAAAATCGCCGCCCGCCGTCGCAGCCATGGTGCTGCTGCAAAACACAGGTGTTGCAGGCACGACGGGGCACACCAAAACCTTGCAGCCATGGTGGCCGGAGTCGCCCTCCCCCGGACTTACAACAACCATGATGTTGTGGTGGCCGGCGAGGATACAGCAGTGATGTGGTTGCGCCATCCTCTCCGATTTCAAACATTGATGGGGCTGGGCGGTGGATGCATCAAGGCGGCAGCCGGTGGCAGCCCCTGCCAATTTTCTAGCTGCTATGCTGGTCTTTGCCATGGGTCCTCTCCTCTGGTTTTCAGGATGAATGGGATTGGAAAGGGGAAGAAAAGAAGAAACATGTGGAGGAGGCAGCTTCGAGATAAGGTTGGGGGAAGCGGTGTTCGGCCTGACGCGCGCACGTGGCATGCGGAGGAGGGGCTTTACGAGATAAAAAATTCAGTTGGTAGATTTATAGACTTTTCCATTTTTATTAGCTAAAATGCACGCAAACACACACCAACAGTCCGGCAAAAAATATATTAAAAACGACATAGCGACAACAGTAAAGCCATAAAAGACCGACACTGCCTATGCCTAAGTTGCAGGAGAAGGTGGACCGATCCGGATATTATGTTGTCATGCATGTTGGGTAAAAACCTCCCCGGCCATCCGCTCCAATCGCATACACACCGCCTTGAACAACGGTTGGTACTCCGCACGATGCAGTATAGACCACGTATGAAGCAAGTGTGTACAGCGGAAAATAACCTGCAATGGAGTAGGGTTTTTGTTATTGAAAACAAAATCATTTCTATATAGCGAAATCGACCATAATAAGGCAGACGCTGCCACCCTTATTAGTGTTCTGAACCTATTTGGAACTCCATTCAGCCATATTGATCATGCATATGCTCTCCATAAACTCTCACTTTCTGCGTCATTTTTTTTTGCTGCACTTGTATGTTTTGAAATATGATGTTATTTTTGTTTTGCTCCCCCCTTCCCTTCTCCCGGTACAGGATCCTGTTAGAAGCGCAGTAATTGACTCTTGTTTACGTGTTACAGACAATGGGAGAGAAAGTGTTCATAGAAGTGTAAGCTCATTCATTTCTTATTTTACATTTTTACCTACAAATATATGAACAATATTTGAGCCCATTTGTCATCATTTTGTTCACAGGTTTTTTACATATTCACACTCTACAATGCTTCTAACCACTATGATCAGCTGAAGGTAAGCATTGATGTTAACTGTCAAGTCACATGTCTGACACTGGAGCTAATTCTTTCTGCTTGGTTTGTGATACAAAGAGTATTTTGATTAACCGATGCTTTTCAGTTGGGTGCTAGAAGCTCAGAAGAAGCAGCAAGGTGGATCAGGTGCCTAATGGAGTCTGCCTTAAAGGTCCATGATTTGCTTATTTTGTCGTTTTCATTGTCACGATGTTCACAAAAGCATTAACATAATTCATAATTTCTTTACTGAGAGCAGTCCCCCAGAAAAGATGAGCATGTTGTTGCTTGTTCACATAGAAGATGGCAGGCTTTCAGGTAATATATGCAGCACAAATTTGTTGATTATCAAGTCTATGGACCGAGAATGCATGCCTTTGTTTCCTATTGATTAACAATAAGGTCGTTATTGTATATTTTACTTCAGTACCCTTTTCCAATTGGTTGCATATTTCTTTTAATCAGAAAATTGGCGTTGTCACTGAAAATGACATGGATATTTTATCGAGTACTGTCAGATGTTTGTCCTAGCAAACATGTCACCCTGTTTTGTGTAAGTTAGAATATTCACGTTGCCGCCTGAAGATAAACCATGTGTGGTTTGTTGCAACCAAATGCCATGGATTTTTGTACTGCATTGCAACAGATGGATTATACTGCATCACCTCTTTTGCTAGATTTGTTTTCAAGTGCTGAAGAGCTAAAGAAATAATGATGTCTAGCTATAACTTATCATGCTCATATTTTATAAAGTAAATTATTGCATGTCAACACATGCTTTCGTGTATTACTCGTGTGGTTATACTCCCTCCGTCCCAAAATAAGTGTCTTGGACACTTATTTTGGGACGGAGGGAGTACATGGATGCTTCAATCCGAGTTTGACTGCTGGTCTTTGCAGTTCTATGCTACTCCCTCCGTTCCAAAATAGATGACCCAACTTTGTACTAACTTTGTATAAAGTTGGGTCATCTATTTTGGAACGGAGGGAGTACATGCTATACTCTTCCAGTTTTTTGATAGAAAAGTCATTTTTGTTTAAGGGTCTTATCATTATGCCACTAGTTGTGTCCTACTACTCAATGTTGCCACTAGGAGCTTCAACTGCGCAAAAATGCCATCGCTTTGTTAGGCGCACCATTACTGTCAGCTCAAAGCAGGTTTTCCATGTTATATGACCCAAAATATCCATGGACCCACATGTCAGTTCTCCCTATATCTCACTACGATAAAGTGTGGGTCCCACTCGATCCCCAACAGCGTTCTTATTTTCCTCTAAAATTATTTGCTTGCTTACTCCTGACAAGTGGGGCCCACACTTATCATTGTGAGGTAGAGAGAGCTGACATGTGGGTCTAGGGGTATTTTGGTCATGTAACATGGTCAATGGGTTTGACCTGACAATAACGGTGTCTAATGGCATTTTTGACAAAACGATAGCATTTTCTAGGTGTCTAATTGCATTTTTGAGCAAGCATCTGATGGAACGATGGCATTTTTGAGCAGTTGTAACTTCTAATGGCAGAACCGAGTAGTGGGACACAACTAGTGGCAATAAATGATAAAATACCTTTGTTTAATACATGTGCTGACCTTTTTTATAATAAGTGGCATCCATGCATATTCGGTTGGCTAATTAGCTATTACATCATTGCAGACTAAGCCGCCGCAGTAACCGCATGCACTCAATAGGTATGTAATGCATTCTTATACTTTGTGATGAACAAGTAGTTTTAGTAAACAATTAAGTACCTTACTATATGGGGATGCTCTTAAATAGTTTCTTAGTATTTGGTACCCGAATTGTTTTCAAAATAATAAATCTATCTGTGCTCTCTAGTGCCATCTCACCTGCTATTTTCTGTTTTGTGTGATATTTTTACCAGATTGGACAATATTGTCATCTTCTCATAATGATCCAATGGCATCTGATGTTATTGCACCTTCTGCATGGACAATATTTGGCTGTACAAACGGTAAGCATACAAATTGTCTTTCCTTCTTTTGTTATATGGTGATTAAAAACAAACTTAATAAGAGCCATCATGTTCATTCTCAAGGGCTAGAAATCGTCATGTTAATTTGACTATTTGAGAACCATGTTATAACAGGGAGATTTCATATAATGAAGAAGGAAAGACAAGCACTAACTCTATTCTCTCATATTAGGAATACGAAATACAAATAGCTTTTGCAATTTAAAGGGAACACCAGAATCCATTGCAACCCTGTAATAAATAAAGATTAAAGCGCCTAGCCAAGAGAACGGACAGTTAGAGATTTGATGCACCGGGGAAGGGAGCCCAAGATTACTGCAGCACTACATTGTGTGGAACCTTCATCCAGTAGTGATTAGAGGCTATTTAGGGGGTGGGGGTAAGGGGAGACGGTTTAGAAAATTACAGATTGTTGGCTAACTTTCACTATGGGAAGATTGAGATGGATTAATGATAGAAATGTGTTTGTTGACAGGGGGGG
>LR738709.1:335376199-335403658 GCA_902687465.1 Secale cereale
GTAAAAGATAATATTTTTCTAGAAAAACAAAAGCCTTGCATTTTGATGCTTTGGTAGAAAGAAGAGTTTGTACAAGCCCTAAGAAGGGCAACACCCGGTGATTACTACATGAAACCCCTAGCCGGTAGACACTGGCATAGCCGGAAGCAGAGCGCCCAGACATCTTGCACCTGCCATCGCCCATTGCCTGGCTTCCGTCTCGATCGTGTCAAGTAGGCGAGCTAAGTTGAGCTGGGAGTTGTCGAAGATGATCGATAGTTGGACTTGAATTTTGAAAATTGCCTCAGCACAAATTTCTTAAGCAGAGGAGTCGAATATTTCTAATAAACAGGCCGAATACGTAGTAATAGTACAAGAAAGAAATATGCAAACTTAACTGTTTTAAGGCAGGAGAGCAGATTCGATTAGCATGGTATAGATGCACAGTTCAATAGCTTAGATGCACAGCTCAATAGCTTACTATAGGACTGCTAAGGCATACACATTAATAAAATATACAAATAACAAAATCTCATTTGTCATGAGTTGTGACTCCTATTCTTTGTAGGTAGAAAGCATATCGCAGCAGTATAACCTTAAGTTCAAACACTACATATTGTAACTAGTATTACCTTCCAAATACCGTATGATCAGTTAACCACAAGTGGCATAACCTGATCATGTTCCAAAACACAATCCAATCATTCTATTAGTAATTCACTTCTCTCTTGAAAAAATTCAGAAATCCTTATTTCATATTATGCTGCAATAACATATATAGCCAAAATAGAAAACATTGGATATTTATTTCTTAGTATATCAAAGCGGAGTAGGTTGAAATTGTTTCGCAACACAGATGTACGAATCGGGAAAACCAGATCAAGCTGTACATGCAATTCGGAGCATCTTTCTTAACTTTTTTTTCATACATCTTGCATTCTTGTTTACATTATCAAACTTAGTTATATGATTGGTATGATTGTATCAGAGATGTAATATAGATAACACATTATCAAACTTAGCTTGCTGCACATTTGTGTGGGCAAACAAGTAAGCTAGTTATCATGGAACTTTCTGCTAACTTCCGATTTCCTTGTATTTAGGATTACGTTTGTTTACTGAGGCAAAGGATGGTGGCTCACGTGGGAAGGTAATTCTCGTTGTCGACAATATATTTTGTGGATGGGTTGTTAAATTCACCGTGATTTTCCCTGTTTACCCAGTATTGGGATGATCATCCAGCTATAATGGCAGTTGGTGTCGTTGATGCAAATTCTGAGGATATCTTCCAGACTTTAATGTCTCTTGGTCAATCAAGATCGGAGTAAGATATATGTTTCCTGTTTAACAAAACCAGCACATGATACTGCCTTGAAAAGGAGCAATATATTACACTTGATTTTTCTGTTTTGTTATCGTCCTGACCAAAATTTAGAGCCTGCACGTCATGTCACTAAATGCATAACATAATATACATGAACATCTATGTGAATGCATTTCTTTTTGCACCATTCAACCAATGGGAGTTTTTGTAGGTGGGACTTCTGTCTGCGGGAAGGAAGGGTGGTTGAGCATCTAGATGGACATTCAGACATAATCCACAAGAAATTAAGAGGGGACTGGCTACCATGGTCTGGTGCTGGACCCATCCTGCTTTCTATATGCACACTTTATCGTTAAGTTATAATAGTATATATGATATTTAGTTTTCAGGGGAATGAGAAAGAGAGATCTATTACTTAGACGATATTGGAGGAGAGAAGATGATGGAACTTATGGTACAATTATTTACAGAAATTGATAAATAATCATCTTGCCATGATCTAGACCTGACACTTTCTTGATTTTTCAGTTATCCTGTACCACTCTGTTTTCCACAACAGATGCAGTCCTGAGAAAGGCTACATCCGTGCATGTCTTAAAAGTAATGTATGCTTTATTTTCAGCATAAAAACTGATTGTTTTCGTTTCTTTATCATGAACTAAGATACGATTTCATGAATAATAGGTGGAGGATATGTAATATCACCAGTTAGCCAAGGAAGACAATCAGTTGTGAAGCATATGCTTGCTATAGACTGGAAATTCTGGAAGTCTTATCTCCTTACCTCATCCGCAAAATACATCACCATACGTATGCTAGGAAGAGTAGCAGGCATGTCTTGTGAAAGATCTATTATTCATTGCTTGCTGTGCTTATCAACTTTGTCCCAGTGCTCAGTAAGCTAAACATTTGTTTGCAGCCCTACGAGAATTATTCCGAGCAAAAAATGGGAACTGCGCTTGTATGGAATTCTCATCGGGTGAGCTGACGAGGGATATGGGACTGCAGCAGGGTGGAAACGAGCGGAGAAAAATAGAAATGCAGTCAGCAAATGAGTGTGGAAGACTTGAGGGTCCTGTAGAAGGACTACAGGGTGGTTCTAACAGGCACTTAGGCAGTACTGGTTCCCTTGTTCAACTTAATGATGCAACGGATGAGTTCTTTGATGTCCCAGATGAATCAGAATATGATCAGAGAGAAGCCATGTGGTCTTCTGATGAGAGCACACATGCTGCGGTGTGTTCTCTACAAGAACCTTTTTTTTCTCAAACACGCACCTAGCATGCTGTGGTGTGTCATTTTGTATTAGAAGAGACGGCAAGATGACGCAAAGCTTACAAGTGGCAACATAAACCAAAAGAACCTAGGCTAACAAAAGAGAAAAGAATCTGGAACTAAAAAGGGTAGCAAAAAGAGCAAATAAATAAATAGTACTGTCCTTATCAATTAAGATGGTAGTTTATTTCCATCTCATCTCTAGAATTGCTGATTGTAGATTGTTGTGTGGCTGACCATATTAATATGCTTTACCCCTGTGGCGTTAATAACATTACAATATGCAGAAAATTGTCCGTACTTTTCAATTATTCAGCTGTTGCCTTGCCTTATCACAATGAGTGTGACATGTGTACCTTAGCCCATAATGTGACTTCTCCCTTTCCCTTTAGTAACAAAAAAAAAGGAAGGTTTCTTTCAGATATGTTGCAAACCCCTGGTTAGCCAGTAACTGGACGTACATTTTCCTTGATTGTATGAACCTATTATTCTTTTCTATGCCGTAGTCGTCGCATGCCACAATTTGATATACTTGGAAAGGTGAAACTACTTATAGTTGGCTTAAAAATTAAAACTTAGTCATAGGTAAGGACCACAATTTAGTTACAAGAAATAACGATGACATGGTCTTGGCATAATTCAGAGAACCAGGGCAGAACTCCAAGATTGTTTTTTTACATTCCATGTGTCTAATATTTGGCAGGACCAACGACATGCTAAATTATCCAGTGCTGCTGTCTTTGTACGGAAGTTGCATGATCTTGCAGGTGTGTTATGGCTGATGTACAATTTTCAGTATTTATTTATTTTTGGTTCTAACTATTTGTTTCTCATTTCCAATGTTCTAGTTCAAAAGAGAGGGTACGTTGATTTGCAGGGAGCTGCAGATGCTGATAATGCACCATGTTATTATGGACATACTCTCCCAAAAGATTCTAGCTGTACAATGCCTTCTAGTTGGTCAATGACAGATCCTACAACATTCTTAATACGCGGGGAATCCTATTTGCTTGATCGTCAAAAGGTGGCTTATTACTTCGATATTATTCTAATTCACTAAGCTAGGATGCATGTGTTTGTTCTGCTGGAAATAAGGGATCCTGTATGTTATAATGATAGCCATGTTTACTTAATCTGGTCAGCATATTGATAGTCAGGGTTCTGTGCTTCACCATCCATAATGATGAAATTATCTGTAACTTTGACAGATCAAAGCAGAGAATACACTGATGCAAATGGTTGGTGCTGACTGGATAAAATCTGATAAGCGTGAGGATGATCTTGCTGGTCGTCCTGGGGGACTAGTCCAGGTATCTTCTGCTGAAGTCAGCAATTTTGCCTTCAAACGAAAAGGAACAAATATTAAAGTTCACAACGAATTTTATTGCAGAAATATGCAGCGCAAGGAGGCAGCAAATTTTTCTTCATTGTAAATATACAGGTGAGATTTCTTCGGCTTTATGACCCTAGACATGCCTTTTTACTTATAACCCTCGGTATACAGGTTCCTGGTTCTACCACGTACAGCTTAGCTTTGTATTATATGATGGATACCCCATTGGAAAAGGTTCCTCTACTTGAAAGATTTGTAAATGGTGATGATACATTCAGAAACTCAAGGTTCAAACTCATCCCTTATATCTCAAAGGTACCTTTCTCCTACAAGTCTTGATTGGTTGTAATCAGAAAGCCGTGATGGTTTACGATTGGAAATTCGGAATGTGTCAATTCAGGGATCTTGGATCGTGAAGCAGAGTGTGGGCAAGAAAGCTTGTTTGGTTGGTCAAGCACTAGAAATCAACTATTTCCGTGGAAGCAACTATTTGGAGGTAACATCATCTATGCATGCACGCCATATATACAATTGCGATATTCAGGTTCTCAACATTATGAAATGCAACCTTTTCAGCTTGGAGTTGATATCGGCTCGTCAACAGTGGCACGAGGTGTGGTGAGCCTTGTGCTTGGGTACCTGAACAACCTGGTGATTGAGATGGCCTTCTTGGTACAGGTAATCACAGTCGGATACCTTTACCACATTGTTACATGTTGTTCTACTCAAGATCGAGAACACATCTGATGAACAAGCATGGTTTCTTCCTTGCCCGATGCAGGGCAACACGCAAGAAGAGCTCCCGGAGTTCCTACTAGGCACCTGCCGACTGAATTATCTCGACGCCTCCAAAGCTGTATCGCTAGAGGAATGCTGACCTGACCTCTCAAGGTCAAGGAGGCGTCAGCTTGAACCTCTTTGGAAGACTGAGGACAGCACAAGAAAGCCAAAAAGGCTCAAGCTACTCCCCGTGTCCGCCCGCCATACACTCATTTGTCTGCCTTGCCGCCCACTCCACAAAAGTGTGGGGGATTTGCCGCAGCAGTGTACATTCATTTCTCCTCCTGCAGATAGGAGGTGTTGCGGTGTATTGATTGATGCAAAGCCTTCTCTCATTCTTTGGCCGACAACTAGTCATTTCATTCATCATGTAAAAATTGAGACAAAAGGAAAGTGTATTCTAACCCTGACCTCGTGTCGTTCATTTGGAATCTAATCTGGGATCGGATCAGAGATCGTCAGATCCAACACCACCGAAGCAAACCCATTACTGGACGTTGACCCTTCACCTGAGAGTGATTACACTGCCATGATTCTATCCGAGGACTGTCCCTCCAGACAGACACCCGTCCCGAATCGAAAGGGACTCGACCCAAGCCCAACACCAACGATGCAGTGATTATTATCGGGAATTCCCGTATCATGGTGGTCAGTGGTCACTCACTCGAGGTCGAGGACCACACGCTTCACTTTTCTGTTATCATCACTTGAGCTGGAAGGAACAAGCAGGTGTAGGTAGTGGAGCGGGCATCTCTTGCGTCCTGACCAGAGATTGAGAAAGGACAGACAGCGGTGGGGCGTGAAAATGATGGTGTCATCGTAGCAACCAGTTCGCAGCAGCAGCAGCAGCAGCAGCAGCTACATCGTGATCAGGAATCAAGGGTCACTGTGCCTGCTAGCTCAACCTTTCTTTTTTTCCTAACCGTGCAGGCCAAACGCTGCATCGCTGACGCTGCAGTCGACGTGACAGGTGAACGCCCGCTTCGAGCCTGCGCTTTCCGAGCAGAGGATGATGCGTCGCTTACTTGCTTGCTACTCCCTCCGTTCCATAATGTAGTGCCTATAGATTTTTTGAAAAGTCAAACCTCACAAACTTTAACCACGTTTGTGGAGAAAAATATTTACATCTAGAGTGCAAAACATATATCACTAGATTCATCATAAGATGTAGTTTCACATTATATACTTTTGCTATTGTAGATATAAATAATTTTCTCTACAAACTTGATCAATGTTTGTAAAGTTTGACTTCTTAAAAAATCTATAGGCACTACATTATGGAACGGAGGGAGTACTTCTGTGTCGCGCAAGAGAGAGAGAGAGAGATTAAAGTAGACGCGTGGACGCAACGCAAGTGTGCCGTGTACGTACGTAAGCGTGGACAGGATTGTTCTTTTTTCTCTTTGAGGTTGAGATTGTAGACAGGATTGTTAATGCCATTGACCTGTGCTGATCCCTATGGCGCATGGCGCGTCGCCGGACGCGGCGGCGATCGGGTCGGGTCGGTCGATCGGTCGCGCGAGGCACGGCTCCGTGCTGGGGTCAGCTGGTCACGTGGACGCGGGGCGAGAGAGGCGAGGCTGAACTGAATTCGACGCCTCCGGATCTGTTCGCCGTTGCACCGCCGCATTTGCTTGTCGCCTCGCCGGGCATGTGGTCACAGTTTGCACGACACGCACTCTGTCGTACATAAAGAAAACGAGCCTTTTTATTTACGTGTAAAGAAAAAACCATGAATGTATATCTCTTGTTGTAAGGAACACATGAATATCTCTTAATGTTAATTTGTCATATGGTAAGCTCCACTTGAATAAGCGAACAAAAAAGAAGTAAGCTCCACTTGAATAAGCGAACAAAAAGAAGTAAGCTCCACTTGAATAAGCGAAAAAAAAAGAAGTAAGCTCCACTTGAAGATCTGTGGCGAACCCTGAAATTGAGATGCCAATTTCGAGAGTGATGTTCCCTAGGTTTTGTTCAGAATTACACTAACCGATGCACTGTTACTTGAACACATCCATATTGCACGATACAGGGGGGTTTTGTGCACATCGATGGCATTGCTCACGATTAATTGGCCCGTTGAACAGCACCAAGCTGTTTGGTCAAGATTACAAATCCCAACACTTGTAGAAACTGTGTCAGAGTACTGACTACAGTAAAGAAGATGACGATCCCAAGGAACCATCAATTCCGCAGGAAGATCTGCGCGAAAACAGAGAAAATGGTACTACCTCCGTCTAGGTGAATAAGTCATTCGCGTAGTTCTAGGTTGACGATTTAACTATCTAAATATGTATTATATGTGACAAAATATATATATTTAGAAACTACATCCTTGTAGAAATCTAGTGATATATTTTTCATGACATATAAAACATATTTAACTCCTCAAATCGATGACCTAGAACTACGCGAATGACTTATTCACCTAGACGGAGGTAGTACTGTACTGTACTGATAACATAATCCCTTCACGAACAGAAATTGACAAACCACACACTGCACTCTCTCCAGTCATCAAAATGTGCTGTTATACCCTCGGAAATAAGGTGCTGTTATAGATATTGATGCGGTCTCCTAAATGTAATTTTCTACAATATAAATAAAATTAAGAAAATTGTTGTATTATGACACATTATATAAAGACAAATATGTACCTATGACTTTCATATATCAACTTGATATATATGAATTATGTGTTCAAGCTATTAAATGTTTGTTTGGAACTACATCTAAAGTGTAATGTTTTTTTTACGAGAAGGGCTAATTACCACGAGTATGTTCATTTTGATTTCACTGTTTTATGAAAATGCATCTTTAGCCCTTAAATCACAGTTCATGAGATTTAATCCAATAAAAACTACAAAACCATATACATGGGGAGACAAATGATAATGATTGGAGAAACAAGGAAGTCAAGGGCGAAGGAGGGCTAGCTATGTGGGTGTGGGTGAATTTATGTAAGTGCTTCTTTGGATTTTTTTTTTCTAACTCAAAGGTCGAAAGCTATATACTCCAAGAATAAGAAATGGGCAAGTCCATGAAGAAATTAGCATCATCTTCCTTCTACTTCCATCGGCAACACGTCATCTGCAAAGCACATTGCCACCTCAGGGCCTTCGTCTTATCTGAGTAATCTTGTTTAAATTCAGGAGCTTGTAGAAATAGCGGACCAGAAGTCATCGATGTAGATCAGAAGTTGATGTCTACTACGCAACCTTCTTGTTGTTGACGTTGTTGGGCCTCCAAGTGCAGGGGTTTGTAGGACAGTAGCAAATTTCCCTCAAGTGGATAACCTAAGGTTTATCAATCCGTGGGAGGCGTAGGATGAAGATGGTCTCTCTCAAACAACCCTGCAACCAAATAACAAAGAGTCTCTTGTGTCCCCAACACACCCAATACAATGGTAAATTGTATAGGTGCACTAGTTCAACGAAGAGATGGTGATACAAGTGCAATATGGATGATAGATATAGGTTTTTGTAATATGAAAATATAAAAACAGCAAGGTAACTAATGATAAAAGTGAGCACAAACGGTATTGCAATGCTTTGAAACAAGGCCTAGGGTTCATACTTTCACTAGTGCAAGTTCTCTCAACAAGGATAACATAATTAGATCATATAACAATCCCTCAACATGCAACAAAGAGTCACTCCAAAGTCAATAATAGCGGAGAACAAACGAAGATATTATTGTAGGGTACGAAACCACCTCAAAGTTATTCTTTCTGATCGATCTATTCAAGAGTCCGTAGTAAAATAGCACGAAGCTATTCTTTCCGTTCGATCTATCTTAGAGTTCGTACTAGAATAACACCTTAAGATACAAATCAACCAAAACCCAAATGTCACCTAGATACTCCATTGTCACCTCAAGTATTCGTGGGCACGATTATACGATATGCATCACACAATCTCAGATTCATCTATTCAACCAACAGAAAGAACTTCAAAGAGTGCCCCAAAGTTTCTACCGGAGAGTCAAGACGAAAACGTGTGCCAACCCCTATGCATAGATTCCCAAGGTCATGGAACCCACAAGTTGATCACCAAAACATACATCAAGTGAATCAATAGAATACCCCATTGTCACCACAGGTATCCCACGCAAGACATACATCAAGTGTTCTCAAATCCTTAAAGACTCAATCCGATAAGATAACTTCAAAGGGAAAACTCAATCCATTACAAGAAAGTAGAGAGGGAGAAACATCATAAGATCCAAAGCAAAGCTCACGATACATCAAGATCGTGCCATCTCAAGAACACGTGAGAGAGAGATCAAACACATAGCTACTGATACATACCCTCAGCACCGAGGGTGAACTACTCCCTCCTCGTCATGGAGAGCGCCGGGATGATAAAGATGGCCACCGGAGAGGGGTTCCCCCTCCGGCAGGATGCCGGAACGGGTCTAGATTGGTTTTCGGTGGCTAAAGAGGCTTGCGACGGCGGGAATTCCTGATCTAGGTTATTTTCTGGAGGTTTGGGTATATATAAGACGTGTTCGAGTCGGGAACAAGTAAGGGGGGTCCCCGAGGCGGCCACGAGATAGGGGGGCGCACCCAAGGGGTAGGGCGCGCCCCCACCCTCGTGGTGGCCTCGGGAATCCTCTGGTCCATCTCTGGTACTTTGTGGGCTTCTTCTGGTCCAAAAACAACCTCCGTTGAGTTTCAAGTCAAATGGGCTCCGTTTGGTATTCCTTTTCTGCGATACTCAAAAACAAGGAAAAAAACAGAAACTGGCACTGGCCCTGAGTTAATAGGTTAGTCCCAAAAATCATATAAAATAGCATATAAATGCATATAAACCATCCAATATGGATAATATAATAGCATGAAACAATCAAAAATTATAGATACGTTGGAGACGTATCAAGCATCCCCAAGCTTAATTCCTGCTCGCCCTCAGGTAGGTAAATGATAAAAAATAGAATTTTCTTTATTGTGGCATGAATGTTCAGATCCAAAAGATTCAAGAAAAAGTTTAATATTGACATAAGAATAATAATACTTCAAGCATACTAACAAAGCAATTATGTCTTCTCAAAATAACATGGCCAAAGAAAGTTCGTCCCTACAAAATCATATAGTTTCGTTATGCTCCATCTTCGTCACACAAAATATTCAAATCATGCACAACCCCGGTTTCAGCCAAGCAATTGTTTCATACTTCAAATTTTTCAAACTTTTTCAACTTTCACGCAATACATGAGCGTGGGCCATGGATATAACACTATAGGTGGAATATAGTGGTGGTTGTGGAGAAGACAAAAGGGGGAAAATGGTCTCACATCAACTAGGTGTATCAATGGGCTATGGAGATGCCCACCAATAGATATCAATGTGAGTGAGTAGGGATTGCCATGCAACGGATGCACTAGAGCTATAAATGTATGAAAGCTCAATAAAAGAAACTAAGTGGGTGTGCATCCAACTTGCTTGCTCACGAAGACCTAGGGCATTTGAGGAAGCCCATCGTTGGAATATACAAGCCAAGTTCTATAATGAAAATTCCCACTAGTATATGAAAGTGACAAAACAAGAGACTCTCTATCATGAAGACCATGGTGCTACTTTGAAGCACAAGTGTGGAAAAAGATAGTAGCATTGTCCTCTTTTTTCTTTTTTCTTCTTTTTTTTGGGCCTTCCTTTTTTTGCCTTTCTCTTTTTTTGGCCTTTCCTTTTTTTATTTGGCCATTTTTTCTGGACAATTCTCTAATAATGATGATCATCACACTTCTATTTATTTACAACTCAAAGATTACAACTCGATACTAGAACAAAATATGACTCTATATGGATGCCTCCGGCGGTGTACCGGGATGTGCAATGAATCAAGAGTGACATGTATGAAAAATTATGCATGGTGGCCTTGCCACAAGTACGATGTCAACTACGTGATCATGCAAGGCAATATGACAATGATGAAGCGTGTCATAATAAACGGAACGGTGGAAAGTTGCATGGCAATATATCTCGGAATGGCTATGGAAATGCCATAATAGGTAGGTATGGTGGCTGTTTTGAGGAAGGTAAATGGTCGATTTATGGTATCGGCAAAAGTTGCACGGTACTAGAGAGGCTAGCAATGGTGGAAGGGTGAGAGTGCGTATAATCCATGGACTCAACATTAGTCATAAAGAACTCACATACTTATTGCAAAAATATACAAATCATCAAAACAAAGTACTACACGCATGCTCCTAGGGGAAGGGTTGGTAGGAGTTAACCATCGCGCGATCCCAACCTCCACACAAAGGATGACAATCAAAGAAATACCTCATCCTTCAAATTTGTCACACAACGGTTACCATACGTGCATGCGACGGGACTTGCAAACCTCAACACAAGTATTTTTCAAATTCACAACTACTCTTCTAGCATGACTCTAATATCACCATCCTCATATCTCAAAACAATCATCATGTATCAAACTTCTCATATTATTCAATGCACTTTATATGAAAGTTTTTATTATACCCATCTTGGATGCCCATCATATTAGGACTAAATTCATAACAAAAGCAAATTACCATGCTGTTCTAAAAGACTCTCAAAATAATATAAGTGAAGCATGAGAGTTCATCTATTTCTTCAAAATAAAATCACCACCATACTCTAAAAGGATATAAGTGAAGCACTAGAGCAAACGACAAACTACTCCAAAAGATATAAGTGAAGATCAATGAGTAGTTCAATAATTATGTAACTATGTGAAGACTCTCTAACATTTAATAATTTCAGATCTTGGGATATTATTCAAACAGCAAGCAAAACAAAATGACGCTCCAAGCAAAACACATATCATGTGATGAATAAAAATATAGCCTCAAGTAAAGTTACCGATGAACGAAGACAAAAGAGGGGATGCCTTTCAGGGCATCCCCAAGCTTAGGCTCTTGCCACTCCTTATTCCATAGTCCATCGAATCTTTACCTAAAACTTGAAAACTTCACAATACAAAACTCAACAGGAAACTCGTAAGCTCCGTTAGTATAAGAAAATAAAACCACCACTTAGGTACTGTTGTGAACTCATTCTAAATTCATATTGGTGTTATATCTACTATATTTCAACGTCTCTATGGATCATACCCTCCGATACTACTCAAAGGTTCATCAAAATAATCAAACAACACATAGAAAAAGGAATCTGTCAAAAACAGAACAGTCTGTAGCAATTTGTAACTTTCGAATACTTCTGTAACTCAAAAAATTCTGAAATAAATTGGTGGACGTGAGGAATTTGTCTATTAATCTTCTGCAAAAATAATCAACCGAAAATCACTCTCCAGTAAAAAAATGGCAGCTAATCTCGTGAGCGCAAAGTTTCTGTTTTTTACAACAAGATCACATAAACTTTCACCCAAGTCCTCCCAAAGGTTCTACTTGGCACTTTATTGAAACAAAAGCTATAAAACATGATTACTACAGTACCTTAATCATGTGTACACACAAAAACAATAAGGGTAAATATTGGGTTGTCTCCCAACAAGCGCTTTTTTAATGCCTTTTAGCTAGGCATGATGATTTCAATGATGCTCGCATAAAAGATAAGAATTGAAACATAAAGAGAGCATCATGAAGAAGATAACTAGCACATTTAATTCTAACCCACTTCCTATGCATAGGGATTTTGTGAGCAAACAACTTATGGGAACGATAATTAACTAGCATAGGAAGGCAAAACAAGCATAACTTCAAGATTTTCAACACATAGAGAAGAAACTTGATATTATTGCAACTACTACAAGCATATGTTCCTCCCTCATAATAATTTTCAGTAGCATCATGAATGAATTCAATAATATAACCATCACATAAAGCATTCTTTTCATGATCCCAAGCATATAAATTTTATCACTCTCCACATAAGCGAATTTCTTCTCATGAATAGTAGTGGGAGCAAACTCAACAAAATAATTATCATGTGAGGTATAATCCAATTGAAAACTAAGATCATTATTACAAGTTTCATGGTCATCATTATTATTAATAGCATACAAGTCATCACAATAATCATCATAAATAGGAGGCATGCTTTCATCATAATAAATTTGCATGATACGTCTCCAACGTATCTATAATTTTTGATTATTCCATGCTATTATATTATCCTTCTAGGATGTCTTATGGGCTTTATTATACACTTTTATATGATTTTTGGGACTAACCTATTAACCTAGAGCCTAGTGCCAGTTTCTGTTTTTTTCATGTTTTAGGGTTTTACAGAAAAGGAATATCAAATGGAGTCCAATTGACGAGCCAATTTTTTATGATTTTTTCTGGACCAAAAGAAGCCCCTGAAGCAAAAGAGTTGGGCCAGGAGAGCCACGGGCTGCCCTCGAGGGTGGAGGGCGCGCCCTGGGAAGGTGGTGGCGCCCTCCTATCTCGAGGACAGCCTAGAAGCCCCCCTGACGTGGGACCTATGCAAAAAAATCCTATAAATACCGAAACCTTCGGAAATTAACCTAGATCGGGAGTTCCACCGCCGAAAGCCTCTGTAGCCACCGAAAACCAATCTAGACCCCGTTCCGGCACCTTGTCGGAGGGGGGAACCCTCACCGGTGGCCATCTTCATCATCCCAGCGCTCTCCATGACGAGGAGGGAGTAGTCCACCCTCGAGACTGAGGGTATGTATCAGTAGCTATGTGTTTGATCTCTCTCTCTCTCTCGTGTTCTTGAGATGGCATGATCTTGATGTATCGCGAGCTTTGCTATTCTAGTTGGATCTTATGATGCTTCTCCCCCTCTACTCTCTTGTAATGGATTGAGTTTTCCCTTTGAAGTTATCTTATCGGATTGAGTCTTTAAGGATTTGAGAACACTTGATGTATGTCTTGCACGTGTTTATCTGTGGTGACAATGGGCTATCATGTGATCCACTTGATGTATGTTTTGGTGATCAACTTGCGGGTTCCGTGACCTTGGGAACCTATGCATAGGGGTTGGCACACGTTTTCGTCTTGACTCTCCGGTAGAAACTTTGGGGCACTCTTTGAAGTTCTATGTGTTGGTTGAATATATGTTTCTGAGATTGTGTGATGCACATCGTATAACCATGCCCACGGATACTTGAGCTGACAATGGAGTATCTAGGTAACATTTGGGTTTTGGTTGATTTGTGTCTTAAGGTGTTATTCTAGTACGAACTCTATGATAGATTGAATATTACTACGAACTCTTGAATAGATCGATCAGAAAGAATAACTTTGAGGTGGTTTCGTACCCTACCATAATCTCTTCATTTGTTCTCCGCTATTAGTGACTTTGGAGTGACTCTTTGTTGCATATTGAGGGCTAGTAATATGATCCAATTATGTTATCCTTGTTGAGAGAACTTGCACTAGTGAAAGTATGAACCCTAGGCCTTGCCTATTATCATTGCAACACCGTTTATGCTCACGTTTACCTTTAGTTACCTTGCTGTTTTTATATTTTCAGTTTACAAAAACCTATATCTACCATCCATATTGCACTTGTATCACCATCTCTTCGCCGAACTAGTGCACCTATACAATTTACCATTGTACTGGGTGTGTTGGGGACACAAGAGACTCTTTGTTATTTTGTTGCAGGGTTGCTTGAGAGAGACCATATTCATCCTACGCCTCCCACAGATTGATAAACCTTAGGTCATCCACTTGAGAGAAATTTGCTACTGTCCTACAAACCTCTGCACTTGGAGGCCCAACAACGTCTACAAGAAGAAGGTTGTGTAGTAGACATCAAGCTCTTTTCTAGCGCCGTTGCCGGGGAGGTTAGTGCTTGAAGGTATATCTTTAGATCTTGCAATCGAATCTTTTAGTTTCTTGTTTTATCACTAGTTTAGTTTATAAAATAAAACTACAAAAACATGGAATTAAGGTTACCTCATATGCTTCATCTTTTTAATATCTTTCGTGAAAATGATGGAAAGGAAAATTATGCTCAAGTACTAGAAGAAGAATTACATAGAATGCTTGGCACTAAAGACTTGAATGACGAGCATGCTTGCAATGTTGTTAGTGTGAATCCTTTGAATATCCATGGTACTAATGATGATTGCACTAGTCATGATGAAAATATCTCATATAAGCATGTTGATTTTTGTGGAGTGTATAGAGTTTGCAAGTACATACCAAAGAGGGAAGATTGATTTTGCAAGAGGCATAAGTATTTAGAAACTAAATGGTTGCTACAGATGCTAGATGATTGTGCTGAAAATTTAAAATGTCGTGGACGTACTTGTGAACTTTGCAATGAACGTGGTCATTTCATTACCCAATGCGAATTGTTTCATGATCGAATTGTGTCCAAAAATTGTGATGACTTGATTTCCCTTGCACATCATAATGAACTTATCTTGCTTTTGGGTTATGAAGAAATTAAATGTAGAACCGAGTTTCGTCCATGATTTGCCATTGATAAACTTCTTGAGTTTGATACAGAGGAAATATATATGTATTGTGCGGTGAATTGCATTGAAAATCCTTATATTTCCAATTACCTTAAGTCAAGAAAACAAATAGGAGATGAAGAGAATACTAATGAAAGGGAAGAGATTTCCCAATATCCTCCTATTATTTCTTATGATGAATCAGGTAACGAGGAGGAGCCTCCTATTCTACCAATCTCAGTAGTAAGGAGCTCCAAAAAGAAGATTAAACCCACACATGATGAGAAGAAGAAAAAGAAAAGATGGAGAAGCAAAGACAAAAAGGTATTCCTTCCAAATGATGTTGCTTCTATTACTCATTGTGATGATGATAATTGATATACTATCGGTGCCATCCATACTATTAACAATGAGAGTGATTATGCTTATGATATGGAAAGGCCCAAGCTTGGGGATGCTATGTTTGATGAGAATGATATATTTGAGAATTTATTTTCTGCAATTAATGTTTGCCCCAAGCTTGGGGATGCTACGCTTGATGAAGATGATATTTTTAGCCTCCCAAGTCTTGATATGCAAATCTATTATGATGAAAGCATGCCTCCTATTTACGAGATTATTGTGATGACACTTATGCTATAAAAAGTAGTGATGAATATACTTATAAAACTTGTCATGATTATGATTACCCGTTCTCTGAACATTACTCTTTTAATGTGGAAACAATCTATAGTATTCAAGCCTCTTATGATACTCCCACTATTCCGAATGAGAAGAATTTTGCTTATGTGGAGAGTAGTAAAATTTCTATGCAAGTAGATCATGAAAAGAATGCTTTATGTGCTGGTTATATTGTTGAATTCATTCATGATGCTACTGAAAATTATTATGAGGGAGGAACATATGCTTGTAGGAATTGCAATAATATCAAGTTTCCTCTCTATGTGCTTAAAGTTTTGAAGTTATGCTTGTTCCGCCTTCCTATGCTAGTTGATTATTGTTCCCATAAGTTGTTTGATCACAAAATCCCCATCCATAGGAAGTGGGTTAGACTTAAATGTGCTAGTCATATTCTTCATGATGCCCCCGTTATGTTTCAATTCTTATCTTTTATGTGAGCATCATTGAAATCATCAAGCCTAGCTAGGGGCGTTAAACGATAGCGCTTGTTGGGAGGCAACCCAACTTTATTTTAGTTTCTTTGATTTTTCTGCTGTTAGTGAATAAATATTGCATCTAGCTTCTGTTTAGATGTGGTTTTATGTTTTGTTTAGTGTTTGTGCCAAGTAGAATCTTTGGGAAGACTTGTGTGAAGTTTATGTAATCTTGCTGTGAAAAACAGAATCGTTAGCGCTCGCTAAAGTGGTCTTCAGATTTTACTGGAGTGTGCTATTTAGTTGATTCTTTCTGAAGATGATTGGTAGACAAATTACGAAAATTTACCAATTTATTTTGAATTTTTTGGAGTTCCAGAAGTAGGCGAAACCTGCAGATTACTACAGACTGTTCTGTTTTTGACAGATTCTGTTTTTCGTGTGTTGTTTGCTTATTCCGATGCATCTATGAGTAGTATTGGAGGATATGAACCTTAAAGAGGTTGGAATACAGTAGGTTTAACACCAATATAAACAAAGAATGAATTCATTTCTGCACCTTTGAGTAGTGGTTTGCTTTCTTATACTAACGGAGCTCACGAGAATTTGTGTCTAAGTTTTGTGTTGTGAAGTTTTCAAGTTTTGAGTATTGCTTTGATGGACTATGGAACAAGGAGTAGCAAAGGCCTAAGCTTGGGGATGCCCATGGCACCCCAAGGAATTCAAGATAGTCAAAAGCCTAAGCTTGGGGATGCCCCGGGAAGGCATCCCCTCTTCCGTCTTCATCCATCGGTAACTATACTCGGAGCTATATTTTTATTCACCACATGATATGTGTTTTGCTTGGAGCGTCAATTTAGTTTATTTTGTTTTGCTTGCTGTTTGAATAATATCCCAAGACCTGAAGTTCTTAAATGTTAGAGAGTATTCACATAGTTACATACTTATTCAACTACTGATTGATCTTCACTTATATCTTTCGGAGTAGTTTGATATTGCTCTAGTGCTTCACTTATATCTTTTAGAGCACGGAGGTGGTTATATTTTGTAGAAATTGTTGATATCTCATGCTTCACTTATATCCATTTGAGAGTCTATTAAAACATCATGGTAATGTGCATAGGCTATAAAACTAGTCTTCACATGATAGACATCCAATGTCAATGTAGTAAAAAAAATCACGCTAAGTGCATTGAATGGAATAAGATGTTGGATGCTTGATAATTGTTTTGAGACATGAGGATAGTGATATTAGAGTCATGCTAGTGGAGTTACTATGAAATTGAGAAATACTTGTGTTAAGGTTAGTGATTCCCGTAGCATGCACGTATGGTGAACCATTGTGTGACTAAGTTAGAGCATGAGGTATTTGTAGAGTGCCAACCTTTGTGTGGAGGTCGGGGCGCGCGATGGTTAACTCCTACCAACCTCCCCCCTAGGAGCATCCGTTGATTGCTTTGTTTTGATGACTCGTAAATTTTTGCAATAAGTATATTATTAGTTCTTATGACTAATGTTGAGTCCATGGAATATACGCACTCTCACCCTTCCACCATTGCTAGGCTCTCTTGTACCGCGCAACTTTCGCCGGTACCATACACCCACTATATACCCTTCCTCAAAACAACCACCATATATTTTTCCTCAAAACATCCACCATACCTACCTATCATGGCATTTCCATAGCCATTCCGAGATATATTGCCATGCAACTTTCCACCGTTCCGTTCATATGACACGCATCATATTGTCATATTGCCATGCATGATCATGTAGTTGACATCGTATTCGTGGCAAAGCCACCATGCATAACTTTTTATACATGTCACTCTTGTTTCATTGCACATACCGATACACCGCCGGAGGCATTCATATAGAGTCATACTTTGTTGTAGTATCGAGTTGTAATAATCAAGTTGTAATGAAAGTGTGATGATCATCATTATTAGAGCATTGTCCCATGGGAGGAAAGGCTGAATCTATAAAGCCCCTCCGCAAAAAAAAAGGCCCAAAAAAAGAAAAAAAAGAAAAAAAGAAGAAAAAAAGGGACAATTGCTACTATCTTTTTTCCACACTTGTGCTTCAAAGTAGCACCATGTTCTTCATTGTAGAGAGTCTCATGCTTAGTCACTTTCATATACAAGTGGGAATTTTCATTATAGAACTTGGCTTGTATATTCCAACGATGGACTTCCTCAAATTCCCTAGGTCTTCATGAGCAAGAAATTTGGATGCACACCCACTAGTTTCTTTTGTTGAGCTTTCATTCATATTTAGCTCTAGTGCATCCGTTGCATGGCAATCCCTACTCACTCACATTGATATCTATTGATGGGCATCTCCATAGCCCGTTGATACGCCTAGTCGATGTGAGACTATCTCCCTCCTTTTTGTCTTCTCCACAACCACCTATATTCCACCCATAGTGCTATATCCATGGCTCACGCTCATGTATTGCGTGAAAGTTGAAAGGTTTGAAGAGATAGAGTATGAAAACAAATGCTTGGCTGAAATCGGGGTTGTGCATGAAATGAATATTTTTGTGTGATAACGAGGGAGCATATCCAACACTATATGATTTTGTATGGATAACTTTCTTTAGCTTAAGTATTTTGAGAAGACATGATTGCTTTGTTAGTATGCTTGCAGTATTGTTATTTCTTATGTCAATATAGACTTTTATCTTGAATCTTTTAGATCTGAACATTCATGCCACAATTAAGAGAATTACATTGAAAAACTATATTGGTTAGCATTCCACATCAAAAATTCTTTCTTTATCATTTACCTACTCGAGGACGAGCAGGAATTAAGCTTGGGGATGCCTGATACGTCTCCAACGTATCTATAATTTTTGATTGTTCCATGCTATTATATTATCCTTCTAGGATGTCTTATGGGCTTTATTATACACTTTTATATTATTTTTTGGACTAACCTATTAACCCAGAGCCCAGTGCCAGTTTATGTTTTTCTCCTGTTTTAGGGTTTTACAGAAAAGGAATATCAAACGGAGTCCAATTAACGAGCCAATTTTTTATGAATTTTTCTGGACCAAAAAAAGCCCCTGAAGCAAAAGAGTTGGGCCAGGAGAGCGACGGGCTGCCCTCGAGGGTGGAGGGCGTGCCCTGGGAAGTTGGTGGCACCCTCCTATCTCGACAATAGCCCAAAAGCCTCCCTGACGTGGGACCTACGCCAAAAAATCCTATAAATACTGAAACATTTGGAAATTAACCTAGATCGGGAGTTCCGCCGCGGAAAGCCTCTGTAGCTACCGAAAACCAATCTAGACCCCGTTCCGGCACCCTACCGGATGGGGGAACCCTCACGGGTGGCCATCTTCATCATCCTGGCGCTCTCCATGACGAGGAGGGAGTAGTCCACCCTCGGGGCTGAGTGTATGTATCAGTAGCTATGTGTTTGATCTCTCTTTCTCTCCCGTGTTCTTGAGATGGCACGATCTTGATGTATCGCGAGCTTTGTTATTCTAGTTGGATCTTATGATGCTTATGCCCCTCTACTCTCTTGTAATGGATTGAGTTTTCCCTTTGAAGTTATCTTATCGGATTGAGTCTTTAAGGATTTGAGAACACTTGATGTATGTTTTGCACGTGTTTATCTGTGGTGACAATGGGATATCATGTGATCCACTTGATGTATGTTTTGGTGATCAACTTGCGGGTTCCGTGACCTTGGGAACCTATGCATAGGGGTTGGCACACGTTTTTGTCTTGACTCTCCGGTAGAAACTTTGGGGCACTCTTTGAAGTTCTATGTGTTGGTTGAATAGATGTTCTGAGATTGTGTGATGCATATCATATAACCATGCCCACGGATAATTGAGGTGACAATGGAGTATCTAGGTGACATTAGGGTTTTGGTTGATTTGTGTCTTAAGGTGTTATTCTAGTATGAACTCTATGATAGATTGAACGTTACTACGGACTCTTGAATAGATCGATCAGAAAGAATAACTTTGAGGTGGTTTCGTACCCTACCATAATCTCTTTGTTTGTTCTCCGCTATTAGTGACTTTGGAGTGACTCTTTGTTGCATATTTGAGGGCTAGTAATATGATCCAATTATGTTATCCTTGCTGAGATAACTTGCACTAGTGAAAGTATGAACCCTAGGCCTTGCCTACTATCATTGCAACACCGTTTATGCTCACGTTTACCTTTAGTTACCTTGCTGTTTTTATATTTTCAGTTTACAAAAACCTATATATACCATCCATATTGCACTTGTATCACCATCTCTTCGCCGAACTAGTGCACCTATACAATTTACCATTGTTTTGGGTGTGTTAGGGACACAAGAGACTCTTTGTTATTTGGTTGCATGGTTGCTTGAGAGAGACCATCTTCATCCTACGCCTCCCACGGATTGATAAACTTTAGGTCATCCACTTGAGGGGAATGTGGTACTGTCCTACAAACCTCTGCACTTGGAGGCCCAACAACGTCTACAAGAAGAAGGTTGTGTAGTAGACATCATTGCCCATCAAAACTTGGGGGACTAAACATATCATCTTCATCAA
This sequence comes from Secale cereale, assembly GCA_902687465.1. Taxonomy (NCBI): domain Eukaryota; kingdom Viridiplantae; phylum Streptophyta; class Magnoliopsida; order Poales; family Poaceae; genus Secale; species Secale cereale. The sequence continues at coordinate 335,396,907 of LR738709.1, forward strand.
ACATAGCATCCCCAAGCTTGTGGCTTTGCATATCATTAGCAGCATGGGTATTCAAAGAATTCATACTAACAACATTGCACTCATGCTCATCATTCACATATTTTATGCCAAGCATTCTATGTAATTCTTCTTCTAGTACTTGAGCACAATTTTCCTTCCCATCGTTTTCACGAAAGATATTAAAAAGATGAAGCATATGAGGCAACCTCAATTCCACTTTTTTCGTAGTTTTCTTTTATAAACTAAATAGTGCTAAAACAAGAAACTAAAAGATACGATTGCAAGATCTAAAGATATACCTTCAAGCACTCACCTCCCCGGCAACGGCGCCAGAAATTGCTTGATGTCTACTACGCAACCTTCTTGTAGACGTTTTTGGGCCTCCAAGTGTAGAGGTTTGTAGGACAGTAGAAAATTTCCCTCAAGTGGATGACCTAAGGTTTATCAATCCGTGGGAGGCGTAGGATGAAGATGGTCTCTCTCAAACAACCCTGCAACCAAATAACAAAGAGTCTATTGTGTCCCCAACACACCCAATAAAATGGTAAATTGTATAGGTGCACTAGTTCGGCAAAGAGATGGTGATACAAGTGCAATATGGATGGTAGATATAGGTTTTTGTAATATGAAAATATAAAAATAGCAAGGTAACTAATGATAAAAGTGAGCACAAATGGTATTGCAATGCTTTGAAACAAGGCCTAGGGTTCATACTTTCAATAGTGCAAGTTCTCTCAACAAGGATAACATAATTAGATCATATAACAATCCCTCAACATGCAACAAAGAGTCACTCCAAAGTCACTAATAGCGGAGAACAAGGGAAAAGATTATTGTAGGGTACGAAACCACCTCAAAGTTATTCTTTCTGATCGATCTATTCAAGAGTCCGTAGTAAAATAGCACGAAGCTATTCTTTCTGTTCGATCTTTCTTAGAGTTCGTACTAGAATAACACCATAAGATACAAATCAACCAAAACCCAAATGTGACCTAGATACTCCATTGTCACCTCAAGTATCCGTGGGCACGATTATACGATATGTATCACACAATCTCAGATTCATCTATTCAACCAACACAAAGAACTTCAAAGAGTGCCCAAAGTTTCTACCGGAGAGTCAAGACGAAAACGTGTGCCAACCCCTATCCATAGATTCCCAAGGTCACGGAACCCACAAGTTGATCACCAAAACATACATCAAGTGGATCAATAGAATACCCCATTGTCACCACAGGTATCCCACGCAAGACATACATCAAGTGTTCTCAAATCCTTAAAGACTCAATCCGATAAGATAACTTCAAAGGGAAAACTCAATCCATTACAAGAAAGTAGATAGGGAGAAACATCATAAGATCCAACTATAGTAGCAAAGCTCGCGATACATCAAGATCGTGCCATCTCAAGAACACGAGAGTGAGAGATCAAACACATAGCTACTAATACATACCCTTAGCACCGAGGGTGAACTACTCCCTCCTCATCATGGAGAGCGTCGGGATGATGAAGATGGCCACCGGAGAGGGATTCCCCCTCCGACAGGGTGCCGGAACGGATCTAGATTGCTTTTCGGTGGCTACATAGGCTTGCGGTGGCGGAACTCCCGATCTAGGTTATTTTCTGGAGGTTTGGGTATATATAAGATGTGTTGGAGTCGGAAACAAGTAAGGGGGTCCCCGAGGCGGCCACGAGATAGGGGGGCGCGCCCCCACCCTTGTGGTGGCCTCGGGACTCCTCTGGTCCATCTCCTGTACTCCGTGGGCTTCTTCTGGTCCAAAAACAACCTCTGTTGAGTTTCAGGTCAATTGGGCTCCGTTTGGTATTCCTTTTCTACGATACTCAAAAACAAGGAAAAAAACACAAACTGGCAATGGGCTCTAGGTTAATAGGTTAGTCCCAAAAATCATATAAAATAGCATATAAATGCATATAAAACATCCAAGATGGATAATATAATAGCATGGAACAATAAAAAATTATAGATACACTCGAGACGTATCAAGCATCCTCAAGCTTAATTCCTGCTCGTCCTCGATTAGGTAAATGATAAAAACAGAATTTTTGATGTGGAATGCTTCCTAACATAATTCTCAATGTAATTTTCTTTATTATGGCATGAATGTTCAGATCCGAAAGATTCAAGAATTTTTTTAATATTGACATAAGAATAATAATACTTCAAGCATACTAACAAAGCAATTATGTCTTCTGAAAATAACATGGCCAAAGAAAGTTCATCCCTAAAAAATCATATAGTTTGGTTATGCTCCATTTTAGTCACACAAAATACTCAAATCATGCACAACCCCGGTTTCACCCAAGCAATTGTTTCATACTTCAAAATTTTCAAACTTCTTCAACTTTCACGCAATACATGAGCGTGGGCCATGGATATAGCACTATAGGTGGAATAGAGTGGTGGTTGTGGAGAAGACAAAAGGGGGAAGATGGTCTCACATCAACTAGGTGTATCAATGGGCTATGGAGATGCCCATCAATAGATATCAATGTGAGTGAGTAGGGATTGCCATGCAACGGATGCACTAGAGTTATAAATGTATGAAAGCTCAATAAAAGAAACTAAGTGAGTGTGCATCCAACTTGCTTGCTCACGAAGACCTAGGGCATTTGATGAAGCCCATCGTTGGAATATACAAGCCAAGTTCTATAATGAAAATTCCCACTAGTATATGAAAGTTATAAAACAAGAGACTATCTATCATGAAGACCATGGTGCTACTTGAAGCAAAACTGTGGAAAAAACATAGTAGCATTGTCCCCTTTTTTCTTTTTTTCTTTTCTTTTTCTTTTCTTTTTTGGGCCTTCCTTTTTTAGCCTTTTTTTTTATTTGGCCTTTCCTTTTCCCCTTTTTCTTGGGACAATGCTCTAATAATGATGATCATGATCATCACACTTCTATTTATTTACAACTCAAAGATTACAACTCGATACTAGAACAAAATATGACTCTATATGGATGCCTCCGACGGTGTACCGGGATGTGCAATGAATCAAGAGTGACATGTATGAAAAATTATGCATGGTGGCCTTGCCACAAATACGATGTCAACTACATGATCATGCAAGGCAATATGACATTGATGAAGTGTGTCATAATAAATAGAACGGTGGCAAGTTGCATGGCAATATATCTCGGAATGGCTATGGAAATGCCATAATAGGTAGGTATGGTGGCTGTTTTGAGGAAGGTAAATGGTGGGTTTATGGTACCGGCGAAAGTTGTGCGGTACTAGAGAGGCTAGCAATGGTGGAAGGGTGAGAGTGCGTATAATCCATGGACTCAACATTAGTCATAAAGAACTCACATACTTATTGCAAAAATCTACAAGTCATCAAAACAAAGTACTACATGCATGCTCCTAGGGGAAGGGTTGGTAGGAGTTAACCATCGCGCGATCCCGACCTCCACACAAAGGATGACAATCAAATAAATACCTCATGCTTCAAATTTGTCACACAACGGTTACCATACATGCATGCTACAGGACTTGCAAACCTCAACACAAGTATTTTTCAAATTCACAACTACTCTTCTAGCATGACTCTAATATCACCATCCTCATATCTCAAAACAATCATCATGTATCAAACTTCTCATAATATTCAATGCACTTTATATGAAAGTTTTTATTATACCCATCTTGGATGCCCATCATATTAGGACTAAATTCATAACAAAAGCAAATTACCATGCTGTTCTAAAAGACTCTCAAAATAATATAAGTGAAGCATGAGAGTTCATCTATTTCTTCAAAATAAAACCACCGCCGTGCTCTAAAAAGATATAAGTGAAGCACTAGAGCAAACGACAAACTACTCCAAAAGATGTAAGTGAAGATCAATGATGGTGCGGAGCATCCCAAGGTCATCCCCATGGACTTACCATGGCCTCACCAAGTACCTCAAGGACCAATGACTCGTGCCCGTGCAAGAGCTCTCGAGACCGAGGTGACATCTCTCCTAGTCCACCTTCCATATGAATCATGTGAGACATGGCTACTACCTCAGGCGGATGTGTTTTATGTGCTCAGGTATCAAAAAGACCCCACTGGAGAGGCTCATGAAGATGGACAAGTCACCAAGTTCATGGATGAAGCATTGCATCGAGGGAAGCTGGAGAAGGTCCCAGGCCCCGGACATCCGGCCCCCTGGCCCGGACATCCGGCCCCTGGACCAACACCTACAGAAGAGCCCCCACAACCGAAGCTACAGGGCCCAGACATCTGGCCAGGCCTCAGACATTCGGCCTCGAGCCCGGAAATCCGGCTCCCCCACCACAGAAGCATACCTGTGGCTGGCCCCGCTAGCCTGGACATCCGGCGCCTCCTGACAGCCCGGACATCCGGCCCGACGCCCGAACATCCGGATCCTAAATGCTTGCGTGCATTTCATCTGGTCCGTGGCCCATGTATCCCCTCGCCCTCTAGACTATATATACTCCTTCACCTACCTCTTTCTAGGGTTAGCATTGTGATAGCTCAAAAACCTAGAGCCTTGCTCATCCACTAGTGGTTCATCTCCTCAAGAGTGACTGCGGCCCCTCTTCGGAGAAGATCCACACGGATTCAAGACCTCCACTACGGAGAAGATCCTATGGGATACCCTCAAGACCTCCTTCCGGAGAAGACTACCTTGTATCGTCCGTTGTTGACCGTGGATCATGTATCTCTATATGTATCGTGGATCTAGAACTTGTGTGACCATCTTCATGTTGATTTGAGTGTTCCTCTTGTGATTTCCCCAGTGTTTCCCTTTGTGTTCTTCATGTTCATCGTGGGTTTCCCTCCTTTTCGTGAAATATCGGCCTAGATCGGGTTGACCCCGCATCATTATGGTATCATGAGCCATGGTTTCTCACGAATTTGGAGCCTCCCCACTGTTTTCTTGCTTGTTTTTGTAGTGTTCTTTCCAATTTCATAAATTCCCCACCAAAAATAGCCCCAAATGTTTTTGTGATATGTTGATTTGACGAGATTTTGTTGAATTTGTTCTATGGATTTGCTGTGCCACGAGTGGATCTACCTTTTCCCCAATTTTGATCCGCAAAATCCGATGAATTTGGCCCCGGAAGTCATCTGATCCACGGAGTTCATCAGGGCCTCAGGCACCCCGGGCATCCGGCCCATGCCCCGGACATCCGGCCTGGCCCGGACATCCGGCCTGGCCCGGAAGGCCTGCCTCTGGCCCGGACATCCGGCCTCCCGCAGCCAAAACCCTCCCATCCGCACAACTTTGCACTTAGTCCCCACCATTTTCGTTTGGTATCCCACCAAACCTTCCGCATGCCACCACCACTTCCGCAACCACCATCACTTCACCGCTACGATTTTGACAAATTTGTCTCACTTTGCCTTGGATACTTGAGTTGTGGTTTCACCATTTCCTTGGATGTTTAGGCTACCTCAGAACGGAACGACTTTGACGACACAACCGCTCATCTTTGGCAAGGACGGTAACATCGACGACACCTTGTTCACCCTACCTTGCAATTGCATTGTCACCCTATAGACCATTTTGCGTAGCTTTCCCATCGAGACTAGCCATTTGAGTATTGCTGGGCCACGACACTTGTGCACATTACTGATAGTCATAGATATTGCATACTACATCATCATATCTCCGTGTGGCACAAGAGTGTCCCGCATACAGAATAGCTACCTTGATATGAGAAGCATGCATAAGTGGCCAAAGAAAGAGCTCACAAGCTTTTAAGCAAAAGAGCCACCCAAAGCTTATAAGCAAAAGAACAATAGCATCATACGCCTTGCATCAAAAGAGATCATATGAAATAGCAATACATCATCTTGTGCTCAAGCATCGGCACATCATACACTCATAGTATACTTGTGATAGTGTCACACCCTGCATTTTGTATCATGTTATTTGTAACTTTGAGGCATGAAAATTTGGACCAGCAAAAATTTTTAGCATCATTTGGCCTTTATTTGAAATTGAGTTTTCTTCATTTGCTTTTTCATGTGCTCATTAAAGTCAACTATGACCTCTTGTAGATTTCATCTCCATACCCAAAACTTCTGCCCAATGATCATGCCAAGTGTTATATAGCAGTATACTATTTTCTTACAAAATTTATTTGGCCAAAAAGTATTTTATAAATTTAGTTTTCCAAAAATCCCTGAATTGAGATTTGCACTGCAAGTACTTGATTAAGGGTGTGAAAATTATTTCAAAAGGTTTATTTGAGACCTAGTAGTCATAGAACTCCCAGAAACCACAAAGGTATAATTTTAAAAGTTATTTTCCTATTTTATTTAAAAGGCTTTTCTTAAGGCCAGAAATGGTCTTTAATAGGGGAAAATTATTTAACTGTTTCAAAAATATTTGCCAAAATTCAGAGAGGCTCATAGGACATATATTGTCCATATATAAGAGTTTCAACACTTGGTCATGTTCAAAATAATGGGCTAAACCCTCTAAAACCCTTTCTGGATATTTCAAGCTTTTGAAATATTTACAAAGGAAATTTTCTCCAAAAATTCCAGGGAAATTCTATCATGTCACATATGACATATTTGATGATCTTGCAAAGCCTCATGCATTGGAGATCAAGGAAACCCCCTCAAACCCCTTCATAACCATTCTGTCCATATTTGAAGTTTGAGCAACTTTACATTGCCAAACTTGTCCAAATGCTCTCAAACTTGGTGCACATGCTAGGATGGCCTAATAAGGCACCTAGACCAAATGGCACAAGATTTGGAATAGAG
>LR738709.1:335403865-335420142 GCA_902687465.1 Secale cereale
TGTTGAGTGCCATGTCAAGTGAACTTCATTTACTTGATCAAACCATGATCAAACACCTTCTGCAGAAATCTTAAAACCTCCATTTTGACTACTTTCACTTTTCTCCATAGCCTCAACTTCTTACCACAGGTGCATTGGGTTACTAGCAAACCCCAGTAACTCCCCCAGCACCTCAGGTCCATGATTGAGGGGTGAAACCCCAGTTTTACCTTGCTGGACAGCAGTTTTCACCAAGTCCCCAGCCCCTCTCACTCTCTCTCAGCATCTCCATGGCATCCAAGGCCCCAGGGCATTACTTTACTCTCCCCTCAACCTTCTAGACACTCTTGGGCACGCTGGAATGGATCAGAACGGCGAGGTCACGCTGATGCCAGCCATACGCGCGCTCCAGAGCGCGTGAACAGTGCCCTCCACACGCTGGCTTCGGCCAATCGCCGCCCCCCGACCACCTCGAGCCTCCCCCTCGCGCCTCCCAACGCGCCTCGACGTCCGCAGCCCCCTCCGGCGCTGTCCCCCTCCTCCTGCGCCCTCCAGTGAGCGTCGCCGCACGCGCACCGGCCGCCCGCGTCGGCCAATCTTCTGCTCCACACGCGCACGCCCCCCTGCAGCTCCCCCGCTCCTCCTCTTACTTCAGCTGGACGTGGAAGACGTCCAGGAACACCCCTGGCTCACTCCCGCAGCCTCCCGTGCGCTGTAGCGACGAGCCGGAGCTCGCCGGCGCACTGGACCACGGGTCCTCGTCGGGGCCCTATAAATAGGCCTCCCCGAGCCCTTCCAACACCACCACCAGCCTCACAGCTCTCCTCTAGTCCCTCCTGCACCCTCAGATCAACCCCGGAGCACCCCAGTGCTCGGGATCGACCGGAGCTCCGCCGCGTCGGGCCGCCGGCGATCTCGAGGTACAGGCCTCCCCGGCCGCTTCTTCCGCCCGTTTTGGAACCGCAGCACGCCACTGACTCTTTCCCCTCTCTTTCCCCCTCTGTCCGCAGTCGGAAACGACCGCTGCAGCTGACCTCCGACGAGCCTCCGCCGTCGCACCTCGTCGCCGGCGAACCAGGGCTCCCCGCCGTGCCGCGCTACCACCGTTGCAACCGCGACTCGACGCTGAACCTGTCCCTGCCCTCCGTTGCCGTCGCCGTGGCCGGAGTCGTCGCCGGTGAGCTCGCCGCCGCCGTGACCACGGGGTTAGGGATGGCAGGCGGGCCCCGCCTGTCATCCTCCCACCTCTCTCCCCTCCTCTGAGCCACTGACCCACGGGCCCCGCCCGTAAGGTTTGAAACCTGACGTGCGCGCGCGCTGGCTCCGTGCGGCCAGGCCGAGCCGTTTGGGCCGTGCACTGTGGCCACTTCTGGCCCAGTGCACAGGAACCCTTTTTCTTTTTCTTTTCTGTTAATGTTTCAAACATTTATGCAGAAAAGAATATTGATCCAAATTAATTATTTCCAACTCCTAAAATCTTGTAATATTCCAACCTATTTAATGGTACTACTTTCATCCAAATCCATGAAACTTTTCTGTACTGTTCAAATTTAAATTCAAATTTGAGCAGTATAACTCCTGTTCAAAAATCAATATATCCTATTCTGCAACTCCAAAACTCCAACAAGGATTTTTCCCCATCTTAGAAAACCCTCTAGTATTTTACAAAAATAAGTTGACATTTTTCTGAGCACTTTGGTTTTTCTGTTCTATTTGTATTCTTATTTTTCCGTTATTATTATGCGACGTATAGATCCCGTATTTGACGAAGTTGCTGTGGAAGAAGAAGGAGAAGGACTAGAAGACTTTGAAGACCAAGCCAATCCAGGCAAGCAGCCCTTTGACCATGATACACTTGTTCCTCGGAACCCGTTGGTTTCCGATACATGATGATTAGGGTTACGATGGTAACCTAGATGAACCACCACATGATGCATGCTTTATTGTTGATCTTGCTACATGATAGATGACATGCAATAGTTGGTCTTGATGCTCATATGATACATGTGTGATATGAACCCCCGTAGTGGAAACTTTGCATGAACCCATCGGGTGCCCCTAATGCCCGAGGGTGATGAAGTGTTAGGTCATCACTTGAGGAAGAAGTGATGTGCCGGTAATATCATGAGCATGGTGGAATGATGGATTAGATTTATGTGTGACTACCGTCCCAACCAAACACGTGCAACCACACTACCCCTTATGGGACGGGGCTTTATTGATTACTTAGGTCGATACTAGCATGGTGCCCGCATTACTAGTGACGGGAAGACTTGAGGTCTTTCCCGGGACGGGGTCGTGCTTGGATAGGCGACCATGACTGTTTTCACAGGGCACCGGACACACCGTTGGCCCCTTCGGGTACGCGTGAACATCGAATTAGGGCAAGTCCCGTGATCTATTGTTTGTACCCCAAGGCCGTGTGCCAACGAGTGGACTCTATGTTAGTGTCGTCTAAGGAAAGGTAATGACCGGGTGCTTACCCCGGGTACTTGAGGTACCGCGGGTCGTGGATGACACGGAAGTTCCCCGGTTCTTGTGGGTAAAGTGCGCAACCTCTGCAGAGTGTAAAACTATTCGAATAGCCGTGTCCACGGTCATGGACAGTTGGGTGGTGCTACTTAAACTATGTCCAGAATTTTACTTCATCAGAGTTGATATGTGTGTGACAAGTCAAGGATGGTGACTTGACTCGATGAGTTGAATCATATTCATGTTGATGTCGGTAACCTGTTCTCGAGGTTACACGAGGTTATTGACGCATAAGCTTGATGATAACATATTGTTCTAGCCTCCTGCTAGATCGTACATTTTTATTCAATTGCATTGTTACTTGAACCACATCATGGGTTGCTTGCGAGTACATTCAAAGTACTCATTGGCTTGCCACTGGTTATTTAATTGGCCAGGCATGGAAGAGCAGGATTATGAGGATGAGTTCTTTGGAGACGACCATGCGAACTAGGACGCTATCCCAGTCAGAATGCCTGTAGGGTTAAGGCAGATGGCATGGGTCCTACCCGTTTTATCGAAGACTTCCGCTACTTGTGTTATTTCCCATTCAGCCCGTGAGGCTCTATCTATGTAAGACTTGGCCATAATGGCCTTAATTCGTGTAAGACTATTTGTATGGATGTAAGACTCTGGTTATTCAGTTTCTGTGTGTTCAGTGAGCATTGATCTCTGGGATCACTGTACACGTGCATTCGGTGATCTCGACTTCTAAGTCGGGGTCCCCATAGATAGGAAGTCGTTACGTTTTGGCTCTTATAGGTCGTGCACAAGTGCGTATCCGCCTATTAAGCAATCGATTAGCGTCTCTCTAGTGTTGTGTAACAAGAGCATTTTCCGTGGATTCCACATTTTTGCTCATCCTTGGTTGCACAACCACATTTATCTATCAGTGCGTGTGTTCCGTGTGCTACCCATTGCTTATGATCTACTTGCTGCATGAGCTGTGAATAATTTTCAACATCATTGAGTCTCTTTGACAATTGCAATGAATTTGTGCCACCATCCTAACCAAGCTCTCTCAAAGCTTTACTTGTGTATGTGTGATAATCGACAAGAAGTGGTACCAATAGTGCTTTTTCCGGGTTACATTATTGAGTGATCATTGATCCGTTTTCAACTTTGGTCAAGGTACATTTGGTATTGTCTTCTCCTTTCTCCCACTCACATTCTTGCTTGTAATGATGGATAGGCCAAGTACATCTACGAACCCGCTCTTTGATGATCCTCAAGAATCGAACAACTACGTCACCAAACTACATCTCTTCGGTGTCCAACGAGCTCTACATCAAGAGAATGAAGCTATGAAAGAACGAATTGAGCAAGTCGTCGCCGACGCACGTGAACGATTCGATATCATCAACACCAACATGTCTACTCAATTCGATGAGCTACGGACTTTGATAGTCAACCGACGCTCCTCATCCACATCTTCTCAAAGACGAAGCAGCTCAAGTCGTCATACCGACTACACGTCTGGCTCAAGTACACCTACATCAAACACTCTTCGTCAAGCCGCGCGTCAAGCTCGACAAGACAACCGGAACCCACTTCATGACAAGAGTTCCCAAGAGATATTTGAAGAGCAAGAAAGTAGACATCGTCAAAACCAAGCTACACTTGAGCAAGTGCAAGAATGACAATGACTACGCCAACAACAACAAGAGCGCGCACGTTAACACGAATAAGAACAAGATGCCAAGGCTCAACGTCAAGCACAACAACACTAAGAAGCTCAAGCTCTTGAGGCGCAACGAGCACTACGTGATTCACACCGCAATGTGGCAACTCGCAATCGAAACATTCGTCAAGAAGAGGAGTTCCTTCGAGATGAGATGCAAGAGAGGCGCCACCAAGCACGAATGCAACAAGAAGTTCCTCCTCAAGCGCGACAAGAGCAACAAGCTCACCAAGAACCACAAGCTCGGCAAGAACCATATGACAATGAACATCAACTCCTCCAAGAGCAACATGAGGTTAACAATTGTCCAAATCAAGACCGCCCTCATAATAGGCAAGCACACAACGAAGAGCATCGCTATGGCAAGCTTAAGTTCACCATGTCAAAGTTCTCTGGAATCATTGATCCCGAAGACTACCTATCATGGGAATTGAAAATTGGCGAGATCTTTTGCCTACACAAATTTGATGAAGAAAAGAAGATTGCAATGGCGTCACTTGAGTTCCAAGATTATGTTCTCATTTGGTGGGAGCAATTCATCGAGAGAAGAGAAGCAAAAGGCGAACCACCTATCACTACTTGGGCTCAAATGAAGGAAGTCATGAGAGCATGTTTCGTGCCAACACACTACAACCGTGACTTGTTCAAGAAGCTGCAACTCCTCAAGCAAGGGACCAAGTCCGTTGAAGAGTACTACAAGGAGATGGAGATTGCCATGATAAGAGCCAACATCACGGAAGATAAAGAACAAACGATGGCGAGATTCTTGAATGGACTCAACTATCCTATCAAGAAAATTGCAGATTTTCAACCATACATGAATCTCCTCGAGCTAGTACACCAAGCAACCAAAGCAGAGCGACAAGTTCAAGAGGACTACAAGTACTCCAAGTTAAACTCCAACAACTACGGCTCCTACAACCAAGCCTCAACGACTTCGGCTCCTCCTACCTCTACCAAGCCATCTACAAGCTTCGGTGACAAGCCAAGCTACAAAAATGCGACTACATCTAGTCGTCCACCTTCTACGAACAACTTCAAGCCAAGAGCTTCATCATCTACAACTCCAATCGAGGACAACTCCAAGACGAGTTCCATCAAGTGTTTCAAATGCCAAGGGCGAGGCCACAAGTCATTTGAGTGCAAGACCGTTCGTACCACGATCATCAATGATGACGGATCCTATGACTCAATGAGCGATGATGAGATGGAAGCCCTTGAACATGTAGCTATGCATCGCCAAGTGAATGAAGATGAAGACCATCAAGTGTTTTGCGACAATGACTCGAGTCCCAATCTCGTTGTCTCCAAGGTCTTGACACTCCAACATTAACAAGATGACGATCAACGATGTCACATCTTCCATACCAAGGCCAACATCAATGGACGCTCCGTCAAAGTTATCATCGATGGAGGAAGTTGTCACAACTTGGCAAGTGAAGAGCTATGCGACAAGCTACAATTGGTCAAGACGAAGCACCCTCATCCCTACAAGGTCCAATGGCCTAGCGACGCCGGAACTCTTTGAGTCGAGCACACCGTGCAAGTATCTTTCAAGATAGGCGCTTACGAGGAGACACTCGAGTGTGATGTGGTCCCTATGTTCGTACGCCACCTTCTTCTTGGACGACCATGGCAATATGATCGTGCAGTAACCCACAACGGACGGACCAACCATTATAGCTTCAAGATGAAGGGCAAAGAGTTCGTGCTATGCCCAATGTCACCAAGTCAAGTAGCCGCCGATAAACAAATACCTACCAACCATCGTGGAGATAATGGTGAAAGAGTGAACCACCAAAAGGAGAGTGAGAGCCACAAGCCAAATATAAGCGACTCCACGATGAGCGACAAGAAACAACTAGTGCTATTCGCCACCAAAATGAGATGAGAGAAGTGTGTGAGAACCCCTCGAGTGTTTTTCACCTTGTGCTTTTATGCAAAGGGGAAGCAAAACCTACTAACACTTCGCCACCTCTACCTTTAGTGTTGTCTCAATTGTTGCAGGAATTCTCGGACGTCTTTCTCGAAGAGCTACCACCGGGCCTACCTCCACTTCGCAGCATTGAACACCACATCGACCTCATACCCGGCACACCACTTCCGAACAAGGCTCCTTACCGCGTCAACCCCGAGGAAACCAAGGAGATACAACGGCAAGTGCAACAACTCATCGACAAAGGTCATGTACGTGAAAGCTTAAGCCCTTGTGCCGTTCCGGTTATTCTCGTGCCTAAGAAAGATGGAAGTTTTCGCATGTGCTCCGATTGTCGCCCGATAAATGCTATCACTGTTAGATACCGTCACCCTATTCCACGCTTAGACGACATGCTTGATGAATTATGTAGTGCTACCATCTTTTCCAAAATCGATCTTAAAAGTGGTTATTACCAAATTCGCATTCAAGAGGGTGATGAGTGGAAAACGGCTTTCAAAACCAAGTTTGGGTTATATGAGTGGTTGGTCATGCCAATGGGCCTATCGGAGGCGCCCGGCTCATTTATGCGTCTCATGCATTTTGTCCTCCGACCTTATATAGGAGTCTTTGTAGTGGTTTACTTTGATGACATCCTTGTCTTTAGCAAGTCGCTAGAGGACCACATGTCACACATCCGTATGGTTTTGAGCGCTTATATGCTAACATGGATAAATGCACTTTTGGCGTTGATAAGGTTGTTTTCCTAGGATTTGTCGTTTCTTCACAAGGTGTTCACGTTGATGAAACTAAAATTGAAGCAATTAAAACTTGGCCACAACCAACGAATCTCCAACAAGTGTGTAGTTTTCTTGGTTTAGCCAGTTTCTATCGACGTTTTGTGAAGGACTTTAGCATAATTGCTATGCCTCTACACGCCTTGAGCAAGAAGAACACACCCTTTATTTGGGGTCCTTCGCAAGACACCGCGTTCAATGAATTAAAAACCTTGCTTACTCGCGCACCACTTCTTGCCCTACCAAACTTTGACAAGCCGTTCGAGATCCATTGTGACGCTAGTGGTACCGGCATAGGAGGCGTGCTAATGCAAGAAAAAACGCTCAATTGCGTATTTTAGCGAGAAACTTTCCGGAGCGCAACTTAACTACCCCATCTATGATAAAGAGCTCTATGCCTTAGTGAGAGTTTTACGCGTTTGGGAACATTATCTTAGACCTCATGAATTCATTCTTCATATGGACCGTGAGACGCTCAAGTATCTCAAGGGTCAAACTAAGTTGAACAAGCGTCATGCTAAGTGGAGTGAGTTCATAGAGTCTTTTCCTTATGTCGTCAAATACATCAAAGGCAAAGAGAATGTTGTGGCGGATGCGCTTTCCCGCAAATGCATGCTTATTACCCAACTCGAGTTGAATGTTATTGGCTTTGAGCACATAAAAGATTTGTATGAGTATGATCCTTTCTTTGCAAATCCTTATACTAAGTGTTTGACTCACACCTCTTGGGAACGATACTACATAAAGGATGGATATCTTATGAGAGCTAACAAACTTTGCATTCCCGAGTCTTCGCTTCGTTTGCTCCTTTTGCAGGAATCTCATGGAGGAGGACTCATGGAACACTTTAGATGCGACAAGACATTTGCTACGCTCTCCAAGAACTACTTTTGGCCCAAGATGTTTCGTGACGTCTCACGCCTCACCAACCGATGCTCTACATGTCGCAAAGCTAAGTCAAAAGCTCAATCTCATGGTCTTTACATGCCACTTCCTATTCCATACCATCCATGGGAAGATATAAGCATGGACTTTATACTTGGATTGCCTAGGACTCAAAATGGAAAGGATTCCGTGTTTGTTGTCGTGGATAGATTTTCTAAAATGGCTCATTTCATTCCTTGTAACAAGATCGACGATGCTTCACATGTGGAAAATCTCTTTTGTAGGGAGATCATTCGTCTACATGGAGTGGCCAAGACTATTGTGCCGGATCGGGATGTCAAGTTCTTGATCTACTTTTGGAAGACTCTATGCGCCAAACTTGGCATCAAGCTCCTCTTCTCTTCGGCATATCATCCACAAACCGATGGCCAAACGAAGGTGACGAACCGCACACTTTCGACGCTTCTTCGCATGTTGATCAAGAAGAACATCAAGGAATGGGAGCAATGCTTACCCATCGCCGAGTACGCCTACAACCGCGCAAGACATTCGACTACCGGCAAGTCCCCCTTCGAGGTCGTCTACGTCTTCAACCCGTTGTTCCCATTGGACATCCTACCTCTACCTCTACAAGAGCGCATCAACATGGACGCAAGTGCACGAGCAAGCTATCTCAAGAAGGTGCATGAAGATACAAGGAAAACTGTCGAGCGACAAGTACATCGCCTCACCACCAAGCTCAACGTCAACAAGACACCAAGGGTGTTCCAACCGGGACATCTCGTATGGCTTCATCTTTGCAAGGACCGTTTCCCCAACGAGTGCAAATCCAAACTACTTCCTCGAGCCGACGGACCCTTCAAGGTGCTAGCACGCTACAACAACAATGCCTACAAGATCGACATTCCATGCGAAAAGTACAACGTGAGCGGTACCTTCAACGTCAAGGATCTCTCTCCTTTCCATGGTGATGAAGATTTTGATCCGAGGTCGGATCTTTCCCAAGGGAGGGGAGATGATGCGGAGCATCCCAAGGTCATCCCCATGGACTTACCATCGCCTCACCAAGTACCTCAAGGACCAATGACTCGTGCCTATGCAAGAGCTCTCGAGACCGAGGTGACATCTCTCCTAGTTCACCTTCCATATGAATCAAGTGAGACATGAATACTACCTCAGGAGGATGTGTTTTGTGTCCTCAGGTACCAAGAAGACCCCACCGAAAAGGATCATGAAGATGGACAAGTCACCAAGTTCACGGATGAAGCATTGCATCGAGGGAAGCTGGAGAAGGTCCCAGGCCCCGGACATCCGGCCCCCTGGCCCGGACATCCGGCCCCTGGACCAGCACCTACAGAAGAGCCCCCGCAGCCGAAGCTACAGGGCCCGGACATCCGGCCCCGAGCCCGGAAATCCGGCGCCCCACCACAGAAGCATACCCGTGGCTGGCCCTGCTAGCCCGGACAACCGGCGCCAAGCCCAGACATCCGGCGCCTCCCGACAGCCCGGACATCCGGCCCGACGCCCGGACATCCGACTCCTGAATGCCTGCGTGCATTTCATCTGGGCCGTGGGCCATGTATGCCCTCGCCCTCTAGACTATATATACTCCTTCACCTACCTCTTTCTACTGTTAGCATTGTGATAGCTCAAAAACCTAGAGCCTTGCTCATCCACTAGTGGTTCATCTCCTCGAGAGTGACTGCGGCCCCTCTTCGAAGAAGATCCATACGGATTCAAGACCTCCGCTACAGAGAAGATCCTACGGGATACCCTCAAGACCTCCTTCCGGAGAAGACTACCTTGTATCGTCCGTTGTTGACCGTGGATCGTGTATCTCTTTATGTATCGTGGATCTAGCACTTGTGTGACCATCTTCATGTTGATTTGAGTGTTCCTCTTGTGTTTTCCCCCGTGTTTCCCTTTGTGTTCTTCGTGTTCATCGTGAGTTTCCCTCCTTTTCGTGAAAGATCGGCCTAGATCGGGTTGACCCCGCATCAAATGAGTAGTAGAATAATTATGTAACTATTTGAAGAATCTCTAACATTTAAGAATTTCAGATCTTGGGATATTATTCAAACAACAAGCAAAACAAAATGATGCTCCAAGCAAAACACATATCATGTGGCGAATACAAATATAGCCTCAAGTAAAGTTACCGATGAACGAAGACGAAAGAGGGGATGCCTTCCGGGGCATCCCCAAGCTTAGGCTCTTGGTTGTCCATGAATATTACCTTGGGGTGCCTTGGGCATCCCCAAGCATAGGCTCTTGCCACTCCTTATTCCATAGTCCATCGAATCTCTTCACAACACAAAACTCAAGAGGAAACTCGTAATATCCGTTAGTATTAGAAAATATAACCATCACTTAGGTACTCTTGTGAACTCATTCTAAATTAATATTGGTGTTATATCTACTGTATTTCAACGTCTCTATGATTCATACCCTCCGATACTACTCATAGATCCATCAAAATAAGCAAACAACACATAGAAAACAGAATCTGTCAAAAACAGAACAGTTTGTAGCAATCTGTAACTTTCGAATACTTGTGTAACTATAAAAATTCTAAAATAAATTGGTGGACGTGAGGAATTTGTCTATTAATCTTATGCAAAAAGAATCAAACTAAAATCACTCTCCAGTCAAAAATAGCAGCTAATCTCGTGAGCGCAAAGTTTCTGTTTTCTACAGCAAGATCACATTAACTTTCACCCAAGTGTTCCCAAAGGTTCTACTTGGCACTTTATTGAAACAAAAGCTATAAAACATGATTACTACAATACCTTAATCATGTGGACACACAAAAATAGTAAGGGTAAATATTGGGTTGTCTACCAACAAGCGCTTTTTTAATGCCTTTTAGCTAGGCATGATGATTTCAATGATGCTCGCATAAAAGATAAGAATTGAAACATAAATAGATCATCATGAAGAAGATAACTAGCACATTTAATTCTAACCCACTATCTATGCATAGGTATATTGTGAGCAAACAACTTATGGGAACGATAATTAACTAGCATAGGAAGGCAAAACAAGCATAACTTCAAGAGTTTCAACACATAGAGAGGAAACTTGATATTATTGCAACTCCTACATGCATATGTTCCTCCCTCATAATAATTTTCAATAGCACCATGAATGAATTCAACAGTATAACCATCACATAAAGCATTCTTTTCATGATCCCCAAGCATATAAATTTTATTACTCTACACATAAGCGAATTTCTTCTCATGAATAGTAGTGGGAGCAAACTCACCAAAATAATTATCATGTGAGGTATAATCCAATTGAAAACTAAAATCACGATGCCAAGTTTCATGGTCATCATTATTCTTAATAGCATGCAAGTCATCACAATAATCATCATAAATAGGAGGCATGCTTTCATCATAATAAATTTGCTCATCAAAACTTGGGGGACTAAACATATCATCTTCATCAAACATAGCATCCCCAAGCTTGTGGCTTTGCATATCATTAGCATGATGGGTATTCAAAGAATTCATACTAACAACATTGCAATCATGCTCATCATTCACATATTTTATGCCAAGCATTCTATGTAATTCTTCTTCTAGTACTTGAGCACAATTTTCCTTCCCATCATTTTCACGAAAGATATTAAAAAGATAAAGCATATGAGGCAACCTCAATTCTATTTTTTGTAGTTTTCTTTTATAAACTAAACTAGTGCTAAAACAAGAAACTAAAAGATTTGATTGCAAGATCTAAAGATATACCTTCAAGCACTCACCTCCCCTACAACGGTGCCAGAAATTGCTTGATGTCTACGGTGCACCTTCTTCTTGTAGACGTTGTTGGGCCTCCAAGTGCAGAGGTTTGTAGGACAGTAGCAAATTTCCCTCATGTGGATGACCTAAGGTTTATCAATCCGTGGGAGGCGTAGGATGAAGATGGTCTCTCTCAAACAACCCTACAACCAAATAACAAAGAGTCTCTTGTGTCCCCAACGCACCCAATACAATGGTAAATTGTATAGGTGCACTAGTTCGGCGAAGAGATGGTGATACGAGTGCAATATGGATGGTAGATATCGGTTTTTGTAATCTGAAAATATAAAAACTGCAAGGTAACTAATGTTAAAAGTGAGCACAAACGGTATTGCAATGCTTTGAAAAAAGGCCTATGGTTCATACTTTCACTAGTGCTAGTTCTCTCAACAAGGATAACATAATTAGATCAAATAATAGTCCCTCAACATGCAACAAAGAGTCACTCCAAAGTCACTAATAGCGGAGAACAAACGAAGAGATTATTGTAGGGTACTAAACCACCTCAAAGTTATTCTTTCTGATCGATATATTCAAGAGTCCGTAGTAAAATAGCATGAAGCTATTCTTTCCGTTCGATCTATCTTAGAGTTCGTACTAGAATAACACCTTAAGAGACAAATCAACCAAAACCCTAATGTCACCTAGATACTCCATTGTCACCTCAAGTATCCGTGGGCATGATTATACGATAGGCATCACATAATCTTAGATTCATCTATTCAACCAACACAAAGAACTTCAAAGAGTGCCCCAAAGTTTCTACCGGAGAGTCGAGACGAAAACGTGTGCCAACCCCTATGCATAGATTCCCAAGGTCACGGAACCCGCAAGTTGATCACCAAAACATACATCAAAGTGAATCAATAGAATACTCCATTGTCACCAAATGTATCCCACACAAGACATACATCAAGTGTTCTCAAATTCTTAAAGACTCAATCCGATAAGATAACTTCAAAGGGAAAACTCAATCCATTACAAGAAAGTAGAGAGGGAGAAACATCATAAGATCCAACTATAGTAGCAAAGCTCGCGATACATCAAGATCATACCATCTCAAGAACACCAGAGAGAGAGATCAAACACATAGCTACGGATACATAACCTCAGCCTCGAGGGTGAACTACTCTCTCCTTGTCATGGAGAGCGCCGAGATGATGAATGTGGCCACCGGAGAGGGATCCCCCCTCTGACAGGGTGTAGGAATGGGTCTAGATTGGTTTCCGGTGGCTACAGAGGCTTGCGGCGGCGGAACACCTGATCTAGGGTATTTTCTGGAGGTTTGGGTATATATAAGAGGTGTTGGAGTCGGGAACAAGTAAGGGGGGGGGGGTCCTTGAGGCGGCCACGAGATAGGGGGCGCGCCCAGGGGGGTAGGGCGCGCCCCCACCCTCTGCCCTCTCGACTCCTCTGGTCCATCTCCGGTACTCCGTGGGCTTCTTCTAGTCCAAAAACAACCTCCGTTGAGTTTCACGTCAATTGGGCTCCGTTTGGTATTCCTTTTCTGCGATACTCAAAAACAAGGAAAAAAACATAAACTGGCACTGGGCTCTGGGTTAATAGGTTAGTCCCAAAAATCATATAAAATATCATATAAATGCATATAAAACATCCAAGATGGATAATATAACAGCACGGAACAATAAAAAATTATAGATACGTTGGAGACGTATTAGAAGTCACCAACAATCGAGGAATACATAGATCGTCATCCCAGTGAAGACGACATCGAGGAGGGAAGGAAGATAATCCCAACTCTGACTAGATAAAGGAGAGAGACACAAGCCTCACAAGTTCCCCGATGGAGCCATCTCTAGTTGAGCTTCATCCGGTGGAGATGGAACTGGAGAACAAAAACAAGCGGCAACTGACACCCTCTTCCACAGCCCGCCATCATCGTGAACAACTGCTAATCATGCCAGACAAAATGCCCGACGATCAACACCATCTTTCGACTCATCGATGACACTCCTAGTAAGGACATTGTCATGGGGAAATCCGAAGAACCATTACTTTCGTCGCCGTCGTTGCTGCAACTTCATTCATGATGAAGAATTCAAAGACCATACAAAACACAGACCAAACAACCAGAACCGGGGTTCTCATACCCTCCGTTGCCGCGGCAGTTGATAGAGGCAAAGGGAACCCGTAGCGGTAGTAGCAGGTCAAGGGAAGAAGCTAGCCAGTTGGTGCAGAGGCCAGGGAAACACACACGCGATACAAAGTGCTTCGAAGGGAAAAGCTAGTTGCCTCTTGATCGCGTCCTCCCTATCAAACCCTAGTAAAACACGTATTTTTTGGGTCTAAGAACTCTAAAAACTAGATGGCACCGCGCGCGTTCCTGTGAAAATTGATTGAAAAATATTTCAATGAGATTTGATTCTGTGGAATATACATATTTAGTTTAATTACACATGAAACAAAATTAAAAATACATACGACCTATTATATTTGATTATGTGTAATATTTATTGAATATAAGTAGAATAATAGAATGATAAATATTTTTCTTATGACATCCCTGATTGAATGGTGATGTGACATGCTTGCATGTTGAGATAAATAAGTTAATGGGGACCAGACTCTTAAGTATACAAGATAAGGGCATCTCCAACTCCGACCCTCAAACCACCCATAACCTGTTGTGCCATCCAACGCTGTCCTGTATCGGTCCGCTCGGTGTTCCGGACGCACTTCTTCCCGCTAACGAGAGACAAAACGTTGGAACAAGCGACATGCTATGCTAGCGCCAAAAAAAAAAATCTATCGCACCCAAAATGATGCTACTGAAAATAGATCACGAGATCAGGTTTATCACTAGACGCGTAATCACCACAGTGGAAGTAGAGTTGTGATGTGTGTGGTTGTTCGTCCAATCTCCCACAAACGATGAAGTCCTGCAAACAGCTCCTTGTGGATCCTTATAATGTCTCCTTGCGGTTCCCTTGAATGGTTCGTCCAAGCACCGCAGATGTGATGCCTCCAAGGTATCCTCATATACGGGGAGCAACGTCGGGTGACGGATTGCTATGTTTGGTCGCGCAACATTGGGGTGGCGGCTGCTGAGGGAGGAAAAAGATCAACCAGAAAAGGTCGGCCCACTCCCCTTTATATAGACCTCCGAAGTAGGCTCAACTCTTGAGACCCACTAGGAGTCTGCCCCCATTTTCCACTCAGATCCAATCCGAATGGGCTGCAACCCCTTAAGTGTGGTACCTTATAGGATCATGTACGCATGGTCACGACTCAAGCCGATAGTTTGTAGCGGCTTCTAGCAGAGCGTGCCAATTCCCATGTGTGCGTAAATCCGTTTGATGATTCTTGACAATGTGTCATATGCAACATTCCTTTTGCCTCGCGATATACGTTCTCGAGCTCAAGGAAAGTACTTGTCACCCTTGTGGTAGCTCGGCCTCTCTTCTTGAAACTGTGATATAGATTCCCGAACCAGGTTTTTAACCTAATTCATATGGCCATGCTTTCCAAATCTGATCACTCGAGAGGGCCTAGAGAATATCTCTTCTTATAGGAGTGGGAAATTCCATCTTGGTCAACCATGTCTCGCGGCATGTCTCATGATTCACCCGGAAGTTACCTTTATAACTACCTAGTTACAAAGTAGTGTTTGATAGACCCTAAGTGAGTCGATCTTCACCCGAGAACATGTTGGAAATGTAGAGCTTATTCCATAGAGGAGAGATTTTTGGAGGTTTAGAGCTTAGAACTAATTTATATGATCTTGACGTAGATCATATGTACTTTGTACCCCATCACAATCAATATAACAATGAGCAGGGCATAGGGTTTTACCTCCTTGAGAGGGCCCGAACCTGGGTAAAACACCATGTCCCTATTCTTCTTGTGACCATCTTGCTCTGATCACCCGCTCGGAACCCCCTACCCGAGATCCACCGGTTTTAGCACCAACGTTGGTGGCCCATACAGGTCCTGCCGTGCGTAGTCGCAAGGGATCGATGTCGTATATTTGGATTTGTGATAGCATCGGCTATGGGGATATCTTTGTCCCCAGCCGGCTTTACGCCTTTGGTAGCATCATGATGCATGCTGACTCAACTGACCATCTCGATCAGATAGATAATGTCTTCTAGGTCAGACCATCTAGTTTGGCAATCCGGAGTATGCCATGGATTCATGCAGTGAGCTTACTTTCATAGGTTGGGGGCAGACCGGCTCGAGAATTCTATAGATATCATTGCCCACACACCAGGTTCAATCTCGTATCAAGCCCACGATGTAATCTTTACTTTGGATCCGAGTACCACCTCACTGGCTCAGGCATCAAGCCCTGCCAGCGAAAATCCCGAGGTTGCGTAAAGAAATACCTTAGCTAAACTTCAGGTCATCTCCGCCTACTGCCAAGAGATGGGGAGGCCGAACCCGATGCCCTAAATGAGACTTGGTTTGAATCAAGAGCCTTGTAATCTCAGATGGGCAAACCTCGGTCTATAACTAGATCGGATGTAAATCCCAAAGTGTGGAAATTTTTGTCCCACCTGCCACTCACCTAGTCCCTACGGCCCAGGATTTAACTGACTACTAGACTATGCTTCTGAGGAGGCCACCTACATGGAATAAGATGCTGATGATATGTTATATACCACGTCACCACACACGATGGGCTATACCGGAAATTGGGCGCCTACCTCCACCCATAATGTCTACATGATACATACTCCCAAGGA
>LR738709.1:335420196-335461192 GCA_902687465.1 Secale cereale
CAAACATAAGCGCTCAAGACGCCATAGTAGGGGCACGGGCAACGGTGATACCAACCATGACGCTATCGATAACGACCATGCCACTAATAATGGTGCTACTCCAAATGGCACTAAAGACCAAAACACAGGCGATAATGCTGGTGATGGCCCCATTGCTGGCGCCACACCCAACGGTGACGATGATGACCCGGAGGACGACAATTACTACCTTGAGTCCGAGGAGGATTTAAGCTTTGGAACCGATGAATTTGATATCCTCGAGGAGCCCCTAGATGATCCTCGGCTGCATGCCTTCTCTCGACGGTTAACTAGAACTGCCAAAAGCATGAAACAAAAGTCCCAGAAGCTTCGAGTCGAACATGACAGACTGAATGACCAATGTACTGAGGTCCTTGGTGCTGAGAAGGAACTCGAGGAATATACGCATGAAATAATAAGCACTACCCGTGAAGGAGACTACTCCCAGAGTTTGACGAGGAGGTCATCGACGCCCCACTGTTAAGGCATAATTGGGCCAAAAAAACCCAACTGCCCTCATCGGGGCCGAGACATTCCGACAAGTGGATATCGTAATCCCCCTAATATACCTCATCGTCATGGAAAGGAGGCACTTGCGCCCCATAAAACTTATGATCTATGCAAGAAGTGGACATCAAGGATAGAAGCCCCATCATGATAATTTACATATCTAGAGAGTGCCCACCTTCTAAAAAGGCGGGGTACTCAGTCTGGCTAGCAAAGTATGGCCATCCACGCAATTACGTGCACGGCCATGAAACAGCCGACATCTGCCACACAGTGGCAAGGGTCCGAGGTGTCGCCTTCCCTTGAGCTTTACTAATGAAGTGATGACATGAATTCCCAGAGGGGTTTAAACCCATCAACATTGAGCAATACGATGGAATCACGAACCCCGCCGTATGGATAGAGGACTTCCTCATGCACATCCACATGGCCTAAGGTGATGACCTCCATGCCATCAAACACTTACCCCTAAAGCTCTAAGGATCGGCTCGACATTGGCTTAATAGTCTGCCCGAGAACTCAACTGGGAATTGGGAAGACCTTGAGGACGCTTTTCGAGCTAAATTTTAGGGGACTTATGTCCGACCACCAGATGCTGATGACCTCGGTCATATCGTTCAAGACCCAGGGGAGTCAGCTAGAAAATTTTGGAACTGGTTCTTTACCAAGAAAATCAAATAGTTGAATGTCTCGATGCGGAGGCTATAGGAGCCTTCAAAGATAGCATCCATGATGAATGTCTCGCTGGAGAGATCGTACAGGAAAAAACCTCAGCCAATGGCCGCCCTCACGCACCTAATTACTCGATTTTGCGTAGGTTAGGACAGCTGACTAGCTCGTTGAAACAACCATAGTGGCGACTGATACGTCTCCAATGTATCTATAATGTTTGCTTGTTCCACACTGTTATATTATCATTCTTGAATGTTTTACAATCATTTAATATCAAGTTTATATCATTTTTTGGGACTAACCTATTGACATAGTTCCCAGTGCCAGTTGATGTTTTTTGCTTGTTTTTCCCTTCGCAGAAAATCAGTACCAAATGGAGTCCAAATGCAGTGGAATTTTTTGATGATTATTTCTGGACCAGAAAACCCCAGTGGGCCAAAGATATTCTAGAGGGGAGGCCTGAGGTGGGCACAACCCACCAGGGTGAGCCTAGGGGCTTGTGCCCCCCTCGGTGACCTCCCGCACCGCCTCTTCACCCTATAAATTCCCAAATATTACAAAAACCCTAGGAGAGTCGATAGATCAGAAGTTCCGCCGCCGTAGGCCTCTGTAGCCATGAAAAACCAATCTAGACCCCCTCCCTGCACCCTGATGGAGGGGGAAATCATCATGGGAGGCCGTCTTCATCATCCCGATGACCACCGTGATGAGGAGGGAGTAGTCCACCCTCGGGGTTGAGGGTCTGTACCAGTAGCTATGTGTTTAATCTCTCTCTCTCTCTCTCTCTCTCTCCCGTGTTCTTTGGATGGCACAATCTTGATGTATCGCAGGCTTTGTTAATATAGTTGGATCATATGATATTTTTCGCTTTCTATCTTATTGTGATGAATTGAGTTTTCCCTTTGAGATTTCGTTCTTATCGGATTGAATACTTTTATGGATTTGAGAACACTTGATGTATGTCTTTCTATGCATACCTATGGTGATAATAGGGTATCATATTGATTCACTTGATATGTGTTTTGTCACTCTACTCGCGGTTTCCCGAGGTGACATTGGCGCAATCTACGCATAGGGGTTGATGCACGTTCTCGTCTCTGTTTCTCCAGTAGAAATCTTGGGGCACTCTTTGAGGTTCTTTGTGTTGGATTGAGTATTATGAATCTGAATTTGATTTGGCATCATTTTAGTACGAACTCTTGATATATCATCCGGAAAGAATAACTTGGTGTTATTTTAGTACAAACTCTTGGATAGATCGATCGGAAAGAATAACTTGGTGTTATTTTAGTACGAACTCTTGGATAGATCGATCGGGAAGAATAGCTACAAACAATTTCTTCTTATGTTCTCCGTTAGATAGGGATGGTTATGTGATCCAATTATATTAGCATTGTTGAGAGATTGCACTAGCGAAAGTACGGACCCTAGGCCTCATTTTCAAGCATTGTAATACCATTTGCGCTCACTTTTGCTACTTGCCACCTTGCTGTTTTTAATCGTTACTATTATAATAATCAATATCTACTATCATTACTATATTTGTATGACCATCTCTTCCCCGAAGTAGTACACATATACAATTTACCATTGTATTTGATGTGTTGGGGACACAAGAGACTTTTTATTAGTTGGTTGCAGGGTTGTTTGAGAGAGACCATCTTCATCCTACACCTCCCACAGATTGATAAACCTTAGATCATCCACTTGAGGGAAATTTGCTACTGTCCTACAAAACTATGTGCTTGGAGGCCCAACACGAGTCTACAAGAACAAGTTGTGTAGTAGACATCAAGCTCTTTTATGGTGTCATTGCCAGGGAGGTGAGTTCTTGAAGGTATATCATTAGATATTGCAATCGAATCTTTTAGTTTCTTTTCTATCACTAGTTTGGTTTATAAAAAGAAAATTACAAAAAATGGAAGTGAGGTGGTCTCATGTTGTTCATCTTTATAATGTATTTCCTGAAAATGATGGAAAGGAAAATTGTGCTCAATTGGTAGAAGAAGAATTCAATAAAATGTTTGGCATAAATTCCTTGAATGATGAGCGTGGTTTCAATGTTGTTATTGTTGGGGAACATTGCATGAAAAACAAAAAAATTCTACACACACGCAAGGTCTATCCATGGAGATGCATAGCTACGAGAGGGGGAGAGCATCTTCATACCCTTGAAGATCGCTAAGCGGAAGCGTTTATCAACGCGGTTGATGTAGTCATACACCTTCACGATCCGTCCCGTTCAAGTACCGAACGTACGGCACCTCCACGTTCAGCACACGTTCAACATGATGACGTCCTCGCCTTCTTGATCCAGCAAAACGGGTGAAGTAGTAGATGAGTTCCGGCATCACGACGATGTGGTGATGGTGGTGGTGAAGAACAATCTTCGTTGGGCTTTGCCAAGCACAATAGAGACTATATGGAGGATAAACTAGAGGGGACGGGGTTGCCATCACACGGCTTGGTGAATCTTGATGTGTTTCAGGTGCTAGCCCTGCCCCTATATTTATATGTTGAGCCCTAGGGTTGTATCTTGGAGAAAAAGCCTCCGCAAAGTCGGTTTAGCCCGCAAGGAAGAGTCCTTCTCAGACTTCTAGGACTAGACGCCACAGTCCTCGGCGTCTGGCCCAGACGCCGGGTCCCTGGCGTTTGGTACCAACCTCCGCAAAACCTCCTTTTGCACGACCTAAAGCCCTGTGGGCCTTACCCCTTGGCCCAACTATACCATCTAATATATCAATTTTTACCTCCAGACCATTCCGGAGCTCCTCGTCATGTCCGTGATCTCACCCGAGACTCCGAACAACTTTCAGTCACCAACATACATAACTCATATAATGCTATATCGTCAACGAACGTTAAGCGTGCGGACCCTATGCGTTGGAGAATGATGTAGACATGACCGAGACGCTTCTCCATTCAATAAACAATAGTGGGACCTCGATGCCCATATTGGTTCCTGCATATTCTATGAAGATCTTTATCGGCCGAACCTTTATGTCAACATACGTAGTTCCCTTTGTTCGCCGGTATGTTAATTGCCGAAGGTTCGATCGTCGGTATCTCCATACCTAGTTCAATCTTGTCATCGGCAAGTCTATTTAATCGCTCTGTAATACATTATCTTGCAACTAACTCCTTAGTCACTTTGCTTGCAAGCTTCTTGTGATGTTGTATTACCAAGAGGGCCCAGAGATACCTTTCCGTCACACGGAGTGACAAATCCCAGTATCAATCCATGCCAACCCAACATACACCTTCGAAGATACCTGTAGAGCATCTTTTTGATCAGCCAGTAACGTTGTGATGTTTGATAGCACACAAGGTATTCCTCTAGTATCCGGGAATTGCATGATCTCATGGTCGAAGAAACATGTATTTGACATTAACAAAGCAGTAGCAATAAACTGAACAATCATATGCTATGCTAACGGTTGGGTCTTGTGCATCACATCATTCTCCTAATGATTTGATCCCGTTATCAAATGAAAACTCATGTCTATTGTTAAGAAACCTTAACCATCTTTGATCAATGAGCTTTTTTTCTCGAATATGCACGAGTGTGCATACTATATATATTAAGAAGGAAAGGGGTGAAAGAGCCCTCCACAATGTTGCTACACGGTATTTACATGTACAACATTACCACCTCTACCCTACTTGCTACTTTCTCATAAGCTAACTTGTTGTGCTAACCCGCCGTTCCACCCGGTTAAAGAAGTCGGTACGATCGCCTTTAAGTAGAGGCTCACATTAAAGTAGAAATAAACTTGATCAACGAGCTAGTCTAGTAGGGGCTCACTAGGGACACGATATTTGTTTATGTATCCACACATGTATTTAAGTTTTCGGTCAATGCAGTTCTAGCATGAATAATAAACCTTTATAATGATTAAGGAAATATAATAATAACTATCTTATTATTGACTCTCGGGCATATTTCCATTAGTCTCCCACTTGGACTAGAGTCAATAGTCTAGTTCACATCTCCATGTGATTAACACCCATAGTTCACATCGCCATGTGATTAACACCCAAAGAGTTTACTAGAGTCAATAATCTAGTTCACACCGCCACGTGATTAACACACAAAGAGTTCTAAGGTGTGATCATGTTTTGCTTGTGAGGTAGGGTTTTAGTCAACGGGTCTGCAACATTCAGATCCGTGTGTACTTTGCAAATATCTATGTCTACAGTGCTTTGTATAAAGCTACTCTAGCTAATTGCTCCCACGTTCAATACTCATCCAGATTGATACTCAGAGTCATTTAGATTAGTGTCAAAGCTTGCATCGACGTAACCCTTTACGATGAACTCTTTATCATCTCCATAACCGAGAAACATTTCCTTATTCCTCTAAGGATAATTTTGACTGATGTTCAGTGATCCACTCCTGGATCACTCTTGTACCCCCTTGCCAGACACGTGGCAAGGCATACATCAGGTCTGGTACACAACATGGCATGCTTTATAGAACCTATGGCTGAGGCATAGGGAATGACTTTCATTCTCTCTCTCTATCTTCTCCTATGGTCGGGCTTTGAGTCTTACTCAACTTCACACCTTACAACTCACGCAAGAACTCCTTCTTTGACTGGTCCATTTTTAGATCCTACAAAATCATGTCAAGGTATGTGCTCTATGAAAGTATTATCAGGTGTCTTGATCTGTCTCTATAGATCTTGATGCCCAATATATTTGCAGCTTCACCCAGGTCTTCCTGTGAAAAACTCCTGTCAAACAACCCTTTATGCTTTCCACAAATTCTACATCATTTTTTATCAACAATATGTCATCCACATATACTTATAAGAAATATTGTAGTGCTCCCACTCACTTTCTCGTAAATACATGCTTCATTGTAAGTCTGTATAAAACCATATGCTTTGATCCTTATCAAAGCGTATATTCCAACTTCGAGATGCTTGCATTAGTCCATAGATGGATCGCTGGAGCTTGCACACTTTGTTAGCTTCCTTAGGATCGACAAAACCTTCTGGTTGCATCATGTACAACTCTTCCTTAAGAAACCCATTAAGGAATGCAGTTTTGACGTCCATTTGCCAGATTTCACAATCATAAAATGCGGCAATTGCTAACATTATTCGGACAGACTTAAGTGTCGGATTTAGGGCTCCACAAAACCCAAGAAGTTCGAACATAGGGGCGTGAATGAAGATCTCTCCCACTCACGTCTACCTAGCGTCTCGCTCTCGTCTCTGTGGGGGGATTCAAGCACACGACAGATAGAACACACAAGAGTTTATCCAAGTTCGGGCCACCGCATGGTGTACGACCCTACTTCCTGCTTTGGTGGATTGGCCTCAGGCAAGCTGGGAGGTGAACTAGTACAATGGTTCCTGAGCTCAGGAGGCGAGCTCAAGGAGGTCAGTAGGCAAGTGTTCTTGCTCCTTGCGTGGTGGTGGAATGTATCCGTTGATCCCTTTCACAGTGGGAATCCTAGCTACTTATATAGGCAGCCTCGGTCCTCTTCCCTCGAAATGTTTAGGCGGGAAGCGATCCCACAACGGCCATTTTTGAGCGGGAACACAAGGACGATCCTACCCTGACAAAAGCAGTCTTCACCTGCAAGAGGATCAGGCGATGACGCGGTGGTGAGCTCTATGGTGACATCCTCCTTGTCGTACTTGCGGTCTTCGGTCTCGTTGCACCAATGAGGAAACCTTTGCCCCTCTCCTCGGGAACCCGCGGCTGCGTTGTCCCCTTTGCACCGAAATGGTAACTGTGCCGCTGGCGGACGCTCGCACCCGCTGGCGCTGTGCGTCATTGCTGACATCACTGCCTCCTCCTGAGGTAGGCTTGGCCTTGGATTCTCTGCCCCTTCGGAGCACCTGGCTGAGGCCGCTCCCGAGGAGGTCTTGACGTCATTCTCCTCGCGAGGCTTAGCCCCCTCACGAGGGTCTTGGACAGCTGGTCGATCAGCTGGGCCGTACCAGGCCGTAGTAGGAGCGCGTCGCGGCCCGCAGACAGGCAAGTCTGGGTACCCAGGTTCCCAGTACGCCGACATTAAGCATCACTACGGGTGAGAAAGTCTCATTGTAGTCAACCCCTTGAACTTGTCAAAAAGCTTTCACAACAAGTCGAGCTTTGTAGACAGTGATGTTACCATCAGCGTCCGTCTTCCTCTTGAAGATCCATTTATTCTCAAAGGCTTGCTGATCATGGGAAAGACCACCAAAGTCCATACTTTGTTCTCATACATGGATCCTATATCCGATTTCATGGCCTCAAGCCATTTTTCGGAATCTGGGCTCATCATAGCTTCTTCATTCTTCGAAGCTTCGCCGTTGTCTAACAACATGACTTCGATGACATGATTACTGCACAACTCTGGTGCGGTATGTTTTCTAGTCGACCTTCGAGGTTCAGTAGTAACTTGATCCGAAGTTTCATGATCATCATCATTAGCTTGTTCTCTAGTTGGCGTAGGCATCACGGGAACGGTTTTCTCTGATGTGTTGTTTTCCAATTCGAGAGAAGGTACAACTACCTCTCAAGTTCCACTTTCCTCCCACTCACTTCTTTCGAGAGAAACTCCTTCTCTAGAAAGGATCCATTCTTAGCAACAAAGATCTTGCCTTTGGATCTGCGATAGAAGGTATACCCAATAGTTTCTTTAGGGTATCATATGAAGACGCACTTATCCGCTTTGGGTTCGAGCTTATCAGGCTGAAGCCTTTTGATATAAGCATCGCATCCCTAAACTTTAAGAAACGACAATGTAGGTTTCTTGCCAAACCACAGTTCATACGGTGTCGTCTCAACAGATTTAGACGGTGCCCTATATAACGTGAATGAGTATGTCTCTAATGCATAACTCCAAAATGATAGTGGCAAATCAGTAAGAGATATCATAGATCGCACCATATCTAATAAAGTACGGTTGCGATGTTCGGACACACCTTTACGCTGTGGTGTTCCAGGTGGCGTGAGTTGTGAAACAATTACACATTGTTTTAAATGAAGGCCAAACTCGTAACTCATATATTTGCCTTCGCGATCAGATCATAGAAACTTTATTTTCTTATTACAATGATTCTCCACTTCACTCTGAAATTCTTTGAACTTTTCAAAAGTTTCAGACTCGTGTTTCATCCAGTAGATACATCCATACCTACTTATATCATTTGTGAAGTTTAGAAAATAATGATACCCGCCGCGTGCTTCAACACTCACCGGACCACATACATCGGTATGTATTATTTCCGATAAGTCATTAGCTCTCTCCATTGTTCTGGGGAATGGAGTTTTAGTCATCTTAATGATGAGGCGTGGTTCACAAGTATCAAATGGTTCATAATCAAGTGATTCCAAAAGTCCATCCGAATGGAGTTTCTTCATGCGCTTTACACCAATATGACCTAAACGGCAGTGCCACTAGTATGTTAAACTATCATTATCAACTTTACATTTTTTGACATCAATATTATGAATATGTGCATCACTACTATCATGATTCAACAAGAATAGACCATTCACTAAGGGTGCATGATAATAAAATATGTTACTCATATAAATAGAACAACCATTATTCTCCGACTTAAATGAATAATCGTCTCGCAATAAACAAGATCCAAATATAATGTTCATGCTCAACGCTGGCACCAAAGAACAATTATTGAGGTCTAAAACTAATCCCAAAGGTAGATGTAGAGGTAGCATGTCGACGAAAATCACATCAACCTTGGAACCATTCCCGACGCGTATCATCACCTTGTCCTTAGCTAAGCCTCGTTTATTCTGCAGCTCCTATTTCGAGTTACATATATGAGCAATCGAACTAGTATTAAATACCCAGGCGCTACTACGAGCATTAGTAAGGTACACATCAATAACATGTATATCAAATATAACTTTGTTCACTATGCCATCCTTCTTATCTGCCAAGTATTGGGGCAGTTCCGCTTCCAATGACCATTCCCCTTGCAGTAGAAGCACTCAGTCTCAGGCTTAGGTCCAACTTTGAGTTTCTTCCTAGCAGTGGCAACTTGCTTGACATTCTTCTCGAAGTTCCCTTTCTTTCCCTTGACCTTTTTCTTGAAACTAGTGGCCTTGTTAACCATCAACACTTGATGCTCATCCTTGATTTCTACCTCCGCCAATTTCAACATCGCGAAGGGCTTTGGGAATTGTTTTTGTCATCCCTTGGATATTTATAGTTCATCATGAAGCTCTAGTAGCTTGGTGATAGTGACTGGAGAAATCTGTCAATCCCTATCTTGTCTGGAAGATTAACTCCCTATTGATTCAAGCGATTCTAGTACCCAGACATTCTGAGCACATGCTCGCTGGCTGAGCTATTCTCCTCCATCTTGTAGGCAAAGTACTTGTTAGAGGTCTCATATCTCTCAACACGGGCATGAGCCTGAAATACCAATTTCATCTCTTGGAACATCTCATATGTTCCATGGTGTTCAAAACGTCTTTGGAGCCCCCGATTCTAAGCCCTAAATCATGACGCACAAAACTATCAAGTAATCATCATATCGAGCTTGCCAAACATTCATAACGTCTGCATTAGCTCCTGCAACAGGTTTGTCACCTAGCGGTGCATCAAGGACATAATTCTTCTGTTCAACAATGAGGATAATCCTCAGATCACGGACCCAGTCTGCATTATTGCTACCATCATCTTTCAACTTAGTTTTCTCTAGGAACGTATCAAAAACAAGGGAGCTACATCGCGATCTATTGATCTACAACATAATACACGAAGACATTTTGACTATGTTCATGATAATCAAATTACTAATGAACTCCCACTTAGATCAACATCCCTCAAGTTGTCTAAGTGATACATGATCCAAATCAACTAAACCTTGTCCGATCATCATGTGAGATGGAGTAGTCTTCAATTGTGAATGTCTTCATGTTGATCATATCTACTATATGACTCATGTTCAACCTTTCGGTCTCCGGTGCTCCGAGAGCATGTCTGTACATGCTAGGCCATCAAATTTAACCCAAATATTCTGGGTGTGTAAAATTGGCTTATACCCGTTGTATATGAACGTAGAGTCTATTGCACCTGATCATCACGAGGTGTCTCGAAACGATGATCTATAACAACGATGCATACTCAGGGAGAACCCTTTCATCTTGAAATTAAGTAAAGTGATCATCTTATAATCCTACCGTCGATCTAAGCGAAATAAGATGCATAAAGGATAAAGATCACATGCAATCAAAATATGTGACATGATCTGGCCATCATCATCTTGTGCTTTTGATATCCATCTCCAAAGCAACATCATGATCTCCATCGTCACCGGCTCGACACCTTGATCTCCATCATTGCGTTGGGGTCATCTTGCCAACTATTGCTTCTACAACTATTGCTAACTCATAGCGATAAAGTAAAGCAATTACATGGCACTTGCATTTCATACAATAATTAAGAGAAAACCCTAAGGCTCCTGCCGGTTGTCGATATTACGAAACATGATCATCTCATACAATAACGTATATCACATCACGTCATGACCATATCACATCACAACATGCCCTGCAAAAACAAGTTAGACGTCATCTACTTGGTTGTTGCAAGTTTTACGTGGCTGCTACGGGCAAACAAGAACCGTTCTTACCTACGCAAAACCACAATGGTGATTTATCGAGTTTGCTGTTTTAACCTTCTTCAAGGACCGGACGTAGTCAAATTCGATTCAACTAAAGTAGGAGAAACAGACACCTGCTGGCCAACTTTATGCAAAACAAGTTGCATGTCTGTTGGTGGAACAGGTCTCATGTACGTGGACATGTAAGGTTGGTCCGGCCCGCTTCATCCCACAATGCCGCCGAATCAAAATAAGATGCTGGTGGTAAGCAGTATGAACATCACCGCCCACAACTTCTTTGTGTTCTACTCGTGCATATCATCTACACATAGACCTGGCTCATGATGCTACTGTTGGGGAACGTCACATGGAAAACCAAAAATTGTACGCACACGCAAGATCTATCCTTGGAGATGCATAGCTATGAGAGGGGGAGAGCATCATCATAGCCTTGAAGATCGCTAAGTGGAAGCATTTATCAACGCGATTGATGTAGTCGTACACCTTCACGATCCGTCCCAATCAAGTACCGAACGTAGGGCACCTCCGCGTTAAGCACACGTTCAGCTCGATGACGTCCTTGCCTTCTTGATCCAGCAAGAGAGGCGAAGTAGTAGATGAGTTCCGGCATACGACGGCGTGATGACGGTGGTGGTGAAGAACAATCTCTGCAGGGCTTCGCCAAGCACAACAGAAACTATGACAAAGGACAAACTAGAGGGGACGGGGTTGCCAGCACACGGCTTTGTGAATCTTGATGTGTTCCAGGTGCTAGCCCTGCCCCTCTATTTATATGTTGAGCCATGGGGTCATATCTTGGAGAAAAAAGCCTCCTCAAAGTCGGTTTAGCCCGCAAGGAAGAGTCCTTCTCGGACTTCCAAGACCAGACGCTATGGTCCTCGACGTCTGGCCCAGGGCAAGATGCCCGGGTCCCTGGCGTTTGGTACCAACCTCCGCAAAACTTCCTTTTGCACGACCTAATGCCCCGTGGGCCTTACCCCTTGGCCCAACCATATCATCCAATATATCAATTTTTACCTCTGGACCATTCCGGATATCCTTGTCATGTCCGTGATCTCACCCGGGACTTCGAACAACTTTCGGTCACCAACATGCATAACTCACATAATACTATATCATCAACGAACGTTAAGCGTGCGGACTCTACGTGTTCGAGAATGATGTAGACATGACCGAGACGCTTCTCCGGTCAATAACCAATAGCGAGACCTGGATGCTGATACGTCTCCAATGTATCTATAATTTTTTATTGTTCCATCCTGTAATATTATCATTCTTGGATGTTTTAGAATCATTTTATATCAATTTTTGGGAATAACCTATTGACATAGTGACCGGTGCCAGTTGCTGTTTTTTTCTTATTTTTTACACTACAGAAAATCAATACCAAACGGAGTCCAAATGCAGCGAAACTTTTTGTGGATGTTTTTGGACCAGAAGACATCCGGTGGGCCAGAGAAGCACCTGGGGGTGCCCCGAGGGGGGCACAACACACCAGGGCGCGCCTGGGCCCCCAGGCGTTCCCAGGTGAGTTGTGCCCACCTTAGGGGCCTCCTGCACCGCCTGTTTGCTCTATAAATACTCCAATATTCGAGAAACCCTAGAGGAGTCAACAAAATTTTATTCCAGCCATCGGAAGTTCCAGAACCACGAGATCCAATTTAGAGCCCTTTTCCGGCACTCCGCTGGAGGGGAACACGATCATGGAGGGGTTCATCATCCTCATTGGTGCCTCTCCCATGATGCGTGAGTAGTTTACCACAGACCTATGGGTCCGTAGGCAGTATCTAGATGGCTTCTTCTCTCTTTGTATCTCAATACAATGGTCTCTTGGAGATCTATTTGATGTAATGACTTTTTGTGGCGTGTTTGTTGGGATCCGATGAATTGTGAGTTTATGATCAGATTTTCCTTGATTTAATATCCATTCTTAATTATTTTAGCCTCGTATTTCTTATCCAATATTTGGGTTTTGTTTGGCCAACTTGATAAATTTATCTTGCAATGGGAAGAGGTGATTTGTAAGGGGTTTGATCTTGCGGTGTCCTTTCCCAGTGATAGAAGAGGTAGCAAGGCACGCATGTATCATTGATATTAAGGATAAAAAGATGGGGTATATTCCTACATGAATAGATCTTGTCTACACCATGTCATCGTTCTTATTGCATTACTCCGTTTTTTCATGAACTTAATACACTAGATGCATGCTGGATAGCGGTCGATGTGTGGAGTAATAGTAGTAGATGCAGGCAGGAGTCGGTTTACTAATCTTGGACTTGATGCATATATACATGATCATTGTCTTGGATATCGTGATAATTATTTAATTTTCTATCAATTTACCAACAGTAATTTGTCTACCCGCCGCATGCTATTTTCTCGAGAGAAGCCACTAGTGAAATCTACGCCCCCCGGTGTCGGCGTGCTGGGAACCAGGGTACCCAGACTTGCCCGCCTGCGGCCCGCGACGCGCTCCTACTACGTCCTTGTATGGCCCAGCTGTTCGACCAGCTGCTCAAGACCCTCGCGAGGGGACTAAGCCTCGCGAGGAGAACGACACCAAGACCCTCTCAGGAGCGGCCTCGGCTAGGCTGCTCCGGAGGGGCAGAGAACTCAAGGCCAAGCCCGCCTCAGGAGGAGGCAGTGACACGAGCAGTGACGCACCGCACCAGCGGGCGCCAGCGCGTGCCAGCAGCGCAGTTGCCATTTTGGTACAAAGGAGACAACGCAGGCGCAGGTTCCCGAGGGGCGAGACAAAGGTTTCCCCTTCGGTGCAACAAGACCGAAGACCGCAAGGACGACATGGAGGATGTCACCACCGAGCCCACCACCGCGTCAACGTGTGATCTCTTTGCAGGCGAAGACCGCTTTTTGTTAGGATGGGAACGTCCTTGTGTTCCCGCCCAAAATGGCCGTTGTGGGATCCCTTCCCGCCTAAACATTTCGAGGGAAGAGAACCCTGGCCGCCTATATAAGTAGCTAGGGATTCCACCGTGGAGGGGGATGGATCTGATCTAATCTAGATCGACCTCATCTCAAACACCCCACCTTCACTTCAAGGAGCAAGAACACTTGCCTCCTGACCCTCTTGAGCTCTCCTCCTGAGCTCAAGAACCACTATACTTGTTCATACTCAAGCCCTTCTGAGGCTAATCCACTCAAGCAGGACGTAGGGTTTTACACCGCAAGGTGGCCTGAACCTGGGTAAACTCGTGTGTGCTTTTACTTGTCGCTTGCTCGAATCTCACCACCGGGCGAGGGCGTGGCGCTAGGTAGACGTGAGTGGGAGAGATCTTCGTTCACGCCCCTGTGTTCGAACTTCTTTGGGTTTGCGGAGCCCGTAATCCGACATTTGGCGCACCAAATAGGGGCCGTGTCGAAATCTCGCCTCTCCGATGACCTCGCCTCCCCTCTCCTGCTCCACGCCGCCATGATGGCCGCAGCCCGCCGCATCCGCGTGGAGGCTGGTGCTGTCCTCGTCGTCCGAGTGGCGTCGGCGGACCGCGCCACCCATGGGCGCTCCGCCCCCTCCTCCGACGACGTTTTCGCTGACCGGGCCACCGGGGAGCGGCCTGCTTCGCCATTTTTGCTCCCCGTGGCCTCGCCGGCGGCACTCTTAGCGGCGCAGAAGTTGCTTCGGCACCGACCACCCACGGAGGAGCTCGACGCTTGGGTGGCCC
The DNA here is from genome assembly GCA_902687465.1 of Secale cereale. Taxonomy (NCBI): domain Eukaryota; kingdom Viridiplantae; phylum Streptophyta; class Magnoliopsida; order Poales; family Poaceae; genus Secale; species Secale cereale. The sequence continues at coordinate 335,434,676 of LR738709.1, forward strand.
ATGTCGACGAGCTGCTGGGCGCTGCCGGTGGGGGGTTGCCCAGCCGCGGGGTTGCCTGCATCATCCGAGGATCCCAAGCACCGGTGTCGGCCCGGCACGTCAAGTCACACTTTCGACGGATCGGGGCCGCCGCCCAGCCGCAGGCCATCGCTTTCGGCCTCGGCGACCGCACCATAGCTGCAGCCGGCACGAACGTCCTCCCTATGATATGTACCCCCACCATCTACGGGGTGGCTGTCACAAGGACCCTCATCGACGGCGGCGCCGGGCTCAACATCCTCTCCGCGGAGGCTTTTGGTCATCTGCCCGTGTCCTACAGGCAGTTCCTCCCCACCAAGCCCTTCTCGGGGGTCGCAGGCTCGGCCGTCCCGCTCGGCCGGGTCCGCCTCCCGGTCACCTTCGGCACACCCGTTAACTACCAGACCGAGCTCATCGACTTCGACGTCGCGCCCATCCACCTACCCTACAATGCCGTCCTTAGTTTCCCAGCCTTGGCAAAGTTCATGGCGGTGACTCACTCGGGCTACAACGCCGTCAAAATACCCGGGAGCAGCGGTGTCGTCACCGTCGAAGGGGACCCCAAGGCCGCCTTCAGGTCCTCGGGCGCGCTTACAAGGCTGCAGCCACGGCCCATTCAGGTACGAAGGGGGCTCCGGAGACGTCGGAAGCTGCGCTAGCTAAGAAGAAGCAGCTCTTTTCTCAGGACCCGACCGAGACGAAGCACGTGCCTGGTGACGAGGAGGGCTCAGGAGCCACTTTCACCATCGGCACGGGCATTGTGACACCCCGAGACCGGTGTGCCAGGTGTCAGCCAGTTATTCGTCGTCGTTGCCATGTCATCTGCTTGCGTGTTGCATCTTTGCCTTGTCTTCGTGTGCATTGCATCATCATGTTTTCAAAACTTGTATCCGGCCGAACCCCCTCGTCCTTTCCGTTGTCCGTTCTGAGCCCAGACACACTTGCACGCGCCCGCGGCACCTCCAAATATTTATTTTATGAGTGACTGGAAAACGTTCTCGGAATGGGTTGAAACTTGACGTGTGGTCTTATTATAGCATAGGTAGGCCGCCTGTCAAGTTTCGTCGTGTTCAGAGTTCGTTTGATAGCCCAACGGTTAACCGTGTTAACTGCCGGAGGCCTTTCTCTTTTGGCCCAGCACCCCTTTCACAACAGCCCCCAAGCCCATTCTAACCCCCTCCATGCTCTTGGCCGTTCGATCAGGATCGCGTGGCCGAAAACCGCTCCTCATTTGGACACTCCTAGCTCCCTCTACCTATATATATGTGTCTCCCCCCGAAATTCTCGCAGATGATACCCTAGCCCCGCTCCCACCGCGCGACGGACATGTCCACTCCGCCCGGACGTGTCCACCACCCGCAGCCACGTCGCCGCAGCCAACCGGGAGTTGCCACGTCAGCGCCGCCACCGCCCGCACCCAACCACGCGCCGCCACCTGTCGCCGCCTCACCCCACATCGCCGCGGCCCGTGGAGCCCATCCGAGGCCCGCGCGGGCCCAAACTCGCCGCCGCCCGCTCCGCTCGCCTCCTCCCTTAGATGCGCCTCGCCGCCGCCCTCGTCTTCGTCGCCGGCGCGCGCCCCCGCCGCCGCGCTGGACCTGCGCCGCCTCACCGCTGGGCCGCGCCCTCACCGCCGCCGTGGGCCGCCAAGCTTCGCCGCCGTCCTATCCCTCGCCGCCGGCCGTTCTGCCACCGCACCACCCAGATCCGGCGGATCCGTCGTTCCCGCATCGGTCCCCGGCGCCGTCCCCGGCCGCCCCTCGCCGGAGGCGTGCTCCCGCCGCCGCTGCGCCTCCCCGATCCGATCGGGATCGAGGACGAGCCTCCGCTCGGTGGCCTCGGCCTCGTGGGCTCCCTCGCCCCGGCCAGCCGCCAGCGCCGGCCCACAGGCCCAGCTCCCTCACTCGGTCCAGCCACGCCACGTGGGCCACGGCCCGACCCACCGGCATGTCTGCCTCGTCCTCTTCTGGGCCGAAGCCCATTGTGAGAACCAGCCTAAACCGCGCCCGAGCACCGTTTAGTTATCCTACGCCCGCTCATTTTTTTCAGTTTTTGTCTAAGTCCTGAAAAACCTTAAAAATGTTGCTATGTTGAGATGCTTGTCCAAATTGTGCATAGAATATGTCAAAATGATCGTTGTGTTATGCTCTTCATTTTGTTCCATTGTGGCATGCTTGTTTGAGTTCATCTTGATGCCCTAATCTCGTTGCAAGAGTGCTATATGTTTAAAACTGCTGTTAACTACAATTTTGTTGCATACTTGTGGTGCTTGTAACTTTGTGCATGTTTATCCAAATGGAGCATATGAGATGTCAAAAATGTTCATTGTGAAGTGCTCTACATGTTGGTTGCCATAGCATTCATGTTAGGTGCCATATTGCCATGTTAATCTCTGTTGCAAAAGTGCATTTGGTTGTTAAGTACTGAAACTTGTTATGAGATGCCGATTTCACTTGCTCATTGTTATTGATGTGTTTGTCTTCATGCCACTTGTTTATATGTTTTAGAAGCACAATCATATGGTCTTTGTTGTGGTGAAATCCACTTTCCATGATATGCCTTGAGGTGACTTAAACAAGCTTACAAACATGCCATGCCAATGTTGCTGTTTTATACTTAGTGAAAAAACTGCTCAGCTGGAATCTGTTAAACCTGATGCCATGTTTGCTTGAAGCCTCACTCAAATCCATGCTTGTTTTGGAGTGGCAAATGATCATATCTTGTTGTCCATGTTATTGTCTATCGATCCATGCCCTTACTTGCATATATGGCCTGTTGTAGCTTATTTATTTCTTGCTCTCAAGTTGCTATAAATTTACCTGTCAACCTGTTTATCAGCATGATCAATTTGGTGGAGCTTGTTGTTATTGATCCATGCCTCCTATGGAGTTGCTCCAATGGAGTTGTTTGATGTATGCTATGTTTATTACATGTCCATGATCTTTATACACTTAGTGGAGTTGATATGCTTATTGTTTTGTGCCTCCGAAGGCAGCATCGTGATGATGTTTTTGCCTTCCCAGATTTTGGCTAAGTCTAGATAAATTTATTGCAACTTGCCATGCTTGGTTAATTGTGTTCCAGCAAGCTTTTGGGTGTGTTCTAAGTTCATGCTTGTTAAGTATCATGTCTATTTCATATCCATGCCTCTTGTTATCATGTTTGGGTGCTGTAGCATATATATACCTTGCTCCAAAGTTGCTATGTGGCTGTTAACTTCAGCTTTGCATTGTAACTTGTTTAGCTCTTAACTTCTAGCCCGTTGCTCCGTTTTGAGCGTGCTCTATATGAAACTTGTGTGATTTTGCGTGTAGAAGCATAATATCTTGTTGTTTTCATGTTTGGAGTGTGTTTGCTTGTTGTTTGGACGCGTCTTGCTTATTTGACATGTTTGACTTGTTTTGCTCATATCTTCTAGGCCGTAGCTCTGAATTAAACAAACTTTATATGTAACTTGACTAGAATTTCGAGTAGATCACCATGGTGCATGTTAACTTGCTGCTTAACAACTTTAACATAAGGTTTGTTCAGATCTGAACCAATTTTGAAATGTGCATATGAGGACTTACCGGAATTGCTATATGTTGTTTCCGGCCTCATTTAAACGTGTTGGTTTGTGTTGTTCTTGTGTGCTTCATCCCTTGCCATGTATTGCATCATATAGACTTGTCTTGCATCATGCTTGGTTGAGCATCTTGTCATGTTCTTGAGTGGTGAGTTTACCGTGTTGTGTGCTTTCTTCTCGCTAGTTCTTTTCCGTTGCGTTCGTGAGGATTCGTTCGGCTACACATGGTTCGTCTTCATTGCTTCTTCTTCGTATTCTTCATGGATCCGTTCTTCTTCCTTGCGGGATCTCAGGCAAGATGACCATCACCTTGGGTACCTTTACTATCATTTCCATGCTTAGTTGTCTCGATGCTGTCGTTATATGTCATGCTACCCATCTTTATTGTCAGCCCCTCTCCTTGTTGCCATGAACCTCTAACCCTTGACACCTTCCCAACAAACCGATGTTTGGCTATGTTACCCGCTTGCTCAGCCCCTCTTATAGCGTTGATAGTTGCAGGTGAAGATGAAGATTGATCCATGTCGGATCTTGTTGTTGGAATATCGCAATATGTCTTATATATATTAACACACCTATATACTGGGCATGGGTGGAAGGCTTGGCCTTTTGCTCGGTGTTTTGTTCCACTCATGCCACCTTAGGAGCTGATAAACCGACATTATGTTCCTTGATTTTGCGTTCCTTACACGGTTGGGTATATGGGGACCCCTTGATAGTTCGTCTTTGAATAAAACTCCTCCAGCAAGGGCCAACATTGGTTTTAACTTGCCTCATAATAACAACTTAATTAAATAATTAAATTGCATAGGGGGTCGCGCCCTCGAGGATTCTTTCTACATAGCAGGGGGCCAGTGCTGATGGTGTTGGTGCCGAACGGGGAGACTGCGGGGCCACCTGGGGGAAACCCGAGGGTTGGTTTTACTCGTAGAATCGCCCATCTGGTCGTGGCCTGAGACGAGATACGCGCGGCTACTATCATGGTGTCGACACACTGGGAGGTCTTGCTGGACTTGTTTTACCATTGTCGAAATGTCTTGTGCACCGGGCATTCCGAGTCTGATCGGGCCTTCCCTAAGATAAGGGGTAATATTATTATTACTTCTGCTGATCGTGAGATCTTGTGATGGGCTAAGTTGGGACACCCCTGCAGGGTTATGATCTTTCGAAAGCCGTGCCCACGGTTATGTGGCAGATTGGAATTTGTTAATGTCCGGTTGTAGAAAACTTGATAGAGGATCTGAAGTAAAACACACAACTGTGTGAGTATCCGTGTCTGTCTCTTTTCATGTTGAGAAGAGAACACGGTGGGGTTATGTTTGACTCGTAGGTAGTTCAGGATCTTTAGCGATCACTACTAGATGGCGACCGTTTGTGAAGATGCTCATCTTATTCTTGTACTCGTAAGTTAGCCACCATACATTGCTTAGCCGCTGTTGCAACCTCACCCCTTAACCTCTTCCTACCCATTAAGCTTTGCTAGTCTTGTTACCCATGGTTATGGGATTGCTGAGTCCTCGTGGCTCACAGTTACTACAACAACAGTTGCAGGTGCAGGTTTCCGATGTCTTGACGTGAGAGCGATGCTTATTTCTGTTGGAGTCTTTCTTCTTCTTCTTCATCAGTCTTGGGTTAGGTTCCTGGTCGGCAGCCTGGGATAGCAGATGGATGTCGTGTGCTTTTCATGTTTGCATCCGTAGTCGGATGCCTTGCATTGATGTTGTTGTATTCATGTGACTTGTATGAATTGTTGTATCCCCATGTATGAATGTAATGGTACGATGTAATGATATCCATCTTGCTAAGCGCCTGAGATGCAGTTGTGCCCCAATCACGTTTGAGTCACGTGATTGGGATAGAATCGCATCTTGGGCCTAACAGGCATGGACCCAGAGCAAGAGGTAGCGTTGGTTAGTTTCCCCAGGGCTAACAAGGATGTGTTCGCTTGGAAGGCCGCTGACTTGGTCGGGGTGCCTAGGCGCATCATCGAGCACTACCTTACGGTGTGCCCCAATGCGCGCCCTATCAAGCAGAAAGCACGCACGCAGGCCCCGAAGAAGAAGGCCTTCATCGTTTAGGAGGTTCGGAAGCTAGAGGAAACAGGCGTCATACGGGAGGTATGACACCCGCAGTGGCTAGCCAACCCTGTATCATCCCGAAGAAAGGAGGCAAGGAGCGCATGTGCGTCGACTTCACGAGCCTCAATAAGTTCTACCCTCAGGACCCATTCCCTCTCCCGCGCATCGACCAGATTGTGGATTCGACAGTTGAGTGCGACCTGCTCCGCTTCCTCGAGGCCTTCTCGGGCTACCACCAGATCAAGATGGCGGTGGAGGATGTGGAGAACACATCATTCCTGACCCCTTGCAAGGTCTACTGCTACACCTGCATGCCTTTCGGGCTGAGGAACGCGGGCGCCACCTTTCAACGCCTGATGCACATCATCCTCGGCCCTCAACTCGGGAGGAACGCGGAGGCCTACGTCGACGACATCGTGGTCAAGTCCAGAGAGGCCAAGACTCTCATCCAGGACCTAGAAGAAACATTCGCCAACCTGCGCAAAGTGAAGTTGTGCCTCAACCTGGAGAAGAGCGTGTTTGGCATACCCTCCGGCAAGTTTCTAGGGTTCCTAGTTTCGCATCGGGGCATTGAAGCTAATCCGGATAAGGTCAAAGCCATCGAAAGAATGAAGCCTCCTACGACCCTGAAGGAGATGCAGAAGCTTGCGGGAAGCGTGACGTCCCTGGGGCGCTTTATCTCTAAGCTTGGTGAACGTGCCCTCCGTTCTTCAAGCTCATGAAGATGAAGGGGCCCTTCAAGTGGACTCCAGAGGCCGACGCCGCCTTCCGGGGTCTCAAGGAATACCTCACCAGCCCGCCGGTTATGGTGGCGCCAAGACCCCTGAAGCCCATGATTCTCTATCTCGCCGCTACGCCTCACTCCGCCAGCGCGGCGTTGGTGGTGGAGCACGAGGAGAGGCCCCGAAGCGCGAGGCCGTGGGGCAAGTCAGCATCCTCAGGAGCTCCGTCGCCCCTGACGCAGCTCCAGGGGTAGATTCGACCACCATTGCTGATGACCCCGCCGTCCAGCAAGAACCACCCAAGACTCCTGAAGCGCCTGAAGATCCTGCGGCGCCGATCCTCGTGGAGCACCCTGTGTACTTCGTCAGCACCGTACTGCGCGACGCGCGCTCGCGTTACCCGATGCCTCAAAAGCTGCTCCTAGCGCTCCTTGTTGCCTCGAGGAAGCCGCGCCATTACTTCCAGGGCCACCCCATCAAGGTTGTCTCATCGTACCCTCTCGAGAAGGTGCTCCAGGGCCCGAACATCGTCGGGAAGGTCGCTAAGTGGAACATTGAGCTACAGGCATTCCAGTTGGAGTTCAGCACCACGCGAGCGAAGGAGCGACTCTGGCAGACTTTGTGGCAGAATGGACTGACGCGCTAGAACAAGGGGCTCGCGAGGATCGCTCACTGGCCCCCGGTGATGAAGCCCCAGACAGATGGGTGGTGTACTTAGACGGCGCCTTCTCACGCCTTGGCGCTGGAGCTGGCGCTGTGTTAGTATCTCCCACTCAGGACAAGTTGTACTATGTCGTGCAGCTTTGCTTCCAGCGAGGTGAGAAGGTCTCCAACAACATAGCAGAGTATGAGGGCCTGATTGCTGGGCTCAAGGCCGCTGCTGCACTAGGGGTCAAGCGCCTCACTATTAAAGGCGATTTGCAACTCCTCATCAACTTCTCCAACAAGGAATTCAAGCCCAAGGACAAGCACATGGAGGCATATCTGGAGGAGGTGCGCAAGATGGAAAAGCGGTTCCAAGGACTGGAGCTGCAGCACGTGGCAAGGGGCACGAATAAGGAGGCGGACGGCATCGCCAAACGAGCCTCCAGGCGGGAACCCCAGAGGCCGGGCGTCTTCGAGGAGCGGTTGCTCAAGCCGTCGGCAGCACCGTACGCTCCTAAACCGGCATCCCCTCGGGAGGGGCTGCCTGCGGCGCCCGCAGCCGGAGCTCCGCCCTGTGGGCCGACCTCCGAAGCCCGCCTGCTACTCGCCGTGGAGCCCGGGGAGGGTTGCTGGACCAAATAGCTTAAGTTGTACCTGCTACACGACACCGTGCAAGACAAGGAGGAAGACGCGGAACGCGTGGCTCGACAGGCCTCGGCTTACTGCATCCAAGACGGCGAGCTCTACAGGAGGCGCCCCAATGACGTCTCTGAAGGAAATATGCCCTAGTGGCAATAATAAAGTTGTTATTTATATTTCCTTATATCATGATAAATATTTATTATTCATGCTAGAATTGTATTAACCGGAAACTTAGTACATGTGTGAATACATAGAGAAAACAGAGTGTCCCTAGTATGCCTCTACTAGACTAGCTCATTGATCAAAGATGGTTATGTTTCCTAACCATAGACATGAGTTGTCATTTGATCAACGGGATCACATCATTAGGAGAATGATGTGATGGACAAGACCCATCCGTTAGCTTAGCACTATGATCGTTTAGTTTTACTGCTATTGCTTTCTTCATTACTTATACATGTTCCTATGACTATGAGATTATGCAACTCCCGAATACCGTAGGAACACCTTGTGTGCTATCAAACGTCACAACGTAATTGGGTGATCATAAAGTTGCTCTACAGGTGTCTCCGAAAGTGTTCGTGGTGTTGGCATAGATCAAGACTAGGATTTGTCACTCCGAGTGTCGGAGAGGTATCTCTGGGCCCTCTCGGTAATGCACATCATAATAAGCCTTGCAAGCAAAAGACTAATGAGTTAGTCACGAGATGATGTATTACGAAACGAGTAAAGAGACTTGCCGGTGACGAGATTGAACTAGGTATAGAGATACCGACGATCGAATCTCGGGCAAGTAACATACCAATGACAAAAGGAACAACGTATGTTGTTATGCGGTTTGACCGATAAAGATCTTCGTAGAATATGTAGGAGCCAATATGAGCATCCAGGTTCCGCTATTGGTTTGACCGGAGATGAGTCTCGGTCATGTCTACATAGTTCTCGAACCCGTAGGGTCCGCACGCTTAACGTTTGATGACGATCGGTATTATGTGTTTATGAGGTTTGATGTACCGAAGGAGTTCGGAGTTCCGGATGAGATCGGGGACATGACGAGGAGTCTCGAAATGGTCGAGACGTAAAGATCGATATATTGGACGACTATATTCGGACATCGGAAAGGTTCCGAGTGATTCGGGTATTTTTCGGAGTATATGGGCCTTATTGGGCCATACGGGAATAGAGGAGAAAGGCCAAAAGGAAGGAGGCGCGCGCCCCCCCTCTGGTCCGAATTGGACAAGGGGTGCAGCCCCCTTTTCCTTCTCCCTCTCCTCCTCTTTCCTTCTCTCCTACTCCGAAAAGGAAAGGGGAATCCTACTAGGACTTGGGAGTCCTAGTAGGACTCCCCACACTTGGCGCGCCCCCTCTAGGACCGGCCTCTCCCTTGCTCCTTTATATACAGGGGCAGGGGGCACCCTAGGACACACAAGTTGATCAGTTGATCTCTCTCAACCGTGTGCGGTGCTCCCCTCCACAGAAACACACCTCAATTATACCGTTGCAGTGCTTAGGCGAAGCCCTGCGCCGGTAACTTCATCATATCCATCACCACGCCGTCATGCTGACGAAAATCTCCCGTGAAGCTCAACTGGATCAAGAGCTCGTGGGACGTCATCAAGCTGAACGTGTGCTGAACGCGGAGGTGCCGTACGTTCGGTACTTGATCGGTTGGATCGCGAAGAAGTTCGATTACATCAACCGCGTCACTAGACGCTTCCGCTCCCGGTCTACGAGGGTACGTAGACACACTCTCCCCCTCGTTGCTATGCATCTAGTAGATAGATCTTGCGTGATCGTAGGAAATTTTTTAAAATACTACGTTCCCAACAGTGGCATCATGAGCCAGGTCTATGCGTAGATGATATGCACGAGTAGAACACAATGAGTTGTGGGCGATACTAGTCATACTGCTTACCAGCATGTCATACTTTGCTTCGGCGGTATTGTGAGATGAAGCGGCCCGGACCGACATTACGCGTACGCTTACGCGAGACTGGTTTCACCGTTATGAGCACTCGTTGCTTAAAGGTGACTGGCGGGTGTCTGTATCTCTCACTTTAGCTGAATCAAGTGTGGCTACGCCCGGTCCTTGTGAAGGTTAAAATAGCACATACTTGACGAAACATCGTTGTGGTTTTGTATGCGTAGGTAAGAACGGTTCTTGCTAAGCCCGTAGCAGCCACGTAAAACTTGCAACAACAAAGTAGAGGACGTCTAACTTGTTTTTGCAGGGCATGTTGTGATGTGATATGGTCAAGACATGATGAGATATACGGTTTTGTATGAGATGATCATGTTTTGTAAAGTTATCGGCAACTGGCAGGAGCCATATGGTTGTCGCTTTATTGTATGAAATGCAATCGCCATGTAATTGCTTTACTTTATCACTAAGCGGTAGCGATAGTCCTAGAAGCAATAGTTGGTGAGATGATAACGATGCTACAATGGAGATCAAGGTGTCGCGCCGGTGACGAAGGTGATCATGACGGTGCTTTGGAGATGGACATCAAAAGCACAAGATGATGATGGCCATATCATGTCACATATTTTGATTGCGTGTGATGTTTATCTTATTATGCTTCTTATTTTGCTTAGTTCGACGGTAGCATTATAAGATGATCCCTTACTAAATTTCAAGGTATAAGTGTTCTCCCTGAGTATGCACCGTTGCGAAAGTTCGTCGTGCCGAGACACCACGTGATGATCGGGTGTGATAAGCTCTACATTCAAATACAACGGGTGTAAGCCAGTTTTGCACACGCAGAATACTCGGGTTAAACTTGACGAGCCTAGCATATGCAGATATGGCCTCGGAACACTGGAGACTGAAAGGTCGAGCGTGAATCATATAGTAGATACGATCAACATAAGATGTTCACCATTGAAACTACTCCATCTCACGTGATGATCGGACATGGTTTAGTTGATTTGGATCACGTGATCATTTAGATGACTAGAGGGATGTCTATCTAAGTGGGAGTTCTTAAGTAATATGATTAAATTGAACTTTAATTTATCATGAACTTAGTCATGGTAGTATTAGCATATCTATGTTGTAGATCAATAGCTCGCGATGTTGCTCCACGTTTATTTATTTTTTATATGTTCCTAGAGAAAACTAAGTTGAAAGATGTTAGTAGCAATGATGCGGAATTGTTCCGTCATCTGAGGATTATCCTCATTGCTGCACGGAAGAATTATGTCCTTGATGCACCGCTAGGTGACAGACCTATTGCAGGAGTAGATGCAGATGTTATGAACGTTTTGACAAAAGCTCGGTATGATGACTACTTGATAGTTTAAGTGCACCATGCTTTACGGCTTAGAACCGGGACTTCAAAAACGTTTTGAACGCCACGGAGCATATAAGATGTTCCAAGAGTTGAAATTAGTATTTCATACTCATGCCCGTGTCGAGAGGTATAAGACCTCTGACAGTACTTTGCCTACAAGATGGAGGAGAATAGCTCAACCAGTGAGCATGTGCTCAGATTGTCTAGGTACTACAATTACTTGAATCAAGTGGGAGTTATTCTTCCAGATAAGATAGTAATTGACAAAGTTCTCTAGACACTATCACCAAGTTAGTAGAGCTTCGTGATGAACTATAATATGCAAGGGATGACGAAAGTAATTCCCGAGTTCTTCGCGATGCTGAAATCGGCGAAGGTAGAAATCAAGAAACAACATCAAGTGTTGATGGTTAACGAGACCACTTGTTTCAAGTAAAGGGCAAAGGGATAGAAGGGGAACTTCAAGAAGAATGACAAGCAAGTTGTCACTCCCGTGAACAAACCCAAAGCTAAACTCAAAGCCTGAAACTAAGTGCTTCTACTGCAAAGGAAATGGTCACTAGAAGTGGAACTGCCCTAGATACTTGGTGGATAAGAAGGATGGAAAAGTGAGGAAAGGTATATTTGATATACAGATTATTGATGTGTACTTTAATAGTGTTCATAGCAACCCCTGGGTATTTGATACCGGTTCAGTTGCTAAAATTAGTAACTCGAAACGGGAGTTGCAGAATGAACAGAGACTAGTTAAAGGTGAAGTGACGATGTGGGTTGGAAGTGGTTCCAAGAGTGATACGATCATCATCGCACACTCCCTATACTTTCGGAATTAGTGTAGAACCTAAATAAATGTTATTTAGCATTTGCGTTGAGCATGAATATGATTTGATCATGTTTGTTGCAATACGGTTATTCATTTATAGTCATAGAATAATTGTTATTCTGTTTACATGAATAAAGCCTTCGATGGTCATACACCCAATGAAAATAGTTTGTTGGATCTCGATTGTAGTGATACACATATTCATAATATTGAAGCCAAAAGATGCAAGGTTAATAATGATAGTGCAACTTATTTGTGGCACTGCCGTTTAGGTCATAATGGTGTAAAGCGCATGAAGAAACTCCATAGTGATGGACTTTTGGAATCACTTGAGTATGAATCACTTGGTGCTTGCGAACCATGCCTCATGGGCAAGATGACTAAAACTCCATTCTTCGGAACAATGGAGCGAGCAACAGATTTGTTGGAGATCATACATATAGATGTATGTGGACCAATGAGTGTTGAAGCTCACGGCGGGTATCGTTATTTTCTGACCTTCACTAATGATTTGAGCAGATATGGGTATATCTACTTAATGAAGCACAAGACTGAAACATTTGAAAAGTTCAAAGAATTTCAAAGTGAAGTGGAGAATCATCGTAACAAGAAAATAAGAGTTTCTACAATATGATCGTAGAGGTAAAATATTTGAGTTAGCGAGTTTGGCCTTCAGTAAAAACAATGTAAAATAGTTTCACTACTCACGCCACCTGGAACACCACAGTGTAATGGTGTGCGCGAACGTCATAGCCGTACTTTATTAGATATGGTGCGATCGATGATGTCTCTTACCGATCTACCACTATCGCTTTTGGGGTTATGCATTAGAGACAGCTACATTAACGTTAAATAGGGCACCATCTAAATCCGTGGAGATGACACCGTATGAACGGTGGTTTGGCGAGAAACCTAAGCTGTCATTTCTTTAAGTTTGGGACTGCGATGCTTATGTGAAAAAGTTTCAACATGATAAGCTCGAACCCAAATCGGAGAAGTAAATCTTCATAGGATACCCAAAAGAAACTGTTGGGTACACCTTCTATCATAGATCCGAAGGCAAGGTCTTTGTTGCTAAGAGTGGATCCTTTCTAGAGAAGGAGTTTCTCTCGAAAGAAGTGAGTGGGAGGAAAGTAGAACTTGATGAGGTAATTGTACCTTCTCCCGAATTGGAAAGTGGAACATCACAGAAACTAGTTCTAGTGATTCCTACACCAATTAGTGAGGAAGCTAATGATGATGATCATGAAACTTCAGATCAAGTTTCTGCTGAACTTCGTAGATCAACCAGAGTTCGTTCCGCATCAGAGTGGTACGGCAACCCGGTTCTGGAAGTCATGTTACTGGACCATGATGAACCTACGAACTATGAGGAAGCAATGATGAGCCCAGATCCCGCAAAATGGCTTGAGGCCATGAAATCTGAGATGGGATCCATGTATGAGAACAAAGTATGGACTTTGGTTGACTTGCCCGATGATCGGCAAGCCATCGAAAATAAATGGATCTTCAAGAGGAAGACTGACGCTGACGGTAATGTTACTGTTTACAAAGCTCGACTTGTTGCGAAAGTTTTTCAACAAGTTCAAGGAGTTGACTACGATGAGACTTTCTCACCCGTAGCGATGCTTAAGTCTGTCTGAATCATGTTAGCAATTGCCGCATTATATGAAATCCGGCAAATGGATAACAAAACTGCATTCTTTAATGGATTTATTAAAGAAGACTTGTATATGATGCAACCAGAAGGTTTTGTCAATCCTAAAGGTGCTAACAAAATGTGCAAGCTCCAGCGATCCATCTATGGACTGGTGCAAGCATCTCGGAGTTGAAATATACGCTTTGATAAGTTGATCAAAGCATATAGATTTATACAGACTTGCGGTGAAGCCTGTATTTACAAGAAGTGAGTGGGTGCACTACAACCTTTCTGATAAGTATATGTGAATGACATATTGTCGATCGGAAATGATGTAGAATTTTCTGGAAAGCATAAAGGAGTGTTTGAAAGGAGTTTTTTCAAAGAAAGACCTTGGTGAAGCTGCTTACATATTGGGCATCAAGATCTATAGAGATAGATCAAGACGCTTGATAAGACTTTCGATGAGTACATACCTTGATAAGATTTTGAAGTAGTTCAAAATGGATCAGTCAAAGAAGGAGTTCTTGCATGACTTGTAAGGTGTGAAGTTGAGTAAGACGCAAAGCCAGATCACGGCTGAAAAATATAGAGAGAATGAAAGTCATTCCCTATGCCTCAGCCATAGGTTCTATAAAGTATGCCATGCTGTGTACCAAACATGTTGTGTACCTTGCCATGAGTTTGTCAAGGGGGTACAATAGTGATCCAGGAGTAGATCACTATACATCGGTCAGAATTATCCTTAGTAACTGGATGACTAAGGAAATGTTTCTCGATTATGGAGGTGATAAAGAGTTCATCGTAAAGGGTTACGTCGATGCAAGCTTTGACACTAAATCCAGATGACTCTAAGTATCAATATGGATGTGTATTGAAAGTGGGAGCAATTAGCTAGAGTAGCTCCACGCAGAGCATTGTAGACATAGAAATTTGCGCATACGGATCTGAATGTGACAGACCCGTTGACTAAACTTCTCTCACAAGCAAAACATGATCACACCTTATTACTCTTGGGTATTAATCACATAGCGATGTGAACTAGATTATTGACTCTAGTAAACCCTTTGGGTGTTGGTCACATGTCGATGTGAACTATGGGTGTTATTCACATAACGGTGTGAACTATCGGTATTAAATCACATGGCGATGTGAGCTAGATTATTGACTCTAGTGCAAGTGGGAGACTGAAGGAAATATGCCCTAGAGGCAATAATAAAGTTGTTATTTATATTTCCTTATATCATGATAAATATTTATTATTCATGCTAGAATTGTATTAACCGGAAACTTAGTACATGTGTGAATACATAGAGAAAACAGAGTGTCCCTAGTATGCCTCTACTAGACTAGCTCATTGATCAAAGATGGTTATGTTTCCTAACCATAGACATGAGTTGTCATTTGATCAACGGGATCACATCATTAGGAGAATGATGTGATGGACAAGACCCATCCGTTAGCTTAGCACTATGATCGTTTAGTTTTACTGCTATTGCTTTCTTCATGACTTATACATGTTCCTATGACTATGAGATTATGCAACTCCCGAATACCGTAGGAACACCTTGTGTGCTATCAAACGTCACAACGTAACTGGGTGATCATAAAGATGCTCTACAGGTGTCCCGAAAGTGTTTGTGGTGTTGGCATAGATCAAGACTAGGATTTGTCACTCCGAGTGTCGGAGAGGTATCTCTGGGCCCTCTCGGTAATGCACATCATAATAAGCCTTGCAAGCAAAAGACTAATGAGTTAGTCACGAGATGATGTATTACGAAATGAGTAAAGAGACTTGCCGGTAACGAGATTGAACTATGTATAGAGATACCGACGATCGAATCTCGGGCAAGTAACATACCAATGACAAAAGGAACAACGTATGTTGTTATGTGGTTTGACCGATAAAGATCTTCGTAGAATATGTAGGAGCCAATATGAGCATCCAGGTTCCGCTATTGGTTTGACCGGAGATGAGTCTCGGTCATGTCTACATAGTTCTCGAACCCGTAGGGTCCGCACGCTTAACGTTTGATGACGATCGGTATTATGAGTTTATGAGTTTTGATGTACCGAAGGAGTTCGGAGTCCCGGATGAGATCGGGGACATGACGAGGAGTCTCGAAATGGTCGAGACGTAAAGATCGATATATTAGACGATTATATTCGGACATCGGAAAGGTTCCGAGTGATTCGGGTATTTTTCGGAGTATATGGGCCTTACTGGGCCATACGGGAATAGAGGAGAAAGGCCAAAAGGAAGGAGGCGCGCGCCCCCCCTCTGGTCCGAATTGGACAAGGGGTGCAGCCCCCTTTTCCTTCTCCCTCTCGTCCTCTTTCCTTCTCTCCTACTCCGAAAAGGAAAGGGGAATCCTACTAGGACTTGGGAGTCCTAGTAGGACTCCCCACACTTGGCGCGCCCCCTCTAGGGCCGGCCTCTCCCTTGCTCCTTTATATACGGGGGCAGGGGGCACCCTAGGACACACAAGTTGATCAGTTGATCTCTCTCAACCGTGTGCGGTGCTCCCCTCCACAGAAACACACCTCGGTTATACCGTTGCAGTGCTTAGGCGAAGCCCTGCGCCGGTAACTTCATCATATCCATCACCACGCCATCATGCTGACGAAACTCTCCCGTGAAGCTCAACTGGAACAAGAGCTCGTGGGACGTCATCAAGCTGAATGTGTGCTGAACGCGAAGGTGCCGTACGTTCGGTACTTGATCGGTTGGATCGCAAAGAAGTTCGACTACATCAACCGCGTCACTAGACGCTTCCGCTCCCGGTCTACGAGGGTACGTAGACACACTCTCCCCCTCGTTGCTATGCATCTAGTAGATAGATCTTGCGTGATCGTAGGAAAATTTTGAAAATACTACGTTCCCAACAGTCTCACTAAAGTGCATCTCGAGGAAGCAAGGATGCGAGCTGTTGGCTGACATCCATGGCGGAGACTGCGGCCACCATTCATCGTCCCGCACCCTCGTGGGCAAGGCCTTCTGCAGCGGCTTTTACTGGCCCACAACACTCAGCGATGCCACAGAGCTTGTGCAGGCTTGTGAGGCATGCCGGTTTCACGCCAAGCAGATCCACCAACCAACTTAGGGCCTCCAGACGATCCCGCTCTCCTGGCCCTTCGCGGTCTGGGGATTGGACATCCTGGGTCCATTTCCCCAGGCGGCGGGGGGCTACTGCTTCCTGTACGTCGCCATCGACAAGTTCACCAAGTGGGCGGAGGTGGAGCCTATTCGCGCGATCCCTGCCGGGTCGGCGGTCAAGTTCATCAAGGGCCTCATGAGGCGATTCGGGGTCCCCAACCACATCATCATGGATTACGGTTTGCAGTTTACAATCAATCTCATTAGGTCATATTGTGCTAACCTCAGAACACAGATCTGCTACGCCTCGGTGGCTCACCCCAGGAGCAACGGTCAGGCCGAACGCGCCAACGCGGAAGTCTTGCGTGGCCTCAAGACACACAACTTTAAGAAAAAGCTCGAGGCTTGCGGCAGGGGCTGGATCGACGAGCTCCAATCCGTGTTGTGGTCAATCCGTACCACCGCAACCTAACCCATGGGAGAAACACCTTTCTTCCTTGTTTACGGGGCGGAGGCGGTCCTCCCTCACGAGGTCAAGCATCGCTCCCCACGGGTCTTGGCTTTCAATGAGGAATGCCAGGACGCCGCCTGGCGGATGGACCTCGTGCTCGGCGAGGAGGGCCGCCGCCGAGCTGCGCTCAGGGCTGCAAGATATCAGCAGGCGCTGCGGCGGTACCACTGTCGCAGCGTCCGCACAAGAACACTTGAAGTTGGTGACTTGGTCCTGAGGCGGGTCCTCTCCAGGGAGGGCTTACACAAGCTCTCGCCTATGTGGGAGGGCCCGTTCAGAATCGCCCGTGTCTCTACGCCTGGTGCTATGCGCCTGGAGATGCAGGATGGGGTACCTATCCAAAATTTTCCTGGAACATTCAGCACCTCAGGAGGTTCTATCCGTAATCAAGGCTCCGTGCCCGTGAAGGTCTCTGCTCGTGACACTCTCACGTAATAATGAGTTGGGGCTGTACACGCCTCGGAGTCTCCTGAGCGTTGCCTGTGGGCCATCAGACGGGGCTCCCACCCACATCCCAATGGCCGTCCTGAGCTCCGTGCTGGTAAGAAGACGTAGTGTAGGGGTCGGACGTGACCTTTTTCCTTTTTTGGCTTGGTGTTTGGTGATGGCTTCTCACCCCTCGTTGGTTACCCCAAGTGGAAGGTTGAGATGTAGCGTAGCGGCAAATTTCCCTTGGCAAAGGTACCAAGGATCGAATCCCGTGAGACTCCGAGGGTCGACAAGTAGGTGTCAACGGCGCTAGAAACTTAGCGGTTGACGGGACCTGCACACAGATACAGATAACTTTGCTCCCAACGAGTACAGAGAGGTTGTCAATCCCTCCGGCCTTGTTGTTTACAAAGGATCAAACACAAGAGATAATAATGATAGCTATGACTGCAACTAGGAAATAAAAACAGGAAGTAAATAGAAGGTGTGATCAGCGGTGGTAATATGGACCGGGGTCCCATGATGTTCACTAGTGATGTCTCTCTCCCAAAAGACGATAAAACAGCAAAGCGAGGTAAACAAATTACAGCTGGGCAATTGACAGGATTATGTGCGCAAACCAATGATAACTATGCTGCAAAAAAAGGTAGAGGCTCAAAAGCATGGGCGGTACGCCAAGGCAAGTAGACCGAAATCCATCTGCATCTACTACTAATCATCCACCTTGAGATATCTATCCAGAACATCTCGCTGGTATTAAGTTGCGAATCCCACCCAAAGTGTAAACTCAAAGCAACAGACAACTGCATTAAAAGAACTTTGCGTAAAGTAAACAATCCTTGCACCCGCAAGTACAAGCACCGTTGTTTTCTCCCTTGTGGCAACAACACATCCCCTAGACTCATGTTTCTGTCACTCAAGCTAGTCATCAGGGGGCTTGAACCCACAATCAAGCATAACGCTCCCTCTTGGAGTTACTACCTACTACTTGGCCAAAGCAATAAACAGCAACGGAGAACACGCAAGAATTACTCAAGAACAAAGATCTAAAAGAGGTGAATCAAATATATTACTCAAACACAATCTGAACATAGTCTCATAATCCATCAGATCCCAGCAAACTCAGCAAAGCAACAACAGAAAGATTACATATGTGCCTCGATCATGTAGGGCAGCTCACGAGGTCTAAACCATGAAGAGCAAAGAGGGGAGGAGAACATCACATAGCTACTGATCATGGACCCATGGTCCAAGGTGGACTACTCACGACTCATCCGGGAAGCGTCCATGGTGGTGGAGAAGCTCCCGGTGGTGGTTCTCCCCTCCGGCAGGGTGCCGGGAAGAGTTCTCCTGATGCTCCCGATCTTGGAAGCGCTGCGGCGGCGGAACAGAGGCGAGATCGCGAAAAAGAGTTCTGTCCTCGAGGGTTTCGGGACGAGAGGGATATATATGCGAAGGGGGGCAGCCAGAGGCGGAGCAGGGGCCCCAGGCGCCCCCCTCGCGCGGCCAGGGGTGGGGCCGCGCCAGGTGGCCGCCTGGGCCTCCCCTGGCTCCCCTCTGGCCCATCTTTGGTTCTTCGCGAAGCTTCCTGTACGCTGATTTTTCCTATATTTTTCCTGGAATTTCTGGAGCACTTTTAATATGGGGGAAACCTGAAATAGAAAAACAGCAGAAAACAGGAACTGGCACTGTGGTGCACTGAGTTAATAGGTTAGTCCAAATATGATCAAAAGTGCATGGAAGTGCATCAATATCATAGCAATATCACAAAAAAGAAGCATGGAGCAAGCAGAAATTATAGATACGTTTTGGACGTATCAACATCCCCAAGCTTAATTCCTGCTCGTCCTCGAGTAGGTAAATGATAACAAGCATAATTTCTATGGTGACATGCTACCAACCATATAAGAACTTTTTAAGTAAAGCAATCAAGGCATGTAATTCAATTCAAGTCATAACAAGCAAGAGTCTATATTAGCATTGTAACAAGCAACATAAGAACATAAAGGTGCAAGAGCTCTCGCTGTCCGTGACTCGAATGTCTCCAAATGGTGTTTGCGTGCAAGAAAGGGGATAGGGATATACGAGAGAGTAAAACATAGTTTTTGTATTGTTGAGAACTTAATCTACTAAAGTTTCACACTTGGTCTTCTTTGGAATCTTATCTTGACTCATCCCCAGACCACTAGCCAGGTACAAGTCAAAATGATCCACTCCCTTTCGATATTTTGAGCACTCATGCAATGGATGAGCGTAAGCAAGAAAGTTGACACTTAGGATGGCAAAGAGAGAAAAATGATGAAGGGGGAAGACAAAAAAGGTGTTAAAGGCTCACATCAATGAGGACAATCATAGGCGAGAGAAAGCCAAATGATAGATATGATGTGAGGAGTAGGGATTGCCATGCAACGGATGCACATATGAGCTAAGGTAAGCTCTCCAATGGAACTAGTGGGGGTGCATCCAACTTGCTCGCTCAAGAAGACCTAGAGCTCTTTTGAGGAGGCTCATCATTGGAATATACAAGCCAAGTTCTATAGTGTGAAGGTCCCCACATAGCTATATGCATGAATGATAATCTCTATGGAGTACAAGGTATAAGATGGAGTACGAGTGTGGATCTCTCAAAAGGAATAGTAGTGTGCCCCCTTCTCTCTTTTTATTTCCTTTTCTCTTTTTTCTCTTTTTTTTATTTTTTTGTGGCCTCAATGGCTCTTTCTATTTAACTCTCATTTGTCCTCTTTGGGATCTTTTGATTTTGTCCTCTTTGGGATCTTTTCCTCACTTTAGGGGCCACACTCTATATATTACAAGAAGTATAGAAGATCTTTCACACTTTACAAAAGTACTCAACATAAAGAAGATGAAACTATCATGATGTATGCAAATGTATGCCTCTGCCAGTGTAGCAGGATATGCAATGATACTAGCGCGTCATGTAGCAATGATTAGGGCAAGGCCCAACTAGCATGCGGCTCATCGATCAAGCAAAAGCATGTATGACATGAAGATCAAGTCATGAGAAGATGGATGTTGCATGGCAATGTATCTCGGAAAGGCTATGGAAATGCCTTGATAGGTAGGTATGGTGGCTGTTTTGAGGAAGGATATAATGAGGCTTATGATGACAGAGCGTATCGTGCCAAGGATTTGGATGCACCGGCGAAGTATGCGCCAACTCTCGAGGTGAGAAAGGGCAATGCACGGTACCGAAGAGGCTAGAAAAATATGGCTAGGTGGAAGTGTCAACTTTCGAATACTCACATTAGTCCGAAGAACTCATGCACTTATTATCGGTAACTCTCAATCTGATTAGGAGGTTCACAAAGAGACAAGTACCCCGAGGAGGATTGTATGGGGGTTTGGTTATCCTTGCGCATCCTCGACTCATGGTACGTGAGTGTACTCTAATATTCGATCCCTCCAAAGATTAGTGATCCATCTAGTAGCTAAAGTTCTCAACTATTTTGTAGGTTTTCGAAAATAAACACGGATTGCCCAAAATACGACATCTATCACTAATAGGCTAAAGCTCTTGACACCAAAAGTTCAGACATTACTCATGGCAATACCTCAAAACTATTGCAAGTTACTACTAAAATTAAATAGTAACCTCAATTACCTACTTTAAGTTAAGACACACAACTCAGTGCAACAGGCAAACTCTCTTAACAAGATAAACATGAAAACTCAAGAGAGTTCAGCAACCAACTAAACAAAAGCTCTTTAAAAAGAAAATCATGAAAACTAAGAGCTAAACATGACAACAGCTATGGAAGGACAAAGAACACACACAACAAAGATAAGCATGAAAATCCTATGTTGTGTTCTAGGTTGAAGTGGAGCGTGTTTCTCTCCCACACAAAGAAAGCTGGGTTCTAACTTGTTATGAACAGCAAGCAAAGCTAAAGAAAACTAAAAAAGGAAACTAAGAGCAAGACGCTCCAAGCATAGCACATAACGCATGAAGTGATAAGAATATAGTGGAACGAAAGACAAACTGATAATTGTTGATGGAGAAGGGGATGCATGGGGGCATCCCCAAGCTTAGACGCTTGAATATTCTTGAATATTTCTTGGGGGTGCACGGGGGCATCCCCAAACTTGAGCGTTTGACCCTCCTGAATCTTCTTTTATCATCTTCCCTCGCACACTTGAAAACTCCCTTCATACATAACTCATCATAATCTGATTAGCGAGGTTAGTACCCACAATAAAATAATTTTTCCCTACTGGAAATAAAGATAATCTTGAAGAGCTACTGTTTCTCAAGATTGCCAAAAGGTTTTTGCAAAGAAAAAGCAAGCTCAAGGTTTGCAAAACGAAGAAAAGGCAAAACAGGACAGAATCTGTGAAAAACAGACCAGCAGGTAGTAAATAATTTTTTCGGGGCACTTCTGCAACTCAAATCAAAAAACGCAGAACAGACGCTCGAAAGCCAATTGCATAGAGCATGCTGTCAAAAAAATTCAGATCAAAAAGATGATCTGGTGATTTTATTCGAATTTTTCTGTCCAAGGACAGAATCTGTTTTCTGGACAGCACGTCACAACTTTTGAACTTTCTTGCAATCGGAGGCTAAACTTGGCACAAAGCTGAAAAGAAAAGATACAATGATGATGCTACTGTAGTAACAAACATCAAGACACAACAAAAGCAAAATAAAACCTAATTCGTTGTGGGCTGCCTCCCAAAAGCGCTTTCTTTTATGCCTTTAAGCTAGGCATGATGCAAAAAGAGAAGATCAAGTTTTATCAAGAGTAAGAGAATAGCTAGCCCGTGTAACGGACTCAAAAGGCAACTTAATCTTCTTTCTAGGGAAGTGTTCCATCCCTTTCTTGAGAGGGAATTGGAATTTTATATTTCCCTCTTTCATGTCAATGATAGCACCAACGGTGCGAAGAAAAGGACGTCCCAAAATAATTGGACATGAAGGTTCACATTCAATATCCATAATAGTAAAATCAACGGGAACATAATTGTCATTGACAATGATAAGAACATCGTCGATCTTCCCCAAAGGTTTCTTTACGGAAGAATCAACAAGACGAACACCAAAAGAACAAGGATCAAAAGGTTTCAATTCAAACATATCATACGTTCTTTTGGGCATAACGAAGGTACTAGCTCCAACATCACATAAAGCATAGCAAGAGAAGTTGTTCAATTTAATTTTGACAATGGGATCCCAACCATCTTCTAGCTTCCTAGGGATGGAAGTCTCAAGCTTGAGCTTTTCTTCCCTAGCTTTGGTAAGAGCATTGGTGATATGCTCTGTGAAGGCAAGGTTAAGTGTTCTAGTGTGGGGATCTCTAGACATCTTGTGAAGAAAACCAATAACTTCAGAAAGGGTGAAATTATCAAAATCAAGGTCACTACTATCAAGTAAAGTGGTAGTGGTGTCCTTTAGGCTCACTTGTTTGGTAGCTTCTATGGTTATAGGAGTTTCTTCTTCTACGGTTGAGGTCATAGCATCACCATTAATAGGTCCAATGGGACTAGGAGTGCATTGGGTGCTAAGAGTTTGGATATCCTCAACAACTTGGATAGTAGCAACAGTGTGGTGGGTAGGAAGGCTCTTAATTCTATCTTCTTCCTCCTTCAGGGGTGCAACCACTTCAGGTTTAGCTGCCATTTGGTTTATCAAAGTGGCTTGTGTGTGGGACATATTGGAAACTTGGGTCCCAGTGATGGTGAGCCTAGTCTGGAGGTTAGAAATCTCAATATTTAGGCTCTCCAGTTGTCTACCAATGTCTTGCAAGATAGCAGTATGCTCATCTAATTGCCTCGAGAAGGTCTTGTTTTGTTCATATTGGGTGCACATGTAGTTCTTAGTGGCCTTCTCTATTTCTAGAAGTTTCTCATAACTAGGCATGTCTCTATCTCTAGGGGTGGAGTTCTTGGTGCTAGGATAAGTATTGTTGTTCCCATAGGAATTAGAGGGGAACGGTCTAGGGTTGCTACCAAAATTACTCCTATAAGCATTGTTATTGAAATTGTTTCTAGAGATAAAGTTCACATCTACTTGATCTTGAGCAATCAAAGAATTTAAAGGAACATCATGAGGATCAATAGAAGATTGCTTGGAAAGTAGAGACATGATCAAGTCAACTTTTTCATTTAGGGAGGAAATCTCCTCGACAGAGTTTACCTTCCTACCTGTTGGAGCGCGTTCGGTGTGCCATTGGGAATAATTGGTCATCATCTCATCGAGAAGCTTCATGGCAGCACCAAGTGTAGTTGACATAAAGGTTCCTCCCGCGGCCGAATCTAACAAGTTCCGCGAGGTAAAGTTCAAGCCTGCATAAAAAGTTTGGATAACCATCCAAGTAGTCAAACCATGAGTAGGGCAGTTCTTGACAAGAGATTTCATGCGTTCCCAAGCTTGGGCAACGTGTTCATTATCCAATTGTTTAAAATTCATTATGTTACTCCTTAATTGGATAATTTTAGCAGGGGGATAGTACTTCCCAATAAAGGCATCCTTGCACTTGTCCCAAGAATCTATACTATTCCTAGGCAAGGACTGAAACCAGATTTTAGCTCCTCCTCTCAAGGAGAAAGGAAAAAGCTTAAGCTTAACAATATCACCATCTACTTCTTTGTACTTTTGCATATCACAGAGCTCAACAAAATTATTTAAGTGCAAAGCAGCATCATCTCCAGCACCGGAGAATTGATCTTTCATAACTAGGTTCAGCAAAGCAGGTTTAATCTCATAAGAAGGTGCTGAAGTGGCAGGTGTAGCAATAGGCGTGCAGATAAAGTCATTGTTGTTATGACTAGTGAAGTCACACAACTTGGTGTTCTCGGTGGAACCCATAGCAGCAGCAAGCAAGATAACTATTTTTGTGATTTTTGGTAAGGGACACTAAAGCAAAAACTGAAAGGTAAACTAACAAGACTAAAAAGCAAAGATAAAAGATAGCGTGCAACTCCCCTATCTTGAAGAGTGGAGTCCCCGGCAACGGCGCCAGAAACTTGCTTGATGGCTTCTCGCCCCTCGTTGGTTACCCCAAGTGGAAGGTTGAGATGTAGCGTAGCGGCAAATTTCCCTTGGCAAAGGTACCAAGGATCGAATCCCGTGAGACTCCGAGGGTCGACAAGTAGGTGTCAACGACGCCAGAAACTTAGCGGTTGATGGGACCTGCACACAGATACAGATAACTTTGCTCCCAACGAGTACAGAGAGGTTGTCAAACCCTCCGGCCTTGTTGTTTACAAAGGAACAAACACAAGAGATAATAATGATAGCTATGACTGCAACTAGGAAATAAAAACAGGAAGTAAATAGAAGGTGTGATCAGCGGTGGTAATATGGACCGGGGTCCCATGATGTTCACTAGTGACGTCTCTCTCCCAAAAGACGATAAAACAGCAAAGCGAGGTAAACAAATTACAGCTGGGCAATTGACAGGATTATGTGCGCAAACCAATGCTAACTATGCTGCAAAGAAAGGTAGAGGCTCAAAAGCATGGGCGGTACGCCAAGGCAAGTAGACCGAAATCCATCTGCATCTACTACTAATCATCCACCTTGAGATATCTATCCAGAACATCTCGCTGGTATTAAGTTGCGAATCCCACCCAAAGTGTAAACTCAAAGCAACAGACAACTGCACTAAAAGAACTTTGTGTAAAGTAAACAATCCTTGCACCCGCAAGTACAAGCACCGTTGTTTTCTCCCTTGTGGCAACAGCACATCCCCTAGACTCATGTTTCTGTCACTCAAGCTAGTCATTAGGGGGCATGAACCCACAATCAAGCATAACGCTCCCTCTTGGAGTTACTACCTACTACTTGGCCAAAGCAATAAACAGCAACGGAGAACATGCAAGAATTATTCAAGAACAAAGATATAAAAGAGGTGAATCAAATATATTACTCAAACACAATCTGAACATAGTCTCATAATCCATCAGATCCCAGCAAACTCAGCAAAGCAACAGCAGAAAGATTACATATGTGCCTCGATCATGTAGGGCAGCTCACGAGGTCTAAACCATGAAGAGCAAAGAGGGGAGGAGAACATCACATAGCTACTGATCATGGACCCATGGTCCAAGGTGGACTACTCACGACTCATCCGGGAAGCGTCCATGGTGGTGGAGAAGCTCCCGGTGGTGGTTCTCCCCTCCGGCAGGGTGCCGGGAAGAGTTCTCCTGATGCTCCCGATCTTGGAAGCGCTGCGGCGGTGGAACAGAGGCGAGATCGCCAAAAAGGGTTCTGTCCTCGAGGGTTTCGGGACGAGAGGGATATATATGCGAAGGGGGCAGCCAGAGGCGGAGCAGGGGCCCCAGGCGCCCCCCTCGCGAGGCCAGGGGTGGGGCCGCGCCAGGTGGCCGCCTGGGCCTCCCCTGGCTCCCCTCTGGCCCATCTTTGGTTCTTCGCGAAGCTTCCTGTACGCTGATTTTTCCTATATTTTTCCTGGAATTTTTGGAGCACTTTTAATATGGGGGAAACCTGAAATAGAAAAACAACAGAAAACAGGAACTGGCACTGTGGTGCACTGAGTTAATAGGTTAGTCCAAATATGATCAAAAGTGCATGCAAGTGCATCAATATCATAGCAATATCACACAAAAGAAGCATGGAGCAAGCAGAAATTATAGATACGTTTTGGACGTATCATTTGGCTATCAGCCTTTTCTACTTCCTTGGCTATCAGCCCTTCCTCTACCCTGTGCTATGAAGTTCTCGTGTTTCTTGTGTTTGGTTTGGAGTCTTGCTTGGAGTTTTTCTCGCCAATTTTAAGTTCAGCTTTTCAGGCAGGGGCTGCGCCACTTGTTCTCCTTCGCGCGCCTCGCGCGCGGGGGCTGGGACACGGTCGGTCTCGGCTCTCAGCTGCCGTGATGTCGTGACCTCACCTGGCCAAGCCTGCTCAGGCTGTGGCATCGGGCTTCTCAGTCCACACGACCTATTCTGCTGAGCCTGCTCAGGCCTTGGCACCTTAATCCATGCTCGGCACGCTCAAGCGAGCCCAAGGGCGCAAGTCCTCGGTAGCCCGCAACGGCTCACTCATACTCGGGGGCTCCGCAGGTCAGCCCCCCCCCC
>LR738709.1:335461223-335477869 GCA_902687465.1 Secale cereale
ACCCGCCGGGGCTCATGACGCCGATGAGTCAGGAGCACTTCGCGTCAAGACGTCGCAAGACATAAGCTAAGTAATCTCATCCAGACCAAAAACATAATAGCAAGTTCTCGTTTCATACATATGCCATAGTCCATTACACGCCTTCTCGAGGCAACCTAAAATTTCGATACAGGAAGGAAATGAAGAAAAAAGAAGAAACAGAGGTTGACCCACTGAGCCGCAGCTTGGCACCGTTGCCCCCACTCAGTCGGAGTCTTCCAGCTCCTCCCGCTTCACCGGGGCACGGCGACGCGATGACTCTCCCCCCTCGCCGAGCCAAGCCCGGCGACGCGGTGGCTCAGTGTAGCCGCCGCTGCTGGAGGAGCTGCTGCTGCCACATAGGGGGGACCCGCGGTGCCCACCAAGACCAAGCTCGTCTCCAGAGGAAGGGCTGCTCCTCCGGATGGCGTCGCCACCCTCCTCGTCGTCGTTGGCCTCGGGACAACACCCAAGGCACCTCCCTTCCTCCGAGAAGACCCTGACGAACAGCGTTGAGACACCGTCATACCTGAAGTGGAGCGTGCACCTCCCCTGCAGTCGGCGCGCGTGCAAACGACTGCCAGCCGCGTTCCAAGAACACGTCGCCTGAGGGGGCAACATCGACCTCCACCCAGGAAGCACCACTACAGCAGCCATCGGTCTGCAGCCAGAGGCCGCCGGGGCCTCCGGCTGGCAGTACGTTGCCGAACGAGCGGGGGAGTCAGAGCCACAAGCCGCCAGGCTTCTCCGCCCACACCACGAAATCCTATGACACATCGAAGGAGTGGAGCTATGGGCGCGGAGGACACACAACCGCCAGATGGTGTCCCGCGCCCCCTCTCCCACAGCTGCCATGACCACCTCCGCCGCGAGAAGAGGTGCCGCGCCTCCCGACAGCGACCGCGTCGGACCCCGGAAGACCGCGCCCGCTTCCTTGAGGAGCCGACGCGGGCGTAGCGACATACTTGTGGGGGCGGCCACATCCCCTCTTCGGCGGCGGCGAGGCCAGCTCCTTCGAGGCCTTCCCTTTCTCCGCGGCGGACAACTTCCTCAGTGGCGCCATGGAGACCTCGCAGAGAGAAGAAGAACAGGGAGCGAACAAGAAAGCAGATGTCTCTGGCTTGAAGATGGCTTGGGGGCTCCCCCTAGTCCCATTTATAGGGCGGAGGAGCACAACTGCCAGTTACTAGCGTCACAGCCATAGTGACCCCATCATCCACGCCCGGGAGTTGTCAAGTCGCACGGTCACCAAGACTGCCTGGGGAAGCGGAGACGCCACGTCCCATCTAACGGTCATGCATCAGCCTGGCCCGCAGTCTTTTGGGGCCCGCGACGCTTCGTCCTCGACTAAGGCTTCGCTCCGAAGCTAACTCCGCGCGCGCCTTGGCCCATGGACTACTATCGGCGTCCTGGGAACCAGGGTACCCAGACTTGCCTGCGTGCGACCCGCTGCGCGCTCCTACTATGGCCTGGTACGGCCCAGCTGTTCGACCAATTGCTCAAGACCCTCGCGAGGGGGCTAAGCCTCGCAAGGAGAACGACACCAAGACCCTCTCAGGAGTGGCCTCGGCTAGGCTGCTCTGGAGGGGCGGAGAACTCAAGGCCAAGCCTGCCTCAGGAGGAGGCAGTGACGCGAGCAGTGATGCACCGCGCCAGCGGGCGCCAGCGCGTGTCAGCGGCGCAGTTGCCGTTTTGGTGTAAAGGAGACAACGCAGGTGCAGGTTCTCGAGGGGCGAGACAAAGGTTTCCCCTTCGGTGCAACAAGACCGAAGACCGCAAGGACGATAGGGAGGATGTCACCACCGAGCCCACCACCGCATCATCGTCTGATCTCTTTGCAGGCGAAGACCGCTTTTGTCAGGATAGGAACGTCCTTGTGTTCCCGCCCAAAATGGCTGTTGTGGGATCCCTTCCCACCTAAACATTTCGGGGGAAGAGGACCCTGGCTGCCTGTATAAGAAGCTAGGGTTTTCACTGTGGTGGGGGATGGATCTCATCTAATCTGGATCGACCTCATCTCAAACACCCCACCTTCACTTCAAGGAGCAAGAACACTTGCCTCCTGACCCTCTTGAGCTCTCCTCCTGAGCTCAAGAACCATTGTACTTGTTCATACTCAAGCCCTCCTGAGGCTAGTCCACTCGAGCAAGACGTAGGGTTTTACACCGCAAGGTGGCCCGAACCTGGGCAAACTCGTGTGTGCTTTTACTTGTTGCTTGCTCGAATCTCACCACCGGGCGAGGGCGTGGTGCTAGGTAGACGTGAGCGGGATAGATCTTCGTTCACGCCCCTGTGTTCAAACTTCTTTGGGTTTGCGGAGCCCGTAACTCGACACCCGGGTCTAT
Source organism: Secale cereale (assembly GCA_902687465.1). Lineage (NCBI taxonomy): Eukaryota > Viridiplantae > Streptophyta > Magnoliopsida > Poales > Poaceae > Secale > Secale cereale. The sequence continues at coordinate 335,463,587 of LR738709.1, forward strand.
TTTCCAATCATATACTTTCAGATCTATATTTCCATTTGCCTTTTCCTTTATTTGCAACTTTTATTTTCAGATCTATATTATCAAAAACACAAAAATAAATTGCTACGTTTTATTTGCATCTTTGAACCTACTACAATTTTATCCCGTTAACTCGTCAATTTCTGGCACCGTTACCCAAAAGGGACTGACAACCCCTTTAAAGCATCGGGTTGCAATTATTTGTTCTTTGTGTGCAGGTACCGTTTACATATTGTTGCGTGGTTCTCCTACTGGTTCGATAACCTTGGTTTCATAACTGAGGGAAATACTTACCATCGCTATGCTACATCATCCCTTCCTCTTTGGGGAAATACCGATGCATCTCAAGCGCACGTCAGATGCCCATATAGGTTCCTACATATTCTACAAAGATCTTTATCGGCTGAACCTTTATCACAACATACGTAGTTCCCTTTGTCCGTCGGTATGTTACTTGCCTGAGATTCGATCGTCGGTATCTCCATACCTAGTTCAATCTCATCATCGGCAAGTCTCTTTAATCATTCCGTAATACATCATCTTGCAACTAACTACTTAGTCACTTTGCTTGCAAGCTTCTTGTGGTGCTGTATTACCGAGAGGGCCCAGAGAAACCTCTTCGTCACACGGAGTGACAAATCCCAGTCTCAATCCATGCCAACCCAACAGACACCTTCGGAGATACCTGTAGAGCATATTTATGATCACCCAGTTATGTTGTGACGTTTGATAGCACACAAGGTATTCCTCTGGTATCCGGGAGTTGCATTATCTCATGGTCGAAGAAACATGTATTTGACATTAAGAAAGCAGTAGCAATAAATCGAACGATCATATGCTATGCTAACGGTTGGGTCTTGTCCATCACATCATTCTCCTAATGATGTGATCCCTTATCAAATGACAACTCATGTCTATGGTTAGGAAACCTTCACCATCTTTGATAACGATCTAGTCTAGTAGAGGCTCACTAGGAACACAATATTTGTTTATGTATCCACACATGTATTTAAGTTTCCGGTCAATACAATTCTAGCATGAATGATAAACCTTTATCATGATAAAGGAAATATAATAATAACCATTTTATTATTGCCAATAGGGCATATTTCCATTAGTTAGTATGAATTCCGTAATTATCCAAAGTACTAATGATGATTGCGCTAGTCATGACAAAAATGTTTCTTATAAGCATGTCAATTTTTGTGGAGTGGAAAGACTTTATGAAGACATGCCTTATAGGGATGATAGATTTTGTAAGAAGCATAAACATGATAGAATCAATTTTTTGCTCAAAGTGACGGATAAGTTTGCTACAAAATTATGTTTTCTTTATCCTATTACTTGTGAACTTTGCAATAAAGTTGGTCACCTTGATTTCCAATGCATGCTTTTTCATGATCGAATCATGTCCAAACATTGCAATAATTTGACCACCCTTGAACTTTGTAATGAACTTTGTTTATTTTTGGGGTGTGAAGAATTGTCACATAAAAATGGTTGGTTTGAAGCATTCATATTCACAGACCATACTAAAACTAATTTCAAAGAAATCCATATGTTTTGCATGGTAAATTGCAATAAAAATGCTTATATTGCCAACTATAGAAAGACGGGAAAACCAATAGAATATAAAAGGAATACTAATGAAAGGGTAAATATTTCTACTTTCCCTCCTATTGTCTCTCGTGATGAAATAGGTGATGAGAAGGAGCTCCCTATTCAACCAATCTCATAGATAAGAAGTTCATAAAAATTAGTTAAACCCACACATTATGTGGTGAAGAAGAAGAAAAGAAGAAAGAGTAGAGGTAAAAAGGTATGCCTCCCAAATGATGTTGCTCCTATTATGGTTGTGCCTCATTAGAATGAATCAAAAATAATTATGGAAGAGGATACACTTGATGATGATTTTGCTATGCCTGTTGCTTTTTGTGATGACTATGATTGGGAAGATAATGATATTCCTTATAATCTTGAAATCTTTTTGGTACGAACTTGGGAAATTATGATGATAGTAATTGTTATACTAGTGGTGCTATTTGTACTATTAATGATGAGAGCGATTATGCTTATGATATGCCAAGCCACAAGCTTGGGGATGCTATGTTTGATGAGGATGACATGTTTGTGAATTTATTTGCTGCAATTAATGTTTGTCCCAAGCTTGGGGATGCTACGCTTAATGTAGATGATCTATTTAGCCCCCCTACTTTGAAGAATCAAATTTGTTATGATGAGTGCATGCCTCCTATTTATGATGATAGCAATATTTATGAAAGTGGGTCTGGAAGAGTGTCAACTTTAGATAATATTTATCCCACTATTTTGGAGGGTGTTGAATCTTATTATAATGGTAAAATTGGATTTGGAGAGGTCATGACTTTAGTTAGTAATGATTCCACTATTTCGGAAGAGGTTTCAATTGACTTCGATGAGAACAAAGTTGCTACTTATGATGATTATTGTGATGATACTTATGTTATAAAAAGTGGAGATAATTATTGTCATAATTTTGAATATACTTTTACTGAGCATTACTCTTTTAATGTGGAAAATATTTGTAGTATTCAAGTTTTATATGATACTCCCACCTTTATGAATGAGAAGAAATTTGCTTATGTGGATAGTAATAAAAATTCTATGCTTGTGGATCATGAAAGGAATGCTTTGTGTGATAGTTACATTGATGAATCAATTCATGATGCTACTAAAAATTATTATGAGAGAGGAACTTATGATTCGTGATGCTCTACTTGTGGTTCAATTCTTTACTTTTATGTGAGCATCATTGGAATCATCATGCCTAGCTAAAAAGGCATTAAAGAAAAGTGCTTGTTGGAGGGTAACCCAACCCTTATACTTAATTTTTTGGTGTGTTAACATGATTAATCTACTGTAGTAATCATGTTTTATAGCTTTTGTTTCAATAAAGTACCAAGTGAAGTCGTTGGGATAGTGTGGATGATAGTTGACTTGATTCTGTGAAAAGCAGAAAGTTTTGCGTCCAGTGAAGAAAATTCTATAAATTACTGGAACGTGCTAATTTTGTAAAACAATTACACGTGATTGATATACCAATTGTATACACTGTCCTAATTGCTTAGAATTTTTAGAGTTGCAGAAGTATGGTCAATGTTCAGATCATTACAGACTGTTCTGTTTTTGACAGAATCTGTTTTCAATGCATAGTTTGCTTACTTTAGTGTTTCCATAACTTATATTAAGTGATATAAATTGTGGAAATGATAGAGTACAGTAGGCCTTATTTGAAAAAAAAATATGAACCTTGTCCTTGACAGTACCCGAGTGAATGATTTGCTTTATTATACCGACGCATCTCACGAAGTTCCGTTAAGTTTTGTTGATTGAAGTTTTCAAGTTTTGGGTGAAATATCTTCTGGGGAACGTAGATCACGCAAGATCTATCTAGGAGAAGCATAGCAAGGGGCGGGGAGAGTGTGTCCATGTACCCTCGTAGGCTGAAAGCGGAAGCGTTTAGTAACGCGGTTGATGTAGTCGAACGTCTTCACGATCCAACTGATCCAAGTACCGAACGTACGGCACCTTCGTGTTCAGCACATGTTTAACACGATGACATCCCTAGAGCTCTTGATCCAGCTGAGGACGAGGGAGAGTTTCATCAGCACGACGGCGTGGTAACAGTGATGATGAAGTTACCAGCGCAGGGCTTCGCCTAAGCACTGCAACGATTTGACTGAGGTGTGTAACTGTGGAGGGGGGCACCGTACACGGTTAAGAGAAGACTTGTTGTGCCTTTGGGGTGCCCCCCTCCCATGTATATAAAGGAGGGAGGGAGGAGGAGGAGGCCGGCCAAGGGGGCGCGCGCCATAGGGGAGTCCAACTAGGATTCCCAATCCTAGTTGGAGTCCCCTTCCTTTCCAAGAGAGGGAGAGAGGGAAGGAGGAGGAATGGGAGAAGGAAAGAGGGGGGCGCCGCCCCCTCCCTAGTCCAATTCGGACTAGCCATGGGGGCGTGCTGCCTCCCGTTGTGGCCCATCTCTCCTTTCCACTAAATCCCATTAAGGCCCAATACTTCCTCGGGGGGTTCCGATAACCTCCCGGTACTCCGAAACTTATCTGATACTTCCCGGAACCATTCCGTGTCCGAATGTAACCTTCCAATATATGAATCTTTATGTCGCGACCATTTTGAGACTCCTCGTCATGTCTGTGATCTTATCCGGGACTTCGAACAAACTTCGGTCATTAAAAACACATAACTCATAATACTAATCGTCATCGAACGTTAAGCGTGCGGACCCTACGGGTTCGAGAACTATCACTACTGCAGGATGCTGCTAACGCGACACTATGATCAAAGACCCTTCGAGAAACTGTGTGCGATGCAATAATCGCAGATGGTGCTGTATGAAAACCGTCAGAAATGTATAAAACGTTTGCAATGAGGGATGCATCAAACACGGTTCAAGTTTTATTTGCCCGTGCGATGAAGGGCATACGATTAAGTTCAATGAACTGTTTGCGATGAGGAGGAATAAAATAAATGGGCAGCCAGATAAAGGCGTGTGCGATACACAACATACGGTTCACTCGGATGAACTATTTGTGATTAGGAAACACAAAAGAAATGGTCAGCCAGATCAAAGGTATGTGCGATATATGGCATGCGGTTCACTCGGATGAACTGTTTGCGTTGAGACATGAGAACAGAAACAGTTCAAATGAACAAGATGTGTGTGATACGAGGCAAACATGTCTGTAATCGGAGACGTGTGCGAAGACCGATAACAACACAGACAATTACTGCTAACTAGCCGTGTGTGTTGTGAGCAAACGATTGCTGGTATACAATTGTGAGTGATTGATGAAATCATCACCGACATGTTCCGTTGTTTAGTCTGTGTGCGATGTGATTTTCTTTGTCCGCACAACATCTACGCTCTATCTACATCATCAACATATATACTTAAAAAGACAACATTGCATAACCAAATTAAGCATACAATTACACAAGTGACTACACACATAACATTTCCACACATCAAAGAAAGCAATTACATGCATACTAAAGTAGGAGAAACGAGGATCTAATAATCTACTTATTGTTGCGACGACGCTTGCCATTGCTCCGCTTCCGGCTGGATCCCTGGCTGTTTTGGGGAAGGAGGGACATCCTCATGTCTATGATCCACCTGTACATGTCGTAGCTCATGTACGCCTGCTTGTCCGCGTACATGACGTGAGCTTTGTCGAGTTTCTCCATCCAGGCCGAGTGCCAGGCACGCTTGTCCTTGTTGCACGAATCCTTCATGTCTCTGTAGTAGGGGTCGATGATGGCCTCGGCGAGGTGAACCAATGAGTCCTTCTCATGCTCCTTGCTGCCCTGATCTTGTATTGGCCCTGGATGTCGACAAGATTCTGGCAGGCGATACCCGAATTCTCGAGTGCCTTTACATCGTTGGTGATGTCCACCGTAGCGAACATGTAGTGGGGGCTGTTGACAAACCTAGCAAAACACTCGCAAGGCCTTGTGGCGAGACAGTAGTGGTAGACGAGGATGTGGTGGCGCGCGCACATCTGGGCTCCGGCGACCTTGGGAGGAGACCCGGCACGAGCATGGGTGTACTCGAGGTCAAACCCGACCACCTTGTACTTCTCCTGGGCAAGCAAAAACTCCATGATGTGGATGGAGTGCTCCGCCCAGACCGGGTCGTTGGTGTACACCACCGAGAGGTCCATGAACCTACTGTGGGTGTCCACCACGGCACGCATGGTGAACTGCTGCTTGTCGTCGGCAGCCGCTCGGAGTGCCATTGGAGCCGCGCAGGATACCCTCTAAGAATATCTCGTGGTGGGTGTGCTTCTTGCAATGGTGGGGCACGATCGAAAGGTTGAAGAGACACAAGGGTAGGTTAAATGGCTACTGTAATAAATGGGGGCCGGCCGACCCATAATCGTAACGTCTTGTCACAACGTTCATAGCGGAGGATGCCAAACTCCAGTGCACGCTTGACAACATCGCACCCCAGGCGTGGGCTCGAAGAGCCTGTTCCCACACTACCGCGTTGTTTACCGCGCAAGCTTCCCGCCTGGCTAGTTTGGCCATGCGTCGGCTAGAAGAGGGATAAATCGTGGGCGTTTATTGGCAAAAAGCTTTGTGAAAACGAAGTGTGTGGAATGACTTCGGTCATAAGTTTACCCTTGGGTGATGAGGTCAAAGTTACACAGAAGGGTGATGATGGATACTCGAGTGCAATAATTAATTCTGCGCTCTACAGTGCACACGGTGGAAGAAACCAATTGTGTGCAATATTGTCGAAGATCGCAGTCGAGTTAGCTATACAGACCATGTGCTGTGAGATCGATAAGGTAAACTGATTCGAGAATGGTTAATAAAATCTAAGACCAATGCATATTAAGGTCAAAATAGTGCTAGCAATATACGAGTCTCATACGACGTCATTTCAACGATTGTACCACAAAAGCTCGAAATGTTACAAGGTTCAAATTCCAGAGTTATATGGCTCAAATTCGAAGAATACAAGGTTCAAACTAATATTAGAAATGAAATTCAGTTCATCACCTGCAAACGCTCGCGCTGATGCGCTGAACATGGATATCAGGAGGTTCAAACTAATATCACCGCTTCTAAGTCTGGCTTCGAAACCTCACAATTTTTGCAAAGGCGTCAGCCACTGAGAAGTCATGTATGGGGTTGACCCGATGACTTCCGATTACTCTGTCATGTGAAGTTCCAAAATGAAATTCAGCATTTTTGGAGCCCACTCCATTCTGCCGCAGACGCCGGCGCTGATCAACAGACCATTCATTTTTGCGAAATAAATGTAGGGCAAACCTCATTTCCTTCAACACCCTTGCTCCGAGAACAAAGAACCTGGCGAATATAATCTCCGGTAAGATCCCTCGGTAGGAGTTCAAAGTAATTTCTGAGAGATGCAGATCTAGGCATTCGACGTGATTGTTATATTGTATCACATTATCCACCACTGGGCCTAATCTTATATGCAAATTAAGAAAACGTGTTAGTGTCTACATGAAGTTTTGAACATTACTACAGGCCTAGCTATTTGGTTTGCAGGATTTGTAAAATGCACTAACATGCCATCTTTGATCTAACATGATTAACATGGGCATTTGATTATATTCTAGAAAAATGTAGCCTTCTTAACAAGAGGTTGGATTTGATGAAAAGTTCCCTATGAAAACTAGTACAGATGAATCCAAAGGAGAAATGCTTATTGAATGTAACCATTTGGATCAAGCAACCAATATGGGGGGGGGCATGTATGTACTGAAATCCTCCAAAAGAACCTTCACAATTTGTAGTACATTGTCATTGTAAACTTGGAAAAAGGTGTCACAAATTGAACTCCCTTATGGTTAACATTTAACAGGAAAGGAACATCACCTGGATATATAGCTTCTCCAAGCACGGAAATCATCTCAGGAAACTGACAACTTGTTCCAGGTCCAGCCCGATAGATTCTAGTGCCAAGACCTTCACTGTGCACAGTTTCGGGGTCAAGCTTGTCGGAATTATTTTCTGAATGACAGACGAACAAACATCTTAAAAATTAGAAAGAATGTTAATTTGTAAAAGGAGAGGTAGAAGGCGGCTGTTGTACCTGAACGGGTGTGGATCCAATAACAAGTTTGGTGTATTTGTCAGACGAGTAGCCCACCACTGTCAATTTTGGTGCAGAAATGACATTGATTCTTGTTGGACCTTCTTGATCAACTACAAGTAATCTCTCAAGTGCAGGTGTGTCCTGGATGACCATACCGTGGTCCACCTTTTGTGATGTCTTCTTGCCGCACCAGCAACACACATAAATAGTCCAGAGAGTCATGGAGTTGATGTGGAAGGTACTCAACCCATTGATTGCTTGAAGACGAAGGTACTCGAGTGCAGTATAGCCACGGAGCAGGCGCTCCGTGTCACCCTTTGAGAGGCAAACGATGACGAGCTCGAGGTGCTTCAGTCGTGGTAGAATAAGAGCGGGCACGTCATTAAGGGGCGGGAAATGGCAGTTCCTGAACTGGGCGACGCACAGCGTGGGCGCGAGGCGGAGTTAGGACGTCGGCAGCGACCACATATGCCCATCATCAAAAGTGAGCTCATCGAGCTGATCTAGGGAAGGGGATCAGAACCAGTCATCAAGCTTGGCTCGGTCCTTGCCGTTGGAGCGGAACTTGACCATTCTAAGGCCTTTGGTTAGGCTAAGGTGACTGGCAAGGATCTTGGAGAACACATCCAAGCTTTTGCGATAGCCATTGCAGAGCTCGTGGGTGTCGATGAGGTCGAGAGGGCTGGAGTTCCATAGGGGGCGCCACCGCCGGGAAAGGAGGGTTGTCCGCGCCCCATATTTGATTGGGAGGAGGAAGATGATGACTATCGACATTTCATCGGGGAAACTGCTGATTAAGTCTAGGCCTGCTGGAGTCGCTTGCGGTTCTAGCTCGCCCCGCCTCCGCTTGTTGGCAACCCCATTATCCACCTCCGGAGTCTCCTTGTCAGCGGCGCTTTCTGATAGAAATGGGAGTACATGGAATATTTAGTTAAAACAGGGCAATATAAAACTGTATTGGTAACTAGAAGTTATTAGGTAGGGAAATAGTAAGAAAAGGGAATAACAATTGGTTGCTTAAATACTACACAATTCATTTGACATTGCTGGGTAAGTCAACATATGCAGATAGTTGAAAAGAAAACTTACTTCAAACAAAGTCTGGAAGGATGATTTTGTCGGGGAAGTTAGCATATATATCATGACCAGGCCCTTCTATGTGCAGTGCAATTTTAGTGCCAACTTTCAGTACATAAAACCTTGCGATTTCATTCCAAAAGCCAGTGCCAAAAGAGGAGTCACCACGTTCATCAAGTCTTATAGTAGCAACGATTGTAAATTCATGGTTTGTGTGCACTATGACATTCGGAACCCTTGATGTATGTAAAGGGAAAATTGCAAACTGCATAATATGTTGCATAGCGAGGGATGTCATGCAGGAAAATGGTAGGATTGTTAAAGAAAATATGGTAACATGCATATATGGGCCCAAATTGAAAGAACAATACATCAGTTGAAATCGAAGGACAAAAGTCTATAATTAAACAGATAGGGTAAACATGATGTCATGGAAATATGAGAGTAATCGAAAGAACAATACATCATTAATTTGCCTAATATAGAAATAAGAGGGAAAAATCATCTTTGACGTATATGGTGCATGTGGAACCTTTTATCCAAATATAGCAATATTTAGAATATGTTCAAGAAAGTAGGCCATGCCAACCGATTTAGGGTGAGATTGAACATACCGCGCGCGTCCTTAAGTTATCTGGTATGATGAGATGGAATCTCTGGCGGCGGTCGCCAAGTCCTGAAGTGTCGGTGCACTGTACATTCTATGAATGAAAGAAAACCCTCAAATCACCTCGAATAAAAATGAATTCACGGCGATTTCCGCCGGGTGATTAAAGGAGGCAGATGAACTAGGATAAGAGATGAGATAATATCTCGTTAAATTAGTTACCTTGTCGTCCATGAGAAAGAACCCTTCGTACGGAAGATTTCCCAGCCAAGCGGAGCTGGGTCGACTGCAAGCAGCGTCGAGAAAGTCGATGGCGATAGGCGGCGGCAAGCGGAAGTGGCGAAATGCGGTGGGCTTTGCCAGCAGCTTGGCCGCGGTGGCAGGCGGCGAGCTAAGTGTTTACCGCCGCGATAGGTGGTGCCATGGCATAGACACTGAGGAGCTTGTGCAGGTGTGAATGGGGAACGTACTGGAGGGGCCTAGGGAGTGGTGGATGGGGTGATATTTTTTTGACGTGGGGATGGTGAGGGTTTTCTTTTTTCTTTTTTGAATTGGGTGGTGAGGGTTTTCTGTCCCACAAAGAATTTTGGGGGCGACGGTTTGCTAGAGCGAACCGTGTGTGATTGACGTAGCAGGCAAAATGAAAGTCATTGCACACGGTTCCAATTTTGGGAACCATGTGTGATTGACGTACTACCTCCATCCTGGTTTATTGGTCCCTCGTTGTATTTTTTACCAAAATTTGGCGAAATATTTAACATACTCAGACATAGATAATAAGCGTACATGTACATAAGCATAGTTCAACCATAAGTACATAGTTCAACTGTCATTAAGCATACTCAAACGTACATAGTTCGATCCATCCCACATCTCATCTCACATTCGGCTGGCATGATCCTGAAGCTTCTCCAGGTACTCGGCGTACGCGCCATGCGCCACCCTGCGAGAATACTTCTGCTTGAAGGAGCCAACGGCCCGTCCTCTTGCATGCGCCAGAACACTTAGATACGCGTCATGAATCTTGTGGTTGCAAAAAAGAGCATCCATAGCCGTTGTTCCAGGTCCTAATACGCATGTTATGCATTCCCGCATAAAGCTCCCTCAGGATTCGCCTCTTGTACCTCCTCTGGGCATCTTTATCCTCGCTGTCCACATCGTCAAACAGCACCTATACAAATAGTAAAATAAATTTGGCATCAAATCACTGATTACATGCCATGATGTAGGATTAGGAATTTTTGGCTATTTATTTATACATATCCAGAGATTATGGTTTGATTTTTAAGCACGATCGTCTATGTATAGACCAATCTTGAAGAAAATAATGGCACAAACATAGGTAGGTCATTCAAAATTAATTGTCAAGTCCTGGCTAGGAATTATTAGCACGAACACTAACCCTAGTCGGATTACTAGCAGAAATCATTTGCACAGATGAAACAACTAATCACTTATCACCTGTACCATTCAAACAATCAATACACTACATGGATCTAATGAAACTTACTCAGATTTCATGGATTGGGAGAACATAACCACATGATTTCTATTACAAAAAGGGGGATGCATGAGTAACCAGAGAAACCCTATGATCTATTTGACACATAAATGGGTATAGATGACTAACCAGTTATCCGTCGTCGTCAGAGTCATCGCTGGAGTGGTCGTTGGAGTCGTCGCCGAAGTGGTCATCGGATTCATCGCCGGAGTGGTCGTCGGAGTCGGTGTGGAACTCCGCCTCCGGCTATGGAAGCTAGACACCATCGACGATGTCAGGGTGCAGCGATAACTCACCGGCGGTGACGGCAACCTCTGTCTCCATCTCCACGCCGTGCTCCGGTGCATTAGCAGCCCCAGTGTCGCCACTCCCTCCGATGGGGTGCTTCGGCGGCATCCTCATACACTGACAGCTTTGAGGACTGAGAGCGACGTCGAGGATGCAAGTGGGGAGAGATGATTGTGTGTGTGTAGCGAGGATGGGGGGTGCGGCCGGTCGGGCGCACCATCCATATGGAGTAGTGGGAGTTGTGGGAGAGAGGCGGGTGGCGGTCAAACCGATGGCTCGCCTCCCGGTGAGCCTGCGCACCAGACTGCTGGCATGCCTACCAAAGTTTCACAGAGCTACTCGCACGCCTCCCGATGACACTGCGCAGCGAGAACGCCTCCGTCTATTCACATACCTGCACGCACGCCTCGCCCATCTGCCTGCGTGGCGGATTGCTCGCATGCGCCCCGTCAACTCACGCCTGCTCGCATGCCACACGGGTCGCGCGGCGACACGTATATTGTTTTTCTATTTTGATGATTAATGCTGCCACTTTATTGTTCAACCAAAGCATGGCAAATATCCATTGTTGGTCTAACGCTCACAGTTCGAATAAATAATCTGCTTGGGATATTGGTTCCCAATTATTAATAATCTTTCGTCTGTAATTAGATAAAGATTACATCAAAACTGGTCTCAAGTTTGACAAAAAAATACAATGCCACTTCGTATTGGTGTCCATATGACAACATGATAAGTTTCATGAACTTCAAATAAGTTTTGGATGTACTAGAATTTAAAAATCAAGATTCTCAATGTTTGAAATTTGTTGCACGGGGAGTAAACATGCACCCAGTCAGACACATGTGTTTTTGCAATCCATTTAGGTGCACTGTCACGTGTGCATGTAGCTCAAATTTGATTTTTTGCACATTGTACCCATAGAAAATCAATCAATCAATGTACTAAAATGTCTTAATGATCTCTGTGATTTTTTTGAAATGAAAACATCCCTCCTTTGGTAACATGTATGTTCACCGCGGGATAATTAATTTAACATGCATCGTAGTTGCGGTGGATTCGTGGTGTGTGTGTGTGGGTATGTGCGTCTGGGGGTGGCGGGTGGCTCGCAGTACACTACGAGTTGTGAGCCACCGTCTGGGTTGGCCATTTTGTTAGGCAGGCTGGTGCCACATCAGAGTCGAGAAATCGTTATTTAAAACATTACACAACCCTTTAATACATAAATGGCCCTGTTTGGATCCATGGGTTAGAGTTGGTTTGGGTTAGTTTGGACTCAACTAACCCGAAAATATCCAAACAGGAGGGTTAGTTTGGGTTAGATGCATCTAACCCATCCCAAAAAACTAACCCACCCAAGAGGTGCTTATTTGGGTTAGTTCTTCAAGAAAAAGATCAAATGATTACGAAAGAGCATTTATTGTCAATCTAACCCTCCCATCTGAACACCTCTTTGGTTAGAGTTAGTTCAGGGTTAGTTTAGGGTTAGAATCTAACTCTAACCTCTAACTGAGTTAGAGTATCCAAACAGGGCCATTGTTTTGCCACGTGCAGTTGATGGTTGTCCTACACAACACTCGATACTCGCGTGTGACGCTCTTCAGTGGGCCTGCGAGGTCATCGTCCATCACTTTGACGAACAGCTGGCAGTGAGGTTAATTTGACCATCAAGGTATAATCTTTTTTGTTTGTGTGTTATGGCGGTATATAGTACGCGTCGAAGAGGTGGGAGGGGACTAGCATATATACTATATGTATGCGTCCGTGAACAAGTACACCTCACTCAGTGTCGGGACTTTAGGGTTACCGAGGCACGTGCCACATCAAAATTGCGAAATTGGTTATTCAAACATCACACAACACCTTTTTGGGCCACATGCATATATATCCTAGCTAGGACACTCACGTGTGGCGCTTCCATCTATGGGCCCACGAGGCCATCGTCGATGCATGCATGCATGCATCACTTTGACCTACATCGGGAGAGGCTAATTAATTTCACCATCGATGAGGATTCTTTTGTGTTGTACATATATTATGGCAGGAGCATATAGTATGCGGTGAAGAGGGGGGAAAGGGACCATCATATGTAGTACGCTTGATATGAACCTCGCTCTGTGTGGGTGCATGGTTTATGGTTTTTGAGGCATGTGGCACATCAAAGTTGTGCATTTTGGGTATTCAACATATATATGTTTGGCCCACATGCAAAGCGGTGGTGGTTGTCCTCTCGCACCCACTTAAGCGGTTATCAGCGATATCAATGCTTTCCATCTGTGGGCCCGCTTGGTCCATCACTTGTTTTTGCCTGACAACAAGAGAGGTAAATTTTACTTAGAGGGGATTATTATTTTTGCTCTGGGATGACATGCATGATACACTTTGAGCACACACACATGCATGTGTACGCATGAATCCCTCCCATCGCGTCGAAGTGGCTAGTACAACGACACCATCATGAACCGATCTCGCTCTGTGTGGGGAGCTAGTGTATGATTTTTTACACCTGCGCCAGATCAATGTTGTGTATTCTAACATGCATGCATGCATCACCTCCATACATATGCATGTAGTGGTTACCTTCGAACGGTACACTCCCTCGCGTGGTTATCAGCAACAAGCCTATATATTCGTGGGCCCGCGTGGACATCCATGATCACCTTGACCAACAACAAGATAGGTTACCATGGCGGATTCTTCATTTGGTTCGTGTTATCGTAGTATAGGTCATGGTGAGATTCAGACCTAATTAAGTTTGAGCGCATATACTATGCACGCATGCATGCATATATGAATCCCCGTCGTCGGCTTGAAGTGTGGTGTAGCATACATATGCATTATCAACCTAACCCTCACTCAGTGTGGGGATTTCTAGTTCAAAATCACGGTGCCACATCAAAGTTGTTCCATTGTTACTCAAAAACACACCTCTACATACATATGTTTGGGCCACATGCATGCAATGGTTGTCTTCGGGGACTAGCTACTTGCGTGATTATTGGCGAGCTAGCCCATCTCCGGGGTCACATGGACGGCCATCACTTTGACCAACAACAAGAGAGAGGTTGTATGACTAAGGTGGATTATTCTTGGTCCGTTTTACGACCCATCTTGGTGAGATATATGCCTCTCTCGCCCACAGACTGAAAGTGTGTGTGT
>LR738709.1:335479156-335549955 GCA_902687465.1 Secale cereale
CACACACACACACACACACACCCTCCCTCGCTAGAAACCTTAGCAAAGTCCCCGCCACCGCTCCCGCCGCCGCCGCAAGGCCTCCATTGCCAACATCTGCTGGTTTGCCCCTGCAGCTTACCCACCGATCTCCATACCCAGGCCACCCTGAGTTTCTTAGATGACGCCTGCAAATGCCCCCTTTCCCACAAATCCCCATCCCCATCCCCCACTCCAGAGCGTCGCAGCCTAAGCCCATCTACGCTTCCCATGGAGCTCGAGGAGCGACTGGCCCAAAAGAGGTGTATAGCCGTCTCGTCGTCCGACGTCGCCGAGGAAGCTGACGACCATTACTGGTGGCAGGCACTCAAGCACCGGGCTAGAGTAAGCGGGCATGTCTCATCCGCCAGCTACGACATCGAGGTCATCGACAATGACACCCTGAGGCGGGCTGTGTCACAGGTGAAGTGGCCCACCCCCAACCCCTCGGGTTTAACCGCCGTCGATCTCATCCATGGCCGCGCCGCTGATCTCCTCTGGCTTGCTGTCAACAATTTGCCATTCTACATCGCCATCGAGCCCCTTTTGTCATTTCTGAATGACATGTTCTGCTACGTTGGCTTGGGATCCACAGCTTCCAAGTTAGACCTCATCGACGACGACCACGAGGAGGGCACCCTCTCCGGCTCTTCCAAGGGGAAAGAGCCCATCTGCTCTTGCAAGGGGAAAGCGCCCGTCTGCGACATCAGGGAGGGCACCCTACAACCGTGCTCTCCCAAGGGGAAGGATCCCATCTGCGACAACATGGATCGCATCCAGGGTCCATGCTCTTCCCACGGGAACGATCCCATCCATGACAAGTGAGGAAACCCATGATTTGTTTTGCCGTGCCTCTTCACAGGGGGAAACCCATTATTTGTTTTGTCGAGTCCCTTTTGTAGTGTAGTGAGAATATGTCCATTTTAATTGCTATATCTGGTTGTTTGTAGTATGCCTTGTTTATTTCAGTTGTTCACAATGTGATGCTATATATGTGCATGTGCAGTACATTTCATCAATCCAGTTTTAAACATACCTAAAGGAATGCATATAATTGCTTGCTGTTAAGCCTGTTATATCTAGCATATGCCTCTTTCAAAGTTTTTTGATTGTTCGGTTGTTTGTAGTTAGCATATATTTTTAGTTTCAAATGCTATCTTTGGTTGTTCGTAGTATGCCTTGTTTATTCCAGTTATTCACAACGTGATGTTCTATATCTGCAAGTATGAACTGTGCAGTTCAATTTCATCAGTACCAATTTCAACAATACCACTATGAATGACTACATTTTGTTGCTGCATCTTGTAGTTAACACGCCTTTCCATTTTTATTTAACCATAACCAGTGTACTTAGACCGGCACAATACCAGTTTGAATGACCATGTTTGTTTGTTGTCAAATGTTTGGCCTGTTGCAGTTAGCACACCTTTCCACTTGTTTTGCTTTACTATCGTGCTTAAACCTGCACACTGAAGCTATCTTTGGGAGATTATTTTGTCTTCCATGTGTAATTTTGGTTGGTGTTTAGCATGTTGTGCTTAACATGCTTCTTGATGTACCTACACAGGACAATTTTGGGAACGACTGCTGTTTTCCATCGAGGTTAGTTTCATACCATGGCTTATATCTGCTCACTGTTCAGGATATCAGTAGCTGGTACCATATAGGTTGGCGGCTGATAAGGGACTAATCGGTGAATCAGACTTTTAACTGAATATATCTGCAACCCATTTTTCCTTAGGTTAACTAGGGCCAGATGTAATATATCTGAGGCTACATAGCAACATGCACTGTACTTAATGTCTAAATATACAATCCTAGGCTACATAGCAACAAGGAAGAGTGTTACATTAATGTTCTAATGATGTCTAGATATACGTAGATGAGCAGCAGCAGCAACAGCAACAACACAACCCTGTTTGGATACTCACCTTAGCTAGAGGTTAGAGTTAGTTTCTAGCTCATTACTAACCCTGCGAAAAAACTAACCCTGAACTAACTACATCCAAAGAGTTGTTTGAATGGCAGGGTTAGATTGACAATAAATGCACTAGGAGAACTAGCTCCAATTAGCACCTCTTGGGTTGGATACTAGTTTTTTTGGGTGGGTTATAGATGCAACTAGCTCAAACTAGCCCTCTTGTTTAGATATACTTTAGGGCTATTTGAGCCCGAACTAGCTCAAACTAACTGTAACCTATGGATACATCAGCAGATAATTTGCAAGAATGAACTAAACTCCTTCCGGCCCATAATATAAGATGTTAATTCATCTAATATGTGAGTATATTGGATGTTATAAGATACTCCCTCCGTTCCTAAATATTTGTCTTTTTAGAGATTTCAAATGGACTACCACATACGGATGTATATAGACATATTATAAAAGAGTGGTGTACTACATCATTGTGCAATTGTTGTTTAGCTTCTAATATTAAATTGGTGCTTTTAGGTACATATGTCATTGGTAAAGATCCGCGTTTCGGCCCTTTCTGCATATGGGGCAATGAGATATCGATGAACCAGCATCAAGTGAGGAAGCTGATAAAGATTGTTAGTAAAATTGGTCCAAAGATGGCAATTAAACTATTTGTTTACACTTTATCCAAGACAATAGCGAATTGCAGGATGGTAAGTAAGAACTTTGCAGCCTTCTTTTTCCTGTCCATGATGAGTTGTGTTAGATGACAATGTCTGAATATTTTTACTTTGCAGTGGTTCCAAAAGGAGTTTACTCAAGATAACCTCTCAAACTACATAATTGGTGGGCATGCAAAGGTTAAAGTATTTCTACCAGAACACGATGATTATCTAGATGTTTTCATGAAGACCGTGAAGGACGGGCGATCGTCCATCACAAGGGGTTGGACTAGAGTCGTGTGTGCCTTCTGCATGGAGGAGGGCACAATATTGGCATTCTGCTTCACCTTGTTCAGCAACTAGAATATATTTCGGGTCTTTCTTTACCGTCTTTAATAGTACAAGTATACAACTGCGATTCATCATTCTTTATTTGGTTCTTATGCAATTCTTGAACATATGTACCTATGAATCGAATAATGCATTGGTTGTTTGAACCTGATGGATATGAATAAGCTGTAGCATACATTCAAATTCAAATTCAAATCCGGTACAATTTGGAAAAGCAGCAATTAAATTACGGTGAAATTACGCTCTCTAGGTTGTTACGGCACACACGATTGGTAAAACACAAATGTTTGCGATATGCACCATAATCGGAGACGGTTCACAGAGAGGAAACGTGTGCAAGCATGCACACAGTTGTCGTTTGCAAAGCATGTGCGGTGTCAGACAATATCACAAACGTTGCAGGAAAACTAAACATTTGTGTTAGTTGCCTTATCATACACGTTTCGCAACCATGAACTATTTCTAATGAAGTATGCATCGTAAACGTTGCACCATAGAATAGCGTGTGCGATAGTTGTCGTGTACGACGATGTTACGACGGTCTGACGTTTTGTAATCCTGTCCGACACTCGTACGATGATTAGCTAATCTTCTTAACGGTGAACCGTTTGTGATGGGCCGCGCATCATACACGTTCTATAATAGGGAACCGTTTGTGATGGGCCGCACATCATAAACATAGCACCATATAATACCGACTGCGATGGCAATGCGAGCAGAAACGAGTAGGAGTACTGTAGGGGCCCTATCCCCAACGGTTTCTGGGTCGTGTGGGAAGGAACCCCCTATCGCCCACACTCACTTGGCGACGGTTCCAAATGTCGTCGTGGAAAGGGGTTTTAAACTATTTGTTTAGGACCGACGCGCACCAGTGTATGTAGACATGACCTAGACTTATCTCTGGTCAATAACCAATAGCGGAACCTAGATGCTCATATTGGCTCCTACATATTCTACTAAGATCTTTATCAGTCAAACCACATAATAACATACGTTGTTCCCTTTGTCATCGGTATGTTACTTGCCCGAGATTCGATCGTCAATATCATCATACCTAGTTCAATCTCGTTACTGCCAAGTCTCTTTACCCATTCCGTAATACATCATCTCGTGACTAACTCATTAGTCATTTACTTGCATGGCTTATTATGATGAGTATTATCGAGAGGGCCCAGAGATACCTCTCCGGCACTCGGAGTGAAAAATCCTATTCTCGATCTATGCCAACACCACAAACACCTTTGGAGACACATGTAGAGCATCTTTATAATCACCCAGTTACGTTGTGACGTTTGATAGCACACAAGGTGTTCCTCCGGTATTCGGGAGTTGCATAATCTCATAGTCAGAGGAACATGTATAAGTCATGAAGAAAGCAATGGCAATAAAACTGAACGACCATTATGCTAAGCTAACGGATGGGTGTTGTCCATCACATCATTCTCCTAAGGATGTGATCCCATTCATCAAATGACAACACATGCCTATGGTTAGGAAACTCAACCATCTTTGATTAATGAGCTAGTCTAGTAGAGTCATACTAGGGACACTCTGTTTTGTCTATGTATTCACACATGTATCAAGTTTTCGCTTAATACAATTCTAGCATGAATAAAAGACATTTATCATGATACATAAGGAAATATAAATAACAACTTTATTATTGCCTCTAGGGCATATTTCCTTCAGTCTCCCACTTGCACGAGAGTCAATAATCTAGATTGCATAGTAATGATTCTAACACCCATGGAGTCTTGGTGCTGATCATGTTTTGCTCATGGAAGAGGCTTAGTCAACGGGTTTGCGACATTCAGATCTGTATGTAGTTTGCAAATCTCTATGTCTCCCTCCTTGACTTGATCGCGGATGGAGTTGAAGTGTTTCTTGATGTGCTTGGTACTCTTCTGAAACATGATACCTTCGTCAAGGCTATTGCTCTAGTGTTGTCACAAAACAATTTCATTGGTCCCAATGCACTAGGTATTACACCTAGATCAGATATGAACTCCTTCATATAGACTCCTTCATTTCCTGCTTCCCAAGCAGCTATGTACTCTACTTCACACGTAGATCCCGCCATGACACTCTGCTTGGAACTGCACCAACTGACAGCTCCACCGTTCAACAAAAATATGTATCCGGTTTGTGACTTCGAGTCATCCGAATTAGTGTCAAAAGCTTGCATCGACGTAACCGTTTACGATGAGCTCTTTGTCACCTCCATAAAGGAGAAACATATCCTTCGTCCTTACTTCAGGATGTTCTTGACCGCTATCCAATGATCCACACCTGGATTACTTTGGTACCTCCCTGCTAGACTTATAGCAAGGCACACATCAGGTCTGGTATACAACATTGCATACATGATAGAACCTATGGCTGAAGAATAGGGAATGACTTTCATTTTCTCTCTATCTTCAGCAGTGGCCGGGCATTGAGACTGACTCAACTTCACACCTAGTAACACAGGCAAGAACCCTTTCTTTGACTGGTCCATTTTGAACTTCTTCAAAAATTTATCAAGGTATGTGCTGTGTGAAAGTCCAATTAAGCATCTTGATCTATCTATATAGATCTTGATGCCCAATATATAAGCAGCTTCACCAAGGTCTTTCATTGATTTTTTATTCAAGTATCCATTTATGTTATACAGAAATTCTACATCATTTCCAATCAACAATATGTCATCCACATATAATATCAGAAATGCTACAGAGCTCCCAAGGCTTCTCCAAAAGTCCGTATCTCCAAAAGTCTGTATAAAATCATATGCTTTGATCACCTCATCAAAGCATATATTCCAACTCCGAGAAGCTTGCACCAGTCCATAGATGGATCGCTGGAGCTTGCACACTTTGTTAGCACCTTTAGGATCGACAAAACCTTCTGGTTGCATCATATACAACTCTTCTTTAAGATATCCATTAAGGAATGCAGTTTTGACATCCATTTTTCTAGATTTCATAATTACAAAATGCGGCAATTGCTAACATGATTCGGACAGACTTAAGCATCGCTATAGGTGAGAAGGTCTCATCGTAGTCAACTCGTTGAACCTGTCGAAAACCATTCGCGACAAGTCAAGCTTTGTAGACAGTAACATTACCAACGGCGTCAGTCTTCTTCTTAAAGATCCATTTATTTTCAATGGCTTGCCGATCATCGGGCAAGTCCACCAAAGTCCACACTTTGTTCTCATACATGGATCCCATCTCAGATTATATGGCCTCAAGCCATTTTGCGGAATCTGGGCTCATCATCGCTTCCTCATAGTTCGTAGGTTCGTCATGGTCTAGTACCATGACTTCCAGAACAGGGTTACCAAACCACTCTGGTGCGGAACGTACTCTGATTGACCTACGAGGTTCAGTAGCAATTTGATCTGATGTTTCAAGATCATCATCATTAACTTCCTCACTTATTGGTTTTGGTTTAATAGATCTGAAAACAAATGCAAGGAAAAAGTAGATGGCAAAGGCAAATATATGAGAAAGAAAACCCGGGGGCCGTAGGTTTCACAAGTGGCTTCTCTCAAGAAAAATAGCAAATGATGGGTAACCAAATTAATATTGGGCAATTGATAGAACCTCAAATAATTATGACGATATCCAGGCAATGATCATTACATAGGCATCGCGTCCAAGATTAGTAGACCGACTCCTGCGTGCATCTACTACTATTACTCCACACGTCGACCGCTATCCAGCATGCATCTAGTGTATTAAGTTCATGGAAAAAGGGAGTAATGCATTAAAAATGATGACATGATCTAGACAAGATCCGTTTATCTATGGCGTTAGATATGGATCTCGCCGTTTTATCCTTAGTGGCAATGATACATACGTGTCGGTTCCCTTTGTGTCCCTAGGATCAAGCACCATAAGATCGAACCCACTACCTGGCACCTCTTCCCATTGCAAGATAAATAGATCAAGTTGGCCAAATAAAACCCAAATATCGGAGAAGAAATAGGAGGCTATAAGAGATCAAATAAACTCAAATAACTTTCATGGATATAAAAAGATAGATCTGATCATAAACTCAAAGTTCATCAGATCCCATAAAACATACCGCAAAAAGAGTTACATCATATGGATCTCCAAGAGACCATTGTATTGATAATCAAAATAGAGAGAGAGGAAGCCATCTAGCTACTAACTACGGACCCATAGGTCTACAAGGAACTACTCACGCATCATCGGAGAGGCACCAACGGAAGTGGTGAACCACTCCGTGATGGTGTCTAGATTGGATCTGGTGGTTCTGGACTCTGCGGCGGCTGGATGAATATTTCGTCAACTCCCCTAGGGTTTCTGGAATATTGTGGTATTTATAGAGCAAAGAGGCGGTGCGGGAGGCCACCGAGGTGGGCACAACCCACCTGGGCATGCCAGGGAGGGCCTGGCGCGCCCTGGTGGGTTATGCCCCCTCGGGGCACTCCCCAGGTGCTGCCTTGGCCCATTAGGTGTCTTCTGGCCCATAAAAATTCTCCAAAAAGTTTCGTAGTGTTTGGGCTCCATTTGATATTGATTTCATGCGATGTAAAAAACATGCAGAAAACAACAACTAGCACTTGGCACTATGTCAATAGGTTAGTACCAAAAAATGATATAAAATGACTATAAAATTATTGTAAAACATCCAATAATGATAATATAATAGCATGGAACAATAAAAAATTATAGATGCGTTGGAGACGTATCAACATCCCCAAGCTTAACTCATGCTCGTCCTCGAGTAGGTAAGTGATAAAAATAGAATTTTTGATGTGGAAAGCTGCCTATCATGTCATATCGTATTCTTTTCTTTATAGCATGGACATTTGGACTTTTATATGGTTCAAAGCAATAGTCTAGTTTTGAAATAATAATTTATATACTCAAGCATATCAACAAGCAACCATGTCTTTCAAAATATCAATGCCAAAATAAGTTATCCCTCGCCCATTATGCTCAACCATTGATAAACACATTCGTATATTCGTTACACCCAATGCTCAAGTATGATCATAGTGTTTCCTAGTTGGTGCTTGTAAGAGAAGATGGAGAGTCAAATTCAAAAATAAAAATTGCATAAGTAAAAGAAAGGCCCTTCGTAGAGGGAAGTAGGGATTTGTAGAGGTGCCAGAGCTCAAAGCTTAAATTGAGAGATAAATTTTTTTTGGGACGTATACTTTTCCTACCAACGAGAACGACTTGAGGTTCCCAACACTTTCCATGCTAGATATATCATAGGTGGTTGGCAAATAGAAAATAAAGTTTATTCCTTTTCCGCTAAACTTTTACAATCCTTGGCTAGCCAAATCCACGGTTGCCTTCCATACCAACACTTTCCAAGGAATTTAATACTTGACAACATAAAGTAAATTTGTTTTTCATTTCGGGACCGGGCATCCCTAATACATTTGCCTTACTCTCGTGCAATGACAAGTGAATAAACACTCATCATGATAATAACACATCTAGCATGGAAAATATTGGCCACCCCTCACCGCCTCGCGAGCGGTACGGGCACACAAAAGCGAAATTTATTTTGAAAATTCGAGATGGCACATACCAATTTGCTTAGAATGACAAGGAAATACCGCATATAGGTAGGTATGGTGGACTCATGTGGCAAAACCAGGATAAAAGATTTTGGATGCACAAGTAGAGATCATACTCAGTGCAAAATGAAGGCTAACAAAAGACTGGGAAGCGACCAACCATGAAACAAATGATCTTGTAAGCGAACATTGAACATAAATAACACTGAATAATGCACCACAAGTAGGATATAACATCATTGCATAATTATTGGCTTTCATGATTGCATAGGGAATCACAAACTTTAACACTAATATTCTTACTAGAGCACAATTACTCATCAACATAACTCACATATCACACATCATGTCTCAAAATTATTACAAGGAATCAAGTTCATTTTGTCCAATGATCTTCATGAAAGTTTTTATTATATACTTCTTGGATATCTATCACTTTGGGACTAATTTTCATGTGTTGCTTTTGATAAGCTCAAACAAATATAAGTGAAGATCATGAGCATAATTTTTCTTTCTTTCTCTCAAAATAATATAAGTGAAGGAAGAGAGAATTTCTTTAAAATTTTACAAACTCTCAAATAAATCTAAGTGAAGCAAGAGAGTATTTCTTCAAAAATACTAAGCACACCGTGCTCCAAAAATTATAAGTGAAGCACTAGAGCAAGTCCTAGCTCATAAAAATTTAAGTGAAGAATAGAGAGCTATTCTAACAAGTCATGGAATAATTTTGGCTCTCTCAAATAGGTGTGTACAGGAAGGATTGATGACTTAAAAAGCAAAATAAAACAAGCAAGGACTCATACATACAAGATGCTCCAAGCAAAACACATATCATGTGATGAATAAAAATATAGTCTCAACTAAAATACCGATAGTTGTTGGAAGAAAGCGGGGATGCCACTCGGGGGCATCCCCAAGCTTAGTTGGTTGCTCATTCTTGGATAATAGCTTGGGATGCCAGGGCATCCCCAAGCTTAGGCTCATCCATCCTTTGTTCATCCATCGTAAGATAACCCAAAACTTCAAAACTTCAATCACACATAACTTCAACAAAACCTTCGTGAGATCCGTTAGTATAAGAAAGCAAACCACTACTATAAGTTCTGTGTCAAACCAATTCATATTTTGTTTTTGTATTATATATACTATATTCTAACTTTTCTATGGCAAAACCTCATCAAAGAAAACCATAGCCATCAAAATAAGCACACAACACAAAGAAAACAGAATCTGTCAAAAACAGAACAGTCTGTAGTAATCTGGAAGTTTCAAATACTTCTGGAACTCTACAAATCTTGAAAAAAAAGTAGAGCCACGTGGGAAATTTGTATATTAATCTTCTGCAAAAATAATCAACTAAAAATAATTTTTAAGTTAAAAATGAGAATTTTTCTCGTGAGCACTAAAGTTCTCTCTTTTTCAGCAAGATCAAACAACTATGACCCAAGAAGATCCTATCGGTTCTACTTGGCACAGGCATTAATTAAAACACAAAAAACACAATCATACCAGTAGCATAATTGTGCTAACACTCAAGAACAGAAAGAAAAAACCAAAAATAAATTTTATTCATTCGGTTGCCTCCCAACAAGCGCTATCGTTTTATGCCCTTAGCTAGGCATAAAGCAAGGATCTAAGTTTTGTCTTCCGAAGTTTTGGCAACTTTTGTAAGGGTTTTCTCAAACCCGGGAGGCTCCTTACGCTTCCCTAAATTCTCCAGAAAAGAAACCATCTTAAGATCCAAAATATCCAAACGCTTGTTGCAAAGAGTAATTAAGGCATTCATGCGATTGATACTACCATTGAGGTGCTTGAGGGGTTCATTATATTTCTGTATTTCAACCATATGTTTATGCAAATCACCAAGTTTGTCCAACATTTGAACTCCCTCAGGGGTAAAGGAAAACCCCTTCTTTTGAGGAGGAATTCCTAAAATTCCTTCCAAAATTTTATAGGAAGCGTTTGCATCAAGCTCAATAAAATTTCCTATAGCGGAAAAATCAAGAAGTTGTCTATGATGCAAAGCTAATCCTATGTAAAAATTACTAAGCAAAACCTTAGCATCCCCCTTTAGATTGGAAACACAATACAATTCCATAAGCCTATACCAGGCATCTTTCATATTTTCTCCTTGTCTTTGCTTGAAGTAAAGAACTTCAAAATGTGGTGACAAAGGAGGGGTAGGGACGCTAGCCATCGGGACTAGAGACAAGAGATCGGTGAAAAAGAGAGGCGAATAAAATGGCAAATTTTGTGAAATGGGGGAGATGAAAACGAGAGGCAAATGGAAAATAATGTAATTGCGAGGAGATGAGATTTGTGATTAGGAACCTGGTATATGTTGAAGGTGCTCCCAGGAAACGACGCCAGAAATTCCTTTTGATGTCGCTTAAAGCTATGTAGGTTTTTCCCCAAACAGGAAGGGATGATGCAGCACAACGGCGATAGGTATTTCCCTCGGATGTGAAACCAAGGTTATCGAACCAGTAGGAGAACCAAGCAACACAACGTAAGCAGCACCTACACACAAATAACAACTTCTTTCAACCCGACGTGTTAAAGGGGTTGTCAATCCCTTTCGGGGTACGGCGCCTCAAGATAGGCAAAACAGACGTGAGAAATTTGTAGTAGATTGATAGATTGAACGCCAAATAAAACAAATAAATATAAATTGCAGCAAGGTATTTTTGTATTATTGGGTTAATAGATCTGAAAATAAATGCAAGGAAAAATTAGATCGCAAAGGTAAATATATGAGAAAGAAGACCCGGGGGGCGTAGGTTTCACTAGCGGCTTCTCTCGAGAAAAATAGCAAACGGTGGGTAAACAAATTACTGTTGGGCAATTGATAGAACCTCGAATAATTATGACGATATCCAGGCAATGATCATTACATAGGCATCACGTCCAAGATTAGTAGACCGACTCCTGCGTGCATCTACTACTATTACTCCACACATTGACCGCTATCCAGCATGCATCTAGTGAAGGAAATATGCCCTAGAGGCAATAATAAGTTGTTATTTATATTTCCTTATATATCATGATAAATGTCTTTCATTCATGCTAGAATTGTATTAACCAGAAAATTTATACATGTGTGAATACATAGACAAAACAGAGTGTCCCTAGTATCACTACAAAAAAATACACTTCCGTGATGATATGTGTTTGTCACAGTAGGTTACGTTTTTTGTCATGCATGTACATCCATGACAATTTTATGACAGAATCAAGATAGTCATACCTGTGCTGTTGTAGAAGTGTTCCATGAGATTACCAAAATTATCATCACAGAAGTGTCCACTTCCATGATGATAAATCGTGCGTCACAGAAGTGCTTTCGTCAAGGGTGACCGACACGTGGCATCCACCGTAACGGAACGTTGTTAAGCTTTCGGGTCCGATTTTGGATTCGATAACCTGCTAATAGCCCCGACCAATGGGGATTTTTCACGTGTAAAAGCATCATTAGCTGGAGGAAACACGTGTCCGCTCACTGTTGGGACAGATGTCATCCACTGATTGGACCGAAGGCGCCTATGATACGTCGACATGTGGCACAGCTGAACAGAGGCCCATTCCTGTGAAAATGCCGATCCGTTTGACTTGGTCAAAAGGTGGTGGTCCGGCCCATGGAAAGCCTGTTAACGACATGTTCACATATAGCCCATTTACAGCCCGCTAACCCAGGGCCCGTTACGACCTATCCGAATTAGGCCCAGTAGAATCATCTGGGCCATCCAATATGATTCCAGCCCGTTTTAAGTTCCGGTCCATGTATGGCCCATGACGTCTTTCGGCCCATATGAGGCCCTTTGTAACTCATGGCCCATTAACGACCCTTGGTGAAACTGGCCCGTAATGAAGAGTGTATCACTTTATACCCATTAACGACCCATTAATCACTGGGGCCGTTTGCAGCCCATGTTATCTTTCGGCCTTCTCAGGGCCCATTTATTGTTGGGCTCATTTCCAGCATTCGGTTACTTACGGTCCGTTACTGCTATTTTCTGCTTGTGGGCCAAATTCAGCACGTGGTTACAGTAGGCCCGTTTGTGGCTCGTTAATAAGTTGGGCCGTTTTCGTAGCGTCATCAAATACGGCCTATTAACGACGACCCGTTATGGTCGGCCCATGAACGAACAACTCCAACTCTAGCCCGTTTACGGCCATAATGGGGTCTGTTTTTGGCCCATGTTTGGCTAATCGATCATACGGCCCATCTAAGGCCCATTGATGATACGGCCCGTAGAAGGCCCATTGTTTCTATGGCCCATAGAAGGCCCATTGTTCTACGAACCGTAGAAGGCCCATAGTTTCTACGGCCCGTAGGAAGCCCAGTGTCACTATAGTAAATATGTAGCCCATGGCCTCTTAAAGGCGGGAAACTACTATAGGTTTAGACCTACTAATGGCCCAAGATGATTATAGGCCCACGTTTTGGCCCATATGAGTAACGGGCCGTCCTGAAGACGGACAACATTGAGATCCACTGAACCTTCCGGCCTAAATTACAGCATACCGACCAAAGAATAAACCTAGACTATACAACAAAGAAATTACAGCATATTACATCCACATGGAATCATAGTTCGCTACTGGTGATAATAAAGCGCAACATGACCGCGGATTACATACACTGGGCACCAAAGGTCGCCACCAGTGCATATAAACGCGCCGACAAAAAAAATACAAAACTGAGAGCACTTCAGAAGGCACTAGACCTGGCAAGCTCGGGCCCCACAAGTAGCCGAACAAGCTGATGAGACCTCAGTTGTGTCAACGATAGATGCTTCATCCCTAGCTGTATGGCACCATAGTGCGCAAGGCAGTCCCCTGACATCTTCATTACATCTTTGACTTCAAGTCGAAGCTGAGCTGAAGCAAGACTTTCCGCTTTAAGTTGAGACTGAAGAAGTCGAACTAATTGAGGCAGTGACTGCACATAGGTTGTCTCACACCTGCTGGTGAGTAGCTTCAACTCACTGTCTTCATCAAGACAGGACCTTGGGGTCATCTCGCTGACCTCAAGATGGTTTGGCTCACTACCTTTCCTAAAGTTCTGCCTGGCATAAGAGATACGACTCTGAAAGAGAAACAAGGAGACACGTAACAGGTTTCACAATTATATAAGCAAATAAATGGATCGGTTCTGCATAAGGAACATGTTTTTACAACTACAATTTAAAGCTGGTAGTTGTTGCAAACATCCAATCAGATGTAAACAGTAGTGGAGGAAATGATGCCTATCCAAATCTATGCTAGACCAAAGTTTGAAGGCTTGAGAAGGATGGACTTACATTACATGTTAACACGGGCTGGACAAAGCCCTTCTCCATGTTGATGGAAAGATAATTCAATAAATTCCCAAAAGAAAATTCTTTATAAGCGTTGCCATTATTCTATATTTTGCCAAGAGTAAATATAGATCAAATAATATTGGAAGAAATAGAGGATAATGAAGCTCACGTGTAGACTGATTATACATAATCAAATAGCAATTAATTAAGTACATCATTACAAGGCAAAAGGTACTGACAAGAGGAATGCAGACATCAACGCGTGCAGTGGCATTGGCTTTATTCAACATTTTGGTAAGAGTAAATGTAGATATGATAATTTGGAGAAAGTGGAGGGTAGGGCAGATAAGATGCAAAGTAATGCTAGACAATCAACTATCTCGCGATGCATGTACAGTAATACCACCACCGTCCGTTATTAGTTGTCGCTCAAATGGATGTATCTAGCACTATTAAGTTCTAAATACATCCAATTGATCGACAATTAATTCAATACATAGGGGGTACATGACAACAGGTACTTACATGAGCAATCCAAAACTTCATAACCATTGTGTTAATTCTACATTTATCTAAGAGTAAATATAGATCTTATAATTTCAAGCAAAGGGAGGATAAAGAAGCGAACATTTACAGTGATGCTACATATTCAAACAGCAATGAGTGTAAGTATGCTGACAAAGGGCAAGATGTACTGACAAGAGCAATGCAAAGCCCAGTATTGTCGTGAGATCCTACGATCCTTTGAGCAAGGAGATTCATCTGAAATTAGTTTTCATACAAGAGAGAAGGTAAGGCACATGCAGAAATTTAGGAGTTCAAATTTTGAATTGATATCATAGACAGTACCTGACGCTGGGCTGTCAGCAGTTCCAATAGGGGTTTGGCCACTGGAGTAGGGGTAAAGTCTGTTACAGTTGGGCCTGTGTTTTCTATGGCTGCTGATCTATCTGATTTAACAGGTATCACTACCTTTTCCAAATACCTAGTTTGTACTCCTTGAGGATCTGCAATCACCCTCTTCCTTTTGGACATCTATTACGAAAGAACAACATTTGACTGGAAAAACATAGTATAACGACACATGGAATAGGTCAGAAAATGGATAGGTATGGCATATACTCATATATGATGCTTAAACGAAGCAGATGGTGTAACAAAGTAGAAGTAATGCAAGAGGTCAGATGCAAAATATATGCGACCAATACAACCTTGCCAAGTTAGAGCATGCACCTTGATGGGTGAATAAGATAGGCCATCCTCCACCATGCCAAGTTTGTTAGCGAGTGGATTGTTCCACAATATTCCTCTCGTGCGCCCATTCTCATATTCATTTTGATAATTTTCAATACCTGACATGCATGAAAACATAAAAACAAGTGAGATTATCTTTGTAATGCAGAAGTGATTCTAATCCAATACTTCCTCCCTGTAAACCCCTTTGTGCTATCTCTGCAATTCTTCTAAGAGGTGTCATGCATGCTGTAATTTGGTGTGTGCATTAATATAATGTGGCCTACTACTCAAAATATGAGAGCTCCAGAAGTGATGATACTTCACAGATGACGGCTTCAACATATAGTAAAGAAGAACAAGTCGACCTGACCTGACAGATTCAAAATATACTAAGGGAGAATAACTCGACCTGACCAGCCGACCGCAAGAGAAGAGGATCATCTTAAAGAAGAGCAGAAGAGGAAGCAGATTGAAGATATTACAAGTCTTTCTATACAATGTCGGTTGGCCACCCATGATGAACCAGAGCGCACAGAGAAATACTATTCCTTCCGATCTCTCCATATGTGGCTCACATGCATTTCGAAACTAAAGTAGGAACATTTATCTGACCAATTAAACATCTCTCAGTTTTACTAATATCAGCATAATATCAAATTTGAATTTATACAACTAAGCTTGTTTAGCTCGATGGGTGGGGCAGTGCTATTACGACACGAACCACGTAGGCTGATCGTGGTCATCATAAAATGGGGAAACCGTAAGCATGATGAGTATAGTGTTGACCGTGGCACTGGGATGGCAGATCTGAAGTTGCAAACCGCGCAAAGGGTAGTTAGCAACCGATATTTGCTTTGAAATAACAACTAAGATTTGGTATGGACAAGAAAGTACAGTCAACAAGTGACAAAGAAATGCAATTGTGCTGTCTCTCTATATGTCGCGACATGCATTTGGAAACACAAGTGGGACCTTTAGCTAACCAATTAAATGAGTCTGTTAACTAATAGCAGTATCATATCACAATCATATTCGAACAACTAAGCTTTGGAATTTTGAGTGTTGTGTTGTTTAGCTTGAAGGGTAGAGTAATACTAGTATGACAGAAAGCACCTACGCAGATCATAGTAGAGTAGATAAAAGGGGAAAACCCTAAGCATCAAGAGTAAAATCAGGAAAGTGGAACTAGCTGGACTGGTGGGTGGCGCACATGCTTTTCGAAATGAATACATGAACATTAGGTGACCAATTAAACATTCTCTGTTTTAGTAATATGAGCATCATATCATATTCGTATTTCAACACGTAAGCTTTGGAATTATGAGTGGCATGTTGTTTCGCTTGATGGGTTGAGGTCATGAGGAGCAGTGCTAGCACGACACGAAGCAGTGAAGCGCCTACGATGATGGTAGTGAATATAAAGGGGGGAAACCATAAGCTTTACGAGTATAGTGACCGTGACATGGCGGATCTGAAGGTGCAAATCGGACAAAGCTACTTCGCAACCAATGTTTGCATTCAACTAGCCACTACGATTTGGTACGAACAAGAAAAGTATAGTAAACAATTTAAGATCTATTTTCTGGGTGAGATCAATGACTTAAGCACATATGGAAGAGTACCACCTCTCTTGCAACACCGTGTAGGCGCCTGCTGATACGTTGAGGGTGCTGCGGGTGCGATGGCTGTCGGTGGCGGGGAAGAAGACTTTAGATGGCAGACGGCCAGGTTGGGGGATAAATCATGTTGCCGTGGATGAGGCGGTCATAGAAGCGCAACGGCAAAGTTGACGACGGCGCCGATGAAACAAGACGATGCAATGAAAGGATCCTGGTCCGGCACCGTGGATGAGAGACGTCCATCTCTTGCAGTGGGCGACGGGGTAGGGGTAGCGGCTCCAGAAAGGCGGAGGATGGGGTGGCGGACGGAGGAGGCTGGCCGCAGTGGGGAGGTTGTCGTGGCGCCGATGGTGTATGAATGGGGAAATGGAGGGGGAGGGGGATCTCAATCTTTGGGGCGCGCTTGTCTGAAATGTGGCAAAGTTACGAACTTATCCCCCGTTAAAAATTCGGACATCACATCGGTTGGGGATAGGAAGGTAATCTCGCATCTCTCAAATATTTGCCGGTAACGATTTTGGGCAAGGAGAGGGTGTTTTGCCGCCCACGGTTGGCGCTCACGGTGTATGAACAGGGCTGACAGGTAGGGCGGTTGTGTCACGTCTGAGGGAAGTTACACATCTGCCCCTATTTAGAATATTAGCCTACATCAATTTCGGACGAGGAGAGTTTGTTTTGCCGCCCACCGTGGATGAATGGGGAAATGGAGGGAGAAACACATGTCTTTCAGACGAGCTTGAATCAAATGTGTTTTGCCGCCCACGTTTAGCGCCCACCGTGTCTGAATGGGCTCAGAGGGTGTCGTGTCATGTCTGATTGAAGTTACTAGTCTACCCCTATCGACAGTAGTGTAAATCCGGTCGATAAGGATGTCAAGTGTCAGGGGTAGACAATAATTTCCATCTCGCAAACACTTGCTTAGGCAGCCCACAAATGATAGTGGGTGTTTAGCCGCTTCGTTCAAAACTTGGGAGAATTAGCATTCACGTTTGCCTTGGGCCCTGGCAACTAAATCCAAATCCAATTTTTATTCGATTACGAATATCCACAGATAATTCTACGTTTTGTTATTTTTTTCTTCAAAAACCACAACAAAGATTTATTCCACCTTTTATATATGATTATGATTTAGAAATGCCGTGATCTTTGAATTCGGTAGGTTGGATACACTTTGAGTCAAATAGTTATTTCATCCAATACAATATGCTCACACGAAAAACAGTTCACCTTATGTCAATCATACAAGTACCGAGGATTACCTCGCCTAACAAAATCGGATCATCACAACACATGGACAACATAGGGGGTCGTACAACACAATCCATTCAAAGACATGACACAACATCAACTGCTATCTAAAGAAGAACTGGGATTACCCTGGTCTTCAGATAGCAGAAGCAGCAGGATCTCCGCCGTCTTCAAATGCAACATTCTTACTTCCTCCAATTATTGGGTTGCTTGCATAATGCGTGTAGCTCATTGCATAATTTCCAGCTTCAAGATCGAGATTACCTCATTCATGGCAGCCACACCATCTCTTTCTGCCTCTAGTAGATCCTCAAGAACTATAATATATGTGCTCAGACTGCTCTCCGGTGGTGTTGCCTCTGAACTGCTACCATCTGGTAACATGGATGGCGCACTGCTTCCACAAATAGATTATGGGGTTGTACATTGTGTCCTAGTGTGAACGGCATCCTGAAAGGTTTCTGCTGGACATAAGTAAGATAATGTTATTGCATGATCCAGGCAGTAAGATTACATGGTAAACGACATACGAATTATTGCTGAGCATGGCAAGCTATATTTAAATGGTTCGAAGCATCAGCCGAAAAGAAATTAAAATGGTAAGATGAAACTAGGATGTAACTGGCAAATAAACGACATCCGCTAGTCCCATCTAGTTAGTTTTTGCTAGCTCCCTGGTTCATTTTCCTCAAAAAAAACAAAAAACTCTTTTGAACTATCATACCACTAGTGGACTTTAATCGGGATTAAACGGGACCCAGTTGACATCCCTAGTTGAAAGTGAGTGTACCACCGCTATATTTAAGTTGCCAAGGCATCTAAGCAGTTGAATAATCTAAGAAAGCACTTAACAGTGTGGCCTCATATAAACTACGAAGACAGTCTTCTGATGAAGTTCAGAGGAAAAGTTAAGGACTCAAATGAACTATGCATGTATTTCTTTACGATAGTACAATAGGCACTGCTGACATATTGGCCAACTCAGGTATACCGTAACAAGTAACAAACAAGCATTCGAATCAAGCAATACAGCAAAGCAGACAACCGAACTATTTGTTATTCTATAGGATTACAAGTTGAGGGCACAAGCCAAGAAAGCAGCCCACATGCATTACATTTCACATGTACTAAAACACACTAGCTTACCATATGTTGCTGAGAAGCCTCACTGCTGTTGCAATGTTCTTTGAAGATATCGTCAGCATCCCGTGGTTGCAAATCTACTTGTTGTAGTTTATTCTGCGCCCTCTATTTAGGTAAAATTAATTTTAATCGCATGCACTGGTTCGAATTGATCATCAATGGTTCATCTAAACTAATGAAAGAAGGGTGTGTGCATACACGAAAATATATCTGCTTCCCTATATTTTTATGCTTGTTCGAGGTGCCATCCCCAAAAGAACAAATATTTTGCTTGATGGGGCTGGTAGCTCCATAATTAATAGAAGCATCAAATTAGTCATGCAACTTGGGAAGATCAAGAACACAAAAAAAAGTAATGAACAGAGGCTCGTAGCAGTGATGTAATAGCTAGCATCAGAAAATGTAGGGTAAAAAGAAACAAAAACCAGCGGAAGCACATGCTAGTTTGCTAATGTGTAATTAAGCATAGAGAACATGAAGCAGTCTGATGGAACCAACATGTGGCATTAGAACAACACCATTATCATAAATATAGCATGCAAGAAGTAAAATAGTAGGCAGTGATATCTAGAAGTACAGTAATACTTAGGACAAAACTAAAGCATATTAACTATATGTGCACTGGTATGTAATTTAGCACATGTAACATGTTCACTGCCAAAAGTATGGCCCTACAGGTGCAAGCAGAATAACGCGTCTCATGAAAATCTGAATGATGCCCTGAAGAAATTCAAAGGTGCAGTGCTTATGCTAAGAAAATGAACGTAGGCGCCGGCCGTTGGATAATAGTACCTGATTCTCGGCGGCGTATGGGTATCGTTGGCTTACTTGATAGCTAAGGATTGTCGATGGTGCTCGTGTTGCGGTTGAGTTTGGGCCGGCTGCCGCCGTCGCGGAAGCGGCTCCGGTGCTACGGTTGCGGCGCCTGTCGACATACAAGAAAGCTCATCTGTGGTAAGTGAACAGTTGCATGATAAAGAGAAAATCGAAGGAGTACAAATCAAAATAACCTGATGAGGCTGCGGTGTCGGTAAAGCAGGGCCGGTGGACTTGAATATGGCATCCGTGGAGCGGGTCCGGTGTAGTGGACGTAGGCTTCGGCGGGCGTGTTGTATAGTGCTTTCGGTGAGGCAGATTTGTTGCGGCGGACGAGGGCTTGTATGAAGGGCCAGCGAAGAGACGGACGAGGGAGTCAGTGAAGGGCCTACACTGTGGTGGACGAGGGCGCCGATTATGCAGATCCGGTGCGGTGGACCATGATGGCGGTCAAGGAGATCTGGAGGGGTGTACAAGCCAGTCGCTGAAGCGGCTCCGGTGAAGTGGTGAGTTGGCAGTTGGGGGTTCCAAGGTGCGGAACATAGATCCGTCGGGGTGTGAGGTCCATCGCTGCGGCGGAGGACTAGATTCGGTGGCTTGCCGTGGTTGGGGGGTTGGGGAGGGGAAAGGGAGGGGCTCTAGGGAAGAATGATGGGGGCAAAGAGGGGAAAACAATGGAGTTAACAAAGCAGCCCTTTTCCGTTCATGTGGCAAGGGTAAAACAGGAATATTGCAGGGCTAAACTGTCGGGCGTGAGATATTTCGATGTGAGCGGGAACTTTGAAAGCTTTTGGCGCCTGAATTTATATTCTGCTCTTGTACGGCCGACTATGATATCATGGCCGAGAATTTGTTTGTTTTGCACGCAAAAAATGCAAGTTTTGAAAATCAATATCTCCAACTCGAAACTTAGATTGTCCATTCAATTCAAATATGGATCATTGAGCTACTACAACCAAATACCATCATATGGTCCAATTCAAATGAAATTCCAATTGTGTTTATCGTAAATATGATGACAAAAGCAAAAATGTGTATGTGTATGAAGAAAGTGGATGATTATAAAGTTTAAACATGTCCGTATGTGTATATCTCTAGGTTTGATATATGAATTTGAAATCACGAAATCCCGGCTTAAAAATATACCTCCATTTAAATGAATTACAAAAGCTAATGATGGAGTCGAATTCCAAAATTCCAATCTTAGGTTTGTAATTCGGGTACATCAAAGTATATCACGCATGTTCAGAAGTATCGTTATCTTATAGTCCAAACTGTGAAACAAATTGATCAACCTTGAGTGCACACACTATTGACCATGTATATCTCAATTACGCTAAAGTCCCTCAAATATAGACACCTCACTCTTTATCTGAAGCCAACCCCCCCACTCGTCGCCCCCCACAGAGAAGTCGTTCTCTCCCCCAAACACCAACACACGAGCACATTAACACCCTCTCTCTTCTAAAGTCCGGGCCCCAATATAGGTCTCTATCATTTTGTCTCTTGGGCATGCACACATCTCTTCCCCCACTCTCTAGCTACGTCACCCGGTATCTTTCCCATACACACAAAACGTCGCCCCCAAACGTATATCTCCCTAGTTATGTGGTTCTCGCACACTCACCTCACACACCACCCCCACTGCAAAACAAGCACACTTTGTCTCCTTGGGCACCACTCTCCTCTTTCTATCTCTCCCATAGGCGGACCCGCCCCAGCTCCTCCATGTATACATATATGCCGTGACTTTTTCCATATCTCCCTAATGTATCATCGTTCTCGATCTCCCACATTGTTCTCTACACCATCTATTCTAGATCTCTCATGAAGTCCCTATCACACACACGGTGACTCGCGTCCCTTGCGTCTCCGTACATAGGCCAATTTCAAACAACATCAACGTTGTCTCCCTATCTATACGTCATTTATGGACACAAACGCCCCCTCTCTCGCCCCCTCTCTTTCTCTCTCTCTCTCTCTCTCTCTCTATATATATATATATATATATATATATATATATATATATATATGACTCCTCTTTTGTACTCCTGTGAGTATGTACTCCCATCCTCAATATACCTCATATACACATTAATTATACCTCTTTATCATTCTCAATATACTTCATTAAATATTATAAGATACCCCAATACAAGTTTTGTTGAAAAAATATCATCTGCGATGTACTTTTTGTAATATACCTTTTTCACGTACAAACACATCAGTATATACGTAAACATTTAAAATATGTAGACTCACATGAATTTTTTCATGAAAATCATTTTGGGGTATCTAATAATTAGTAATGAAGTATATTAAAAATAATAAAGAGGTATAAAAGATTCATCTATATGGTATATGAGGAGCGGGAGTACGTACTCCCAGGAATACACAACCATTTTCCTTATCTCCAACAACCTCATTGTTGAGCATTTAAGAAAGGAAGCCCCTGGAACAAACTGGCCTGGTGGCCGCTGCCGTCATCGTCAATCCTCATGCCTCCGCTCAGTCCGACCACCAATTACCACCAAGCCCCACTCCTCTTCACCTTATCTCCCATTTCTCGAGATATCATTAGTTTTTACACATGGGATTACTCCCGCGTGGGTCAATCACAACGAGTGTTTTTATAAAATAAAATGCATCTTGATGTTCCGTGCAATGCACGGATCTTGCTAGTACTCCTACAGAAGACTAAGTTGGTGATAATGGTGTGTCTGCCATTCGTCGTTTGTGACCATTAGATCTACATCTGACGACTGTGAGGTAAGTTGTTGCCTTTTCTCACAAACACCCCACTTGTCTACCAATTTGCAGATAACCCATAATTAGTATAAAACACCAACCACAACCCTCCCCGACCTCAGCAAAACAGCCCAAGGAATATATAATAATTGAAACATAATATATCTCTAGTGATATATGTATATCAAAATTAGAGTGTTTTGCATCAAGTTTGTGAATAAGTATTATTCTAATTATAATTCGTTGCAATGCACATGAACATTGCTAGTATTTCCAACCATGCAATTTTTCCCTAGTATTCCCTAGTTTAGAGTTTTCCATCAAGATATTAGTCACTCATGGTTGATATTTACCTTCAATCATGTACACATATGCACTATGTAGCTAGCCTTGCTTATTGGGTTCCAAAGCTTAACTTTCACTCCTACTTACAATATGTAGAGTATTTAAGAAAAAACTACCACTTTCAACCAGCCCTAGGAAGAATCTATTGTACAAAAATTAGCAAAAACATACCCAAAATTTCTTAATCCACACCAAAACCTACTACCTACCGATTAGGTTAGTTTAAACCCATTTATGATAGAGTTGGCCCACACGTCCGTGCTGACGAGGCAGCTTAAACCAACACATTTTGTTTGACCATTGTCACGAGGGACCCACATCTGACCTTCTATCATGTTATTCCCCCTCAAATCATTATTTTTCCTGAACATTACTTCAAACAATATTGATGCATGTTCGTCAGTGGCGCCGATGATGAGCGAGTTGGCCGCCGCTCCGACGGACGAATTGGACGCCGCGCTGGCCTCCACACGGGTTGGTAGGCTGGCCTGAGCGTGACTCACGAGCGAGCAAGCCGCCACGCTGGCCTTCGCTCGAGCCAGATGGCTGGCCTTAGCGCGGCGCGCGCGAGCAAGCCGCCGAGCCGCCATGCCAATCTAGCTAGCAAACCTTGCAGACAAGCAGCTGGACGGAGCTATCTTGGCTAGCTAGTGGTCGTGAGCGGCCGATGGAGCTGGCATCCGGGCTGCCGCAAGATGGGCTCCGCACCGTCGGCGGTTTTGACCTCGCCTTCGGTCGGTGGCGGTAGCTGCGTCCCATGGTCGAGGATGACTAGGTGGACGGGACGTAGGTAGGAGGTCACTCGGGGATTTTTGTGCAGACTGACATGTAGGTCCCACAAGTCATAACGCCCGGTCGAATAGAAGGCATTGACTTAATGGGCGACATGGGCCCTGTTTGGATACTCTAAGTCAGAGGTTAGATTCTATCCCTGAACTAACTCTAACCAAAGTGGTGTTTGGATGATAGGGTTAGATTGACAAAAAATGTATCCAAATAGGGCCATGGGTTGAGACGTGCCTATAACGGCACTTTTAGAGTAGTCGTTTCTTGGTAGGGCTGGTTGGTAAGAGCATGTACAATGGTTGATAAGGTAGTCTTATCTTAAGTCTGCCACGTATGCAAGTGGTAGTAATTTCTTGGCATTATTAGTGGTTTCTTGTATCATTAGGGGTTTCTTGTAAGGAATAATGTACTACTAGCGACAAAAGGCGATTCTAGGTTGCGTTGTACTCCAACGAGTACTACTAGTGGTCGCGGGAGTGTATACCTCGTTTTGTGGGTTCGATCCCGGCTGAACGCACGGCGACCTTTTTTAAAATAGTAACTTCGCTGCGAGCTAATATTTTACACGGGTAGTTTGAGTTTTGAAGTCAAACGGACGTGCGACACCACAATCTGGGTGCACTGGATAGCCTAGCCACGTGAACGGGTTTTCCTTCCCAGCATCTCGTGGCTCGCGTGCTCGCCCTAGCCGCACCTCGCTTGCAGCTTCCTCATCAGCTAGTAGCATATTTAAACTAGCGCCTCCCAATTAAGCCCGAGGAGCCACAAAAGCCTGGCGGGGCATTGAGAACTGTGCAATATGGCTCTGTACGTAAAGTGCTTTACTACTACTCTATAGCTTGTGGCGTTGCACGCATGGACTTCACTCCATTATCGGCTCTACTATAAAAGAAATTCCTCTTGACGTGTTTTTCTTGAAACGGAGGCAAAAGCTTTGCTTCATCTCATTCGTAAAGAAGGAACTACTAACAAAGTTCGACGAGATCCATTACACCTCCACAAATGGAAGCGAAAAGCCTAGTCTCGTTGTATCAAATAACTCAGATGTTCTGCCCCCGCAGTAACCATCACTGATAAATAGGCTGCTAGTGTGTGCGTGAGAGGAGCGGTTGAGTAGGCCAGCTACGTGAGAGGAGCGGCTGAATAGAGCACCGAGAGTACCCACTAGGACACTATGCAGGTGTACTTTACCTGCATTGATAGTACAACGATGGTTCTAGAGAACAGTAGTAGCCTCCACTTCCAACTGTAGCTCCTTGGCCCTGAGATTCAAGAGTTCAAAACTGGTGCACTATACTAGAAGTACAGTACATAGCACTAGTAGTACCCTCGCACTACTAGTTGAGAAAGTAGTACTAGTACTGCTACAGTACGAGTACGCACTCCTCTGTCACATAATGTAAGACGTTTTTTGACACTAGTTGGCGTGTACAAAAAATAGCAAAAACATACCCAAAATTTCTTAATCCACGCCAAAAACTACTAGCTAGTGCCAAAATTTTCTTACTAGTGCTATTATTTACAGTATAATGCAATCCCATAACGTCCCATAATGCTAGTCCTAGTAGTAAATAATATCCTCACCCCTTCGCTGCAGTTGGAAGGAATGATCTACAGTTGGAAGGGACGAGGCCCTGCGGTTACTACGCTCTTATATCCTCCTCGCCAGTTCCCCTCCCCTCGAAGAGAAGGCAGTTCGTCGCTGCTCCCATGGATTCACCAGGCGGTTCTCCTACTCATCGGGGCTGGGAGACCTTGGACGACGATCCTGTGGGAGAAATTGCACGCCGCTCCAACGTCCTCACCATCGCAAGTCTCGGTGCTTCCTGCACCAACTTTTTCAAGACAATGCTTAAAATGGCTTGGGAAAAGGACATACTTTTTGGTCTTCCATGTGTCCTCGTAGAGAAGGTTCTTCTATGGGACAATCCTTTGAACAGTCCACCGCTCCGAGGCCATGGTTGCACGTTGACTCCGCTAGAGTTGCCGACGTTGAGAGGTAGTCGGATTTTGTCCGATGAGCAGATCAGTAATGGAGTTTGATCATGTAGTACTTAGTTATTCCATTTCCATACCGTAATTTCTCCGCTGCCCACCGTCTTATATATAGGTCTGGGTCGGTGCCGACGAAGATTGGCTTGCATACCTCCGGCCGGATACCACCATCATTTTGCACAACATCCACAGCAGTGCGGCCGTTCCGGTAGACCCCTTCTCCACCATTGGGATCGGCCTTCCAGACTGGCTGGGCTTGAATACGTATGATGATGCCTACATGAGATTGAAGAAGATAGAAATTGCGTACCCGCCGACAAAGCGACGCGGCTACGACGATTACTATCTCATCGCGGTGTTCAACATAAGGATTGTCATCAATGCAAGAGGCAGTAACTGCAGAGGCTGGCGCATGTTGGCGGCGGTAGATTTGTACCCCTACACGTTCGAAGCCGCTGTGCGCCATCTAGGCCGCATCTTCAAGGTGACAAGCTAGGGGACTTGTCTCATCTGGTTGCCATCCTACGGTATGGGAGATTACAAACTGAATGCACAAACCATCATTTGCATCCCTAACGGCACTCCATTATTTTGCAGGGACCAGTCATCCCGCGATCAAAATAAGATCGCCGATCCTGGATGTGCATTTGCATCCGCGATTCGGTATAACCTGGAACCTTGTAGCTGAATTTGGCATATTGGGATCAACTATCTTAGCAGTCGTTACCCATGGTACCACCGATGTGCAACATGGTCACACAATCTACCATGATCGGACCGTCACCATCTACCCAGGTATTCCATTTTTAACCCTCTCGTCTTCTCTTTCATTGTTGTACTAGTACTCTACTTACGTACTAGTAGGAGTACCTTTTACCTTTGAGGATGCGTATAGCTAGCTAGGCCCTTGAAGACTTGAACCCACTAGCTGCCACCATTTTTGTTTTTCCAAGTGTTACTATCTCATCCATGTAGCCAAGAGTGGCTATATATAATAAGCCGGTTATTTTACTTCCTCTATACC
Organism: Secale cereale; assembly: GCA_902687465.1. NCBI lineage: Eukaryota > Viridiplantae > Streptophyta > Magnoliopsida > Poales > Poaceae > Secale > Secale cereale. Next base: position 335,505,914 of record LR738709.1, read on the forward strand.
AGAGTAGTACTATTTGCTGCACAGCATTACTGACCGCCATATTTGAGCACAACATTGTTATGCATGGACCTTGACTATGTACGTCACCATGTGTCCAGATCTGAGATGCCGCGTGTACCAGATGAACGGCGCTGAGTTCGACCCCTGTGATGCTACGTGGGTGCCGAGGAACACTCTTGGAGAGTACTCACTTTTCATTGGGGACAACTACCCCATTGTGAAGCGGATGCCACCTTCCGTGCACGACACGGAAGGCCTACCATTCAAGAAGCATGGTTGTGTCTTCAGTGTGTACCGCGGGATGAACGACATGCTGGGACACGCTATCCCTGATTTATGCCGCTTCAGCTTGGATGAGTCTCCATCGTGTGGAACCGGACTAGAAAGGTGTGACAATGATTCCCGTTGCCCACCGCTATGGATCGTGCCATCCATGAAGAACACCTGGGACTGGAACCCGGAGGAGGACATGTAGCCCATCTATAACGTGTAAGTGGAGTACGGTAAATTGTGAACGGTAGCGCTGTGAATATATGTAGACTAGTCATGCACAAATTTATCACATGAATTGGAGATGACCTTGTGTGGCATACTAGCATTTGTCCTTTAGAATTTATTACTAGTAAATGTGTTATGTGTACGTGCAACTTGTGTGGTTGTTGCATGGGCTCCAACACTCTTTGAGAAAAAAAAGGTGGCACAACTTTGGATATACGTGATGTGGCGGCATCATACAGTAGCATCGTTCGCTATAGTTGTAGTACGCTCCTACTAGGACGACAACTCCTATAAAACCTTGTGCTTGGCTCTTTGCGTCTTCGGGAGGTAAAACAGTTCGTACTCGTGTGAACCTTGCACTTGGCTCTTCGCCTCTTCGGAAGGTCCAACAATGATGATACTACAGTACATATTATGCTTCTGGCAATCTGACACCGATTGAACTGTTGCACGTCCACCACGAGGGAGAGGGCGAGGGAGAGGGAGAGGGCGAGGGCGCTGTAGTCAAAACCCTCTCCTCGTCCTGCGAACCACCACGTGTGTGGGCGAGGGAGAGGCATAGTAAGCAAGCTTCTCCTCGTTCGGCGAGTTGATGGGACACATCAAAGCAGTACTAGTACTAGTCCATACTGCATCCTTTCCGGTTAATATGGCTTAATTTGAAACGAGAAAAATACACTGGTGATCAACGTATGTAACATTACGCTCTTTACGATAACTATATATAGTTTTGCGGTGATTATACGATCACTAGCTCATCGTAGAGCATCGTATTGCACCCTACTGACTGGCCACATAGTCGACGTGGCGCTTTGTTGACTGGTTAAATTGTCACCTGGTTTCTGGGTCCCACCTGTCAGTTGGCAGCGCAAAGAAATTAGCTAAAAAACAAGGAGTGTAGTACATCTACACTTCCAATGCATTTAGCCTTTAATCCAAATCGTTATTGATTGACTAATGCACCAACTTGTGCTCTAGGTATATGTTACATGTCTATCCTTAATTACAGCATGCAACCGGACTTCATTTAATCATCTTCTCTCAATGGTGGCATGCACACACAAGTCTGCTACTTTTGGGTGTTAATTATGCCCTGGTCAATGTGTAAATCTCCAAATGTACAGTCTTTCAAGGACGTAGGGATTAGGTTGAGCACTTGAGCGTGAGCGTGTGTGTTGCGTCGTGTGCTATGTGCTGCATGGGTGCGTGCGTCCATGTGTAAGTGTGAGTGTTGCATGTTGCATGCATGCATGCATGCATGGGGTTTACTCCCTCCCATTGACATGTTCATATTTCAAGCTTCCTCTGTTCCCTCCATATGGTGATACTCCCTCTGTTCCCAAATACGGAGTAAAATTCTCCCTCTGTTCCCAAATACGGAGTAAAATCCTCCCTCTGTTCCCAAATATGGAGTATTTGTCTTTCTAGAGATTTCAAAAAGTGACTACGTACGGAGCAAAATGAGTGAAGTGAGTGTAGAGGCATAGGGATAATGTAGAAAGGAAGTCTTCGCGATCCATTATTCCCCATCTCGGTCAGAGAGAACTATTCAACTAGTCTTCGCAATGAAATGACAATACACGCTGCAGCACATGGGACACTTAATTAATAAGTTGAACCATCGTGTTGGTGTTACTAAATCAGCCTTACCCAGTACTGCCATCATGTTTGCGAGTAGAGCACGCTTCTGTCCTCCATTAATTAACATATGGGCCCTCTTGTGGTAGACACATATGTCACCGGTGTAACTATTTACACTTCGAAGGACGGTATATCCTGGTAGTAGTAGTAGAATTGAGATTTAATGCAGTTTCTTCCCCATATTCCACTCTTCTTCCTCCTCTCTTCTTCTTCCTCCTCTCTTCCCCATCGTCGGCCGCACACCATTTCCCCCCGCTCTCTGCTCGCCCGCCCGCGCTATCTTCCTTGGTAGCTCGCGCGTACCATATCCCCCCGCTCACTTCTAGGCCACATGGGGAGAAGCTTCTTCGCTCGCCCACCCGAATCCACTTCCCTACTGGCTCGCAGGCACCGAAAACCCCAATGGTAGAACCGATTGACACGCAGAGCTGCGATTGGAATTCCCTCCCCGATGTTCTCTTGGAGAAGATCTGTAATCGTATGGACCTACTCAGCAACGTCCGTCTGGCCGCATGCTCGGTGTCTTTATACCGTCTACTCATCTGCAACCGGCCGGCTCTTTTCAAGACACCCTGCTTGTTGATGCCCGATCCTCCCAGGTGGCCCAGACACCGACTTGACGATCCTACGGAGGCTGCCGTGGTTCCCCTCGACATGCTACCACTACCCGTCCACCTGTCCTTCATGCGCGACCACTACTGGGCGGGCAAAAAGGCCAACTGGATCGTCCTCATCCACCAATCCGGTAGTCTGTGGCGTCTCGTGGATATCTACACCCAGCGAGAGATCACCCTTCCATCTTTGGATACCGCCGCCATCGAGCCTCGCGGCCCACCAGACACTCCTGCCTACTACGCATGAGACGCGTCAAGCTTTTGGCTCGACCTCTGTTTGCTAAAGGTTAATCTGCGAAGTGCCCACACCATCAGAAGACTACATGGATTACATGCTCATTGCCGTGTTCAACATGGGATTAGTCTATCTGGAATCCGGTCGCCATACATGGTTATGGCTCATCATCGATCCTCTTTACCTAACACTTCTGTCTGATGCCATAGTGCATGATGGCATCGTTTATGCGGTCGATGCACACATTGGCTGCCTATACTGGTTGAATCTATCGTCGTGTAATTCTTCTATCTCATCTCATCTTTACCTTAAAAATACGACTGCCTGTTCATGGTTACAAATTTAGAATATATAGTATGTCTATAACCACATCATTGCTATATGTTCCTCTCATTTCCTACATTTTTATGACCACACATGTTATTGTTAGAGTTGATATGAGAACAATTGGTATCTAATGATTGTTAGAATAGATATTATGAGTATAACCTCATGATTACTATATGTTACACTCATTTCCAGGATTTTTATAACAACGCATGTTATTGCTTAGAGTTGATATGATAACTATAGTAAGAGCTATGGTAGAATATGAGTAGGCCATGTCATATCTTTTTCCTCTCATTGTTACATGATGTTTGAACCATGATATATTGCTAGAATATGAAAGCCATTGGCTTACTTTTTATAACTTGGGGTATGATTATGACCACGGCATTGCAATTCTCTGTCTATGATATGTGTCACTGTTATAATAATCTTAATTCCACACATACTCTGAACATGATTGTTTATTTTTGTCCTTTTGGTCTCCAATTTGAATTGTTGCAGCAGACGCAAATGCGCTGGCCTTCATGATTCCAGGACCTCGAATCATACCAGCCGATGGGTGGTGGTTTATCGCTCGTTCAGCTGACGGTGGTCATTTGATGCTCATTTGCACGTACCAAATTGACCAAACCATTTCATCAAACCACAGTACAATGCCTAGGGCGTTCGTGACATTGATGGTTATGGCTGCTTTGTGTTCGAGAAAGATCCCAGCTCCGTTGGGCCAGGCGTATTCAACTGGAGGCGGGTTTACAACCTCGGCAACCACTGCATGTTCCTCGGGCTCAATTATACGATCATCCAACCAATCATCGATCATATCACCGGCGATGATTACCGTGCTATGCAACTTCAATTCGCCAAGGAGGACTGTGTTTACGCATCATACCATGGGTTTCATGAATCACCATATCCAGAGATTCTCGACACAACTTGTTGCCAGATAATCTTTAGTGTGTGAAAGGCATCAAGCTTCCATGTGCCTCTGGTTTGAAGGATAGATACCTTTCTTGGATCAAGTGCATCCTAACTCACCTGCACAGGATGTACTGATAATGATGATGGAGATGTTGTGCTATATATGTATATATATATGTGCGTACTTGTTAGTTAAACCTATGGTTAAAATGTGACACCAAATACGACTAGTAAGTAATACAGTAGCAGTACTAGTATACGTCGGTCAAATTATTCATCATGTCCACACATTGAATTGATGTGACAACACGCTGCATGTGAGGTGACACAAGAATCCCGGCAGCGTGTTTGGGTATTCTGGACTTCAGATTTGGAGTACCACTTATCTGTCGAAATCTTTCATCATTCACTTAAAATAGTCGATTGATCATACATTGAGTAACATATTGTCGGATTAAGGGCTCCGCAAAACCCAAGAAGTTCGAACACAGGGGTGTGAACGAAGATCTCTCCCACTCACGTCTACCTAGCGTCTCGCCCTCGCCTAGTGAAGAGATTTGAGCAAACAACAAATGAAGCTCGCAAAAGTTTACCCATGTTCAGGCCACCTTGTGGTGTAAAACCCTACTTCCTGCTTTGGTGGATTGGCCTCAGGAGGGCTAGAATACGAACTAGTACAGTGGTCCCTGAGCTCAGGAGGTGAGCTCAGGAGGGTCAGGAGGCAAGAGTTCTTGCTCCTTTGTGTGGCGACAGAGTCTATGGATCTGCTCGACTTGACTGGACTTGACCTAACCCCCCCCCCCCTCATAGTGAGGATCCTAGCTACTTATATAGGCGGCCAGGGTCCTCTTCCCCCAAAATGTTTAGGCGGGAAGGGATCCCACAACGGCCATTTTTGGGAGGGAACACAAGGACGTTCCTACCCTGACAAAACCAGTCTTCGCCCGCAAAAGGATCATGCGGTGACGCGGTGGTGGGCTCGGTGGCGACATCCTCCGTGTCGTCCTTGCGGTCTTCGGTCTTGTTGCACCAAAGGGGAAACCTTGGACCCGCTCCTTGGGAACCTGCGCCTGCACTGCCTCCTTTGCACCGAAACGGCAACTGCACCGCTGGCGCGCGCTGGCACCCGCTGGCGCGGTGCATCACTGCTTACGTCACTGCCTCCTCCTGAGTCAGGCTTGGCCTTGGATTCTCCGCCCCTCCGGAGCGCCTTGCTGAGGCCGCTCCTGAGGGGGTCTTGACGTTGTTCTCCTCGCGAGGCCTAGCCCCCTCACGAGGGTCTTGGGCAGCTGGTTGATCAGCTGGGCCGTACCAGGCCATGGCAGGAGCGCGTTGCGGCCCGTAGACAGGAAAGTCTAGGTACCCTGGTTCTCAGGACGCCGACAGTAGCCCCCGGGCACAAGGCGCGCGCGAAGTTGGCTTCGGGGGGAAGCCTTAGCCGAGGACGAAGCACCGCGGGCCCCAAAAAGGCTGCGGGCCAGGCTGGCGCGTGACGGTTGGATGGGACGTGGGCGACCCCACTCCCCATGCCATCTCGGCAACCTGCGTATTGACAAAAAGGGGACGTCTCCTCTACGGGGGAGTTATCGCTTCCCTTCCTTTCGCTTCCCTTCCTTCCTGCTCAGATCTCTTCCTCCTACACCTCATGCCTTCCAAAATCGCCTGCATCCTCCGGCACCTTCAACAATGGCGAAGAGGAACAAGGGTACGGCGCCGACGTCCGGATCTGCCTCTTCCCTTGAGGTGACGCTCGAGGAGTCCTCCATCTCCAAGGAGGAGGACTACTCAGAGGTCTAACCTTACTTGTCGAGCGTCCACAACGAGCATGGACCGACGGGTATCTGGGCCAGATCCACCGCGACGCGGATCTTGCCGAAGTCCTGCTACCCCTTCTTTCTCCACAGCATCTCTGTGGGTCTCGTGCCGACCTTCTCAAAGTTCTTCTATGCCATCTTGGAACATTACCAGGTGCATGCTCTCCATATCCAGCCTCGCTCCATCTTCGTCCTGTCGCCCTTCGCCTTTTACTTCGAGGCGCTCGTGGGGGTGAGGCCGACTGTCGCCCTCTTCCGCCACTTCTTCTCCATGCGCCGGTACGACGAGGGTCCGTGCTCGGGCTGCGTCTCCTTCGTCTTACTGCGCCAGGGCTGTCGGGTGATGACAGCCGGGAAGAAGATAGACTCCCACCGGAAGAGGTGGGTCTATCTGGATGCCCAATGCGTCCATCCTCTGCTGGCGCTGCCTACCGCCTGTCCGGCGAAACGCGCCGGGTGGAGCTATGCGAAGCTCACCAACCCCCTTGTGGGGCATGTCCTGGCAAGGATTGAAGCCGACCTGGGCTCGAGGCTTGAAGGGGGCCAGATCGTGAAGGAGTTCTTGAGGTAGCATCTGGCGCCGCTGCAGGCACACTTACGCCCCATGTGGGAGCTGATGGGCGACGACGACAGGCTCCGGCTGCGCTCAGGGGCGCTGGCCGAGGCCGATCTAGACTTCGCCTTAGTCACCCTCCTAGGGATGGTTCCTGAGGACCTCTCCGGGGTCCACCTACCGTTGTACAACCACCCTGAAGACCGAGCGGCTGAAGGCCGTGTCAGGTTTCAGTGCGCCCGTGGACGCTCCGTCCACAGTTGACGTGTCTTCGAGCGCCGACGATGGGAGCGACAATGGGGACTCCTCCGAGGCGTCCGCTGGAGCAATGGCGTCAGGTGCAGATGCCGCTGGACGGCCCCAGGCAACCACTCCACGTCGATTCGGACGCGCTGCATCCGGGGGAAGCAACATGGCGACCCTGCCAAGGAGTGCCGTGCTAGCGAAACTAGCGACCACGGCTGCGTCGAGGACTGTGGCCTCGCGCCTTGCCAAGATCCGGACTACCGGCACACCCATAGTGCCAGCGGCCGCGGCCGACCTGTTAGTGAAGAGAAGGGTGTGCCTCGCCTCCGACGAGTAAGTGTGCAATCTCTTGCTATCCTTAGTTGCTGCATCCCTGGCGTGCTTCTTCTGATGCAGCAGCCTAGGTGGCGTGATGAAGAAGGCGAAGGGGGAGGTCACGTCGCGGTGCCCTGCCCCTCCTGCTGCTGATGCGACTGCGGAGACGGGTGCCATGACGCTGGGCGTCTCGGCCAACCGGGCCACCGATCACGCGGTGGCGGCATCGCTTGAGGGCGTCCTTGCTGCCTGCGAGGTCGCGACAGCTCTTGCTCCGGCGGCTTCAGCGAGGGGGGCCGGAGCCCCCGAGCCCCTGGTCGAGCAGCCGGTCTTGTTGGTGCCCGTACGCCAGCCGGCGCAGCCTGGCCCGGAGACCTTGGAGGCTGCCTCCGCCGTGCTGGGTTGGCTTCGCGTCGAACTTCAAGGTGGTGATGGCCGCGCGATGGAAGGACACCTGGGGCTGATCTACGGATGGCTCCTGGCAGACAAGTCTGTGTGGGCCTCCTGGAACCAGGCCTCAGCGATCGCTGCCAAGGGTCAAGAGGAAGCTGTGGCAGCCACGCGGGCATGCGACGCCGCGCGAGCCGATGCTGCGTCCTTCGAGAAGCACTGCGTCAAGGCGGAGAGCGAGCTGGAGGCCCTTCGCGAGGAAGGCATTGGGCGCGCCCTGGAGCTCGAGAGGTTGGGGAAGGAGCTCGAAGCGCGGAGGGCTGAGACGTCCCGACTGCAACAGAAGCAGTTTGCTGACCGCGTGAGCCTGGAGAAGCTGAAGGTTGAGGTTGAACAGGCCAAGGCGGCCCAAGCTATGCGCGACAAGGAAGACGCCCTTGCGGCCTCGGCGGTAGTGGGTCGCGAGGCCCTTGCCGCCTTTGACCTCGAGGCCCGTACGGCGCCGCAGGCCGCCTACGGGGAAGGGTTCAAGAAGCTGCTGGCCGCTCCAGAGGAAGGCCCCACTGGGCTCCTCGCCGCGCTTATGAAGTCCCTGCGCGAGGTTGCGGCTGCAATTGGCCAGTTAGCCGACGTCAAGAGCCGCACACTCCTTACCTTGGTCTTGACGCGGGTGTGCGGCCACCTGAGTCTTTGTGACCCCGCTCTTGACCTGGCCTCGCTGTCCGAGCCCGTGACCACAAGCATAGAGGGTGCAGCTGCTGAGGCCCTGGGGGCGAAGGTCATGGAGCTGGTGGAAGCGTTCCTCCAGGCAACTGCTACCGCAGCCGTAGAGGAGGAGACTGGTGATGACGCGCTTGGTGATGCCTGATCAGCTCCTGTCCAGAGAGAGAAGTGTGAGTGCCTCGGGGAGGCGTAAGAACTTTGTTTGAATTTGAAGAACTTGGTATTATTGTAATAACTTGATAATTTCCGTGCTTGCTTCCTTTCATGTTTGCTTAGGTGCTCAGCGTCGGCAGGGCCCAATCCCGCGCCTACCTCGATCACCATTGAGCCCTCCGGGTGACCGGGGTTATCGAAATAACTAGACTCAAGGGATGAGGGGCTACGTGGCCAGTGAGGCCCCTGGGTCACGATGCCCAGGGGTCCCCCTTGACGTTCAAGAGATCCCGTTTGCGTTCTGCATCGGCAGGGCCCAGCCCCGCGCGTACCTCGATCGCCGTTGAGCCCTCTGGGTGACCGGGGCTATTGTAATAACTAGAATCAAGGGATGAGGGGCTACGTGGCTAGTGAGGCCCCTGGGTCGCGATGCCCAGGGGTCCCCCTTGACGTACGAGCGGCTCTCATGAGGGAGAACGAGCACCATACCTTGCTCATGAGCCTGCTCCTGGGATGGGGGCACGAGAAGGCCAGGTGTGTGGGCACCTGGTAGGGCGGCGTCTGCCAGGCGTGACCTGGGCATAGCCCCCGTGCCTAGCCCCCCTCGCGACACCCATCCAAGGAGAAGCTGTGAGCACCGTGAGCTGAAAAGCCCCCTGAGGTTGGTGCGACCATTGGGGGCCACCCTCAGTTGTTTATAACTAGCACTGAGCATAGAGCTACCACACTTGCGTGGAGTGTGGACATAACCGCGCCTCGGTCGTAGCGGCCAGTGCAGAGCTTGGTGCTTCCACTGGTTCGTGGGCATAACCGCGCCTCGGTTGGTTCTGCCAGCGCGGAGCATGGCACTTCCACTGGACTGTGGGAGGGAGCTTCCCACTGGGAGAGACTCCGGGGTGTGTACAACCCCGTCCTGACACGTGGCTTGCACGGTAGGACAGTCAAGTTTTATATGGGCCCTCCTAAGGATGAGCTGAATGACTCTGAGGAAGTTCTCATGAGCTTACGCATCACTCACGAGACCCTACCCTGAGGCGGGTTGCGCCTGAGTCTTCTTCAGCAAAATGTGAAAAGAGAGGTGTTGTGTCGACCTGCGCCGAGTGCATCTCTAGAGGGTATCGCATGAGAAGACCGCAGCACCAACGACCCCAGGAGGTGACGTCATGGGAATGGCTGCGAGACAGAGCTTAGCCGCTGGATTTGTCGACGCTGTAGGGACGGACCCAAGCACAGACGCCGTGCCCAGTCTTCTCATGCAACGATCCGAAAAAAACTAGCGCGCGGTTCCCGCGTGAGCGAGGCACCTGCTACAGGCCCCTACTTACCCATCCACAATTAGCCCATGCAAGAACACGGCACCAAGGGCCATGGGAGGTGACGTCACGGGAATGGCTCGCGAGACAGAGCTCAGCCCTTGGGTTTAGCGACGCTGCAGGAACGGACCTGAGCACAGATGTCGTGCCAGTCCTTAATCATGGGGCGGTCGCGAGTGGGCTCACAAGGGCTCATGACCTTAGTGGCGGTGAGAACGCCAAGCATACAGATAATGCGAATAGAAAGAAGCAACTAGCTTTGATCATGCACAAAAAGGAGACAGCTGTGGGGGAATAGGCCCCAGCAGCCCAAGGATAATGCAGCCCGAGGGGCGCCCTCGATTGGATACCTGAAGCGTCACCTGATACTTGTCGAAGAAGAGTTGGGGTAGCTGAAGACGCGAGCCACGCGGGTCGCTCCTGAAGATCATCGGGCTCCTGAGGCCCAGGGGCTCTGGAGGCTCTCAGCGGTCGCGCGGGTCCGGTTCTCGCTCCGTCCGGACCGCCTGCCACTGAGCCTCCCGAGCCCCCAAGGCCTGGCGCGCGAGGTGCTGGAATGTGGCAGCTGCCTTGCGGAAGCCGAAGAGTGTGTGGACGTAGCTGCAAGGGAGGGCCCTCCTCCGGCCGACTGCCATCGGCCAGAAGGGCTCCTGAGAGGCAGCTCGGTTGAGGCCCGCGACGTCAATGCAGACGCGGAAGTGGTCGCTCGGGCTGCGAGCAGGTGAGCTTGGGGTTGTGAGATTACGCCCACCGCGGATGAGCCTTGCGTACTGAAGTTCCTTGGTAACTTGGTCGATGAAGTCCTGAGCCCCCAGCGCTGAGCGGTCCACGCTGGCCTCACAAAAACGCGCGTCAAGACACGCCTGCAGGTGGTGCCCGAACACCTCCCTCGAGACGCTGGTCAGGCCGGAGGCACTCCAGAGGAGAGCCCCCGAGCCCGTCCTGAGAGGGGCATCGGGCGCGCCTCCCTATGCAAGGGTGGAGGGCGCCTCATCGGCACGCGCAAGTCCTGAGGCGGAACCGTCAGGAGCCCCTGCGTCCCGAGGCCCGTTGGTGGGCAGGTTCTTTTTCTTCTTGGGGGTGGTCTGTAGGGCAAAGACGGCTCCATCCTCATCGGAGCTCTCGACCGCCGCGGTCTGGTAGGTGCGCTCCGGGGAACGCACTGCTTCCTTCTCGTCGGAGGCGATCGTGATGACTCCGCCACTTTCGGGCATCTTGAGGACGTTGTAGTCGTGATGGGTCGCTGTCATGAACTTGGCGAGGGCAGGATACCCAAGGATGGAGTTGTACGGGAGGTGGATGTTGGCGACGTCGAAGTCGATGAGCTCAGTGTGGTAGTTGTCGCGGTCACCAAAGGTGATGGGAAGGTGAACTTGCCCATCGGGAGTGTGGAGCCATCCGTGACTCTGTAGAATGGCCTGGTCGGGTGAAGCTGATCGTATGGGACCTGGAGTGTCTCAAAGGTCTGGACAGAGAGGATGTTGAGTCCTACTCCACCATCGATGAGGGTCTTGGTCACGAGGACATTGCTGATGGTCGGGGTGCAGAGCATCGGGAGAGCCTGGGGCTGCGATGCACTTGAGCTGGTCCTTGGGGTCAAAGGCGATGACTTGCTTGGTCCACCTGAGGTTGCGCACGGCGTCTGGCCTAGGAAGCGCCGTGTTCACCTCACAGGAGAACTGCTTGAAGATGCGGTGGGAAGCCGGAGCATGGGCTCCTCCCAAGATGCATGCAACTGCACGCGGCTCCTGGAAGCCACCTGCTCCATCTCCTTGGCGGTCCTCATCATTCCTTCTTGGCGGTGGTGGCAGCGGAGGCAGGCCTCCATTGCCCTAAGGGCGACCCTCATGAGGCTGGTCGTGCCAGCGGGCGTCACAAGGCTGCTCCTGTCGGTTGTCTTCACGAGGCTGTTCGCGCCCCCTTTCGCTGCCCGACGCGCCCGCCGCGCATCGCCCTGAGCTCCTGGCAGTTGTTAGTGTTGTGGCTGTGGACATTGTGGAAGACGCAGTACGGTCGGTTGTCTTTGGGGAGGTCGTCGTAGCCGCAGCCATGCTTCACTTCTGGCTACGCAGCCAGCACGGCGGGTCCCTTGCGCTTTGCCTCTTTGTCCTTGGCCTTCTTGTCGTCCGCCTCCGCCTCAGGTAGCTCCTGGAGGGAGAGGCGTCCTTTCTCCGCCCTGGCGCTCATTGCCGCAAGCTTGAACATCTCGATGGCTGTGCACAGGTCCTCGTGGATGGCGAGCTCCTCCCTCATCCTGACGTCGCGGACGCCGTAGGAGAACGCCGAGATGATGGCCTCGTCCGAGACCCTAGGGATCCGGAGGCGCATGGTGTTGAAGCGTTGGATGTACTTTTGCAGGGTCTCTACCGGCTGCTGCCTCATGTGGCGTAGATCCGCAGCTGCCGGGGCTCGGTCGCTAGTGCCTTGGAAGTTGGCGACGAAACGCTCACGAAGCTCTTCCCAGGAGGAGATGGATCCCACGGGGAGGTTCAGGAGCCAGGAGCGTGTGCCATCTTTGAGAGCCATAGGGAACCAGTTCGCCACGACCTGCTCAGTGTCGTTGGACGCCTCGATGCTCAGCTCGTAGAGTTGGAGGAACCCCGTGAGGTCGGTGGTGCCGTCGTAGTGCGGAGGCAGGTCCGGCTTGAACTTGCCGGGCCAGACGAGGCGTCGTAGCTCAGGAGCTAAGGCACGACATCCAGCCATGCTCATGATTGCAGGCGCCCTCTGCGCCTGCGGTGCTGGTTCTTGGGGTGCTGGCGCCACCACCTCCTGTGGCGGGCGGTCCAGATGTTGTGGGCCAGGGAGCCCGCGAGCCCCTGCCTGGGGATGCGGAATCACCTGGCAGCTCTCCTCGACGCGCGCGTGGGCTCTGCGGGGCGGCTCACGCCGCGGAGCCTCGCGCCGGACCTCTTGGCCGGCACCGTAGAGTGGAGGCGGAGTCGGGACTCCGTGGCCTTAATTCCCCACCAGGGGCGACGGGGGATGGGAGGAGTGTGTTGGTGTAGGTGCTTCTCCAGCGGCGTTGACGAGCTCGGTGATGCGGTGGAGGCACTCGTCGTAGAGGTTGTCGGCCGGGCGGTAGCGCAAGAGCTCCCGTGCCATGAGCAGCGCAGGCTGTTGATAGACCGACCCGCGGCGGACCAGCGAGGACGACGGCGCGGTCGATGAGGGTGAAGGCGTTGCCGTGCGGTCATCACGCCACACGGACGGAGGCAGCGACGAGTCCTGCTGCTCGTGGACGGCCGGGTCGGTGGCGGCGTTGGCGACCGGCGAGTTGGGGTGGATCGGCGCACCGTTGCCCGCGGGCGCCGTCTGAGCGACGTTCGCGGTGTGGCGGGCGGCATGAGCTCGGCATGTGTCCACCATGAGTGTGGAGTGGAGTCGACGATGAGAACGGGAAGAGGTTGTCGGAGAGGCGAGATCTTGACACGCCCCCTACCTGGCGCGCCAAATGTCGGATTACGGGCTCCGCAAAACCCAAGAAGTTCGAACACACGGGCGTGAACGAAGATCTCTCCCACTCACGTCTACCTAGCATCTCGCCCTCACCTAGTGAAGATATTTGAGCAAACAACAAATGAAGCACGCAATAGTTTACCCAGGTTCGGGCCACCTTGTGGTGTAAAACCCTACTTCCTGCTTTGGTGGATTTGCCTCGGGAGGGCTAGAATCTAGTATAGTGGTCCCTGAGCTCAGGAAGTGAGCTCAGGAGGGTCAGGAGGCAAGAGTTCTTGCTCCTTTGTGTGGCGACAGAGTCTATGGATCTGCTCGACTTGACTGGACTTGACCTAACATCCCCCCCTCATAGTGAGGATCCGAGCTACTTATATAGGCGTCCAGGGTCCTCTTCCCCCAAAATGTTTAGGCGGGAAGGGATCCCACAACGGCTATTTTTGAGCGGGAACACAAGGACGTTCCTACCCTGGCAAAAGCAGTCTTTGTCTGCAAAAGGATCAGACGGTGACGCGGTGGTGGGCTCGGTGGTGACATCCTCCCTGGCGTCCTTGCGGTCTTAGGTCTTGTTGTACCAAAGGGGAAACCTTTGTCCCGCTCCTCGGGAACCTGCGCCTACACTGCCTCCTTTGCACCGAAACGGCAACTGTGCCGCTGGGGGGCGCTGGCACCCGCTGGCGCGGTGCGTCACTGCTTACGTCACTGCCTCCTCGTGAGGTAGGCTTGGCCTTGAATTCTCCGCCCCTCGGGAGCGCCTTGCCGAGGACGCTCCTGAGGGTGTCTTGACGTTGTTCTCCTCGCGAGGCCTAGCCCCCTCGCGAGGGTCTTTGGCAGCTGGTTGATCAGCTGGGCCGTACCAGGCCGTGGCAGGAGCGCGTTGCGGCCTGTAGACACGCAAGTCTGGGTACCCTGGTTCCCAGGACGCCGACACATATAACTGGAGTTAACCCATGCAAGTAGAAGAAGGATTGGCCGGTGCTGCCGGCTGGCATCAAGTTCAATCCCACGGATCAGGAGCTGATCGAGTGTGACACCCCGAGACCGATGCGCGAGGTGTCAGCCAGTTATTCGTCGTCGTTGCCTTGTCATTTGCTTGCGTGTTGCATCTTTTCCTTGTCATCATGTGCATTGCATCAGCATGTTTTCAAAACTTGCATCCGTCTGAGTTCCCTCGTCCTCTCCGTTGTCTGTGCTGAGCCCATACACACTTGCACGCGTCCGCGGTGTCTTCGAATATTTATGTTATGAGTGGCCGAAAAACATTCTCGGAATGGGTTTAAACTTGGCGTGTGGTCTTATTATAGCATAGGTAGACCGCCTGTCAAGTTTCGTCGCGTTCGGAGTTCGTTTGATAGCCCAACGGTCAACCGTGTTAACCGCCGGAAGCCTTTTCTCTTTTGGCCCGGCACCCCTTTCTCACAGCCCACAAGCCCATCCTAACCCCCTCCATGCTTGTTTTGGAGTGGCCAATGATCATGTCTTGTTGTCCATGTTATTTTCTATCCATCCATGCCTTAGTTTGCCTATATGGACTGATGTAATTTATTTATTTCTTGCTCTCAAGTTGCTATAAAATTTTACCTGTCAGACTTTTATCAGCATGTTCAATTTGGTGAAGCTTGTTGTTATTGATCCATGCCTCCTATGGAGATGCTCCAATGGAGTTGTTTGATGTATGATATGTATACTACATGTACATGATCTTTATATGCTTAGTAGAGTTGATATGCTTGTTGTTTTGTGCCTCCGAAGGCAGCATCGTGATGATGTTTTTGCCATCCCACATTTTGACTAAGTCTGGATAAATTTATTGCAAGTTGCCATGCTTGTTTAATTGTGTTCCAGCAAGCTTTTAGGTGTGTTATAAGTTCATGCTTGTTAAGTATCATGTCTATTTCACATCCATGCCTCTTGTTATCATGTTTGGGTGCTGTAGCTTATATTTACCTTGCTCCAAAGTTGCTATGTGGCTGTTAACTTCAGCTTTGCGTTGTAACTTGTTTTGCTCGTAACTTCTAGCCCGTTGCTCCGTTTTGAGTGTGTCCTATATGAAACTTGTGTGATTTTGCACGTAGAATCATAATATCATGTTGTTTACATGTTTGGAGTATGTTTGCTTAATGTTTGGATGCATCTTGCACCATTGACATGTTTGTCTTGTTTAGCTCATATCTTCTAGGCCGTAGCTCCGAATTAAACAAAATTTATATGAAACTTGACTAGAATTTCGTGTAGATCATCATGGTGCATGTTAACTTGCTGTTTAACAACTTTAACTTAAGGTTTGTTCAGATCTGGACTAATTTCAAAATGTGCATATGAGGACTTAGCGGAATAGTTATATGCTGATTCCGGCCTCATTTAAACTTGTTGGTTTGTGATGTTCTTGTGTGCTTCATCCATTGCCATGTTTTACATCATATAGACTTGTCTTGCATAATACTTGGTTGAGCATCTTGTCTTGTTCTTGTGTTGGGTGTTTACTTTGTTGTGTGCTTCCTCTTGTTAGTTCTTTTCCGTTGCGATCGTGAGGATTCGTTCGACTACGTGTGGTTCTTCTTCAAGGCTTCTTCTTCGTCTACTTCACGGACTCATTCTTCTTCCTTGCGGGATCTCAGGCAAGATGACCATCACCTTGGATACATTTACTATCATTGCCATGCTTAGTGTCTCGATGCTATCGTTATATGTCGCGCTACCCATCATTTATTGTCAACCCCTCTCCTTGTTGCCATGAAACCTCTAACCTTTGACACCTTCCCAGCAAACCGTTGTTTGGCTATGTTACCCGCTTGCTCAGCCCCTCTATAGCATTGTTAGTTGCAGGTGAAGATGAAGATTGCTCCATGTTGGAGCTTGGCTTGTTGGAATATCACAATATCTATTATTATTATTAACACACCTATATACTGGGCATGGGTGGAAGGCTTGGCCTTTTGCTCGGTGTTTTGTTCCACTCATGCCACCTTAGGAGCCGATAAATCGGCATTATGTTCCTTGGTTTTGCGTTCCTTACACGGTTGGGTATATGCGGACCTCTTGACAGTTCATCTTTGAATAAAACTCCTCCAGCAAGGCCCAACATTGGTTTTAATTTGCAACATAATAAAAACTTAATTAATTAATTAATTGCATAAGGAGTTAGCGCTACCCGAGGATTCTTTCTACATAGCAGGGGGGCCAGTGCTGATGGTGTTTGTCCCAAACGGGGAGACTGCGGGGCCACCGCGGGGAAACTCGAGGATTGGCTCTCGTAGGCTCGCCCATACGGTTGTGGCCTGAGACGAGATACGCGCGACTATTATCAGGGTGTCGGCACACCGGGAGGTCTTGCTGGACTTGTTTTACCATTGTCAAAATGTCTTGTGCACCGGGAATTCCGAGTCTGATTGGGCCTTCCCTAAGATAAGGAGTGATATTATTATTACTTCTGCTGATCGTGAGAGCTTGTGATGGGCTAAGTTGGGACACCCCTGCAGGGTTATGATCTTTTGAAAGCCGTGCCCGCGGCTATGTGGCAGATTGGAATTTGTTAATGTCCGGTTGTAGAAAGCTTGACAGAGGAGCCGAAGTAAAAAACACAATTGTGTGAGTAACCGTGACTATCTCTTTTCACTTTGAGAAGAGAACACGGTGGGTTTATGTTTGACTCGTAGGTAGTTCAGGATCTTTAGCGATCATTACTAGTTTGCGACCGTTTGCGTATATGCTCATCTTATTCTTGTACACGTAAGTTAGCCACCATACATTTTGCTTAGCCGCTGCTGCAACTTCACCACTTTACCTCTTCCTACCCATTAAGCTTTGCTAGTCTTGTTACCCATGGTTATGGGATTGCTGAGTCCTCGTGGCTCACAGATACTACAACAACAGTTGCAGGTGCAGGTTTCTGATGTCTTGAGGTGAGAGCGATGACCATTTTGTTGGAGTTCTTTCTTCTTCTTCTTCTTCTTCTTCAGTCTTGGGTTAGGTTCTGGGTCGGCAGCCTGGGATAGCAGATGGATGTCGTTGTGCTTTTCATGTTTGCATCCATAGTCGGATGTCTTGTATTCATGTTGTTGTATTCATGTGACTTGTATGTATTGTTGTATCCCCTATGTATGTCTGTAATGGTACGATGTAATGATATTCATCTTGCTAAGCGCCCGAAATGCGGTTGTGCCCCAATCACGTAAGTGTCACGTGATCGGGATAGAATCACATCTTGGGTTTGACATCGAGCACCTTGAGGCCAAAGTGAATGCTGACAGCGCGAGATCTCACCCTCTCATCGATTTGTTCATACCAACCATCGATAGCGAGCACGGCATATGCTACACCCATCCTGAGAAACTTCCAGGTAAGACACCGATCGGCCGTCTGCTTGCACAAACATATTCCTTTATTTATAGCTCTATTTTTCTTTGTAGACGCAGACCTGGTGAAGCAATTACAATTTGACAGTTAATAAAAAGGGAAACAAGTGACTGCAACATGCCAAAGATGTTATGAAAATGCCAACTACGTACACTAAAACCTGTATTCGACAATACTGCAGGTATCACACTGTGTGGCCTAAGCAAGCATTTCTTCCAGCACAATTCCAGGGCGTTCAAAAGGGGCACATGGACGCATCGCAAGATACAGTCGGAGTGCGGCATGCACGTGATGTGGCACAACACCGGCAATACCTTGCCGGTGATGGTCAACGGCCGGCAGACGGGCAGCAAAAAGGTTCTGGTGCTGCACACCAACAAGAACTTCGACCAGCAGAGGACCAACTGTGTGATGCACCAGTACCACCTCGGGGACCTGGAGCAAGAGAAGGAGCGGGAGCTGGTCCTCTGCAAGATTTTCTACCAGATGAACACTAGGGCCAGAAGTAAAATGTTTATAAGTTAGTTTGGTATTGGTACTTGTACTACCTTGTCGTTCGTAAGTTGGTATTGTCGTTAACGATCTTTTGGTATGAACTTGGCATTTGCTTCCAACCATCATGCCGAGGGTCGACG
Source organism: Secale cereale (assembly GCA_902687465.1). Lineage (NCBI taxonomy): Eukaryota > Viridiplantae > Streptophyta > Magnoliopsida > Poales > Poaceae > Secale > Secale cereale. The sequence continues at coordinate 335,524,104 of LR738709.1, forward strand.
TGGATATAAAGCTGAATTATTTGTTTCAAAACGAATTTTCAGGCACCTTATTTTTATTTGATGGGTAGCATAAGCACCTGCCGTTCGAATTCCCAGTTCTCCAATTTTTTCGAAACAAGTGCATCCTCTTATTATCACGATGAAGAAACAATATCCCTGCAGCATCCCAGTTATCAGTCTGTACTAGCAGAATTCTCTCATTTATTGAGCATGTATATTGTTTTTTCAGGTCGAGCAAGTTTCAACTGGGTTGTAGACTGCCCAGGCTTGGTTTTTTTTAACAGGCCCAACCCATGACGACAACGGGGCACAAAGATAAAGCAGGTATCTACTGGCCTCTGGCCAGCCAGTGTTAGCTATATTTTGTCTTACAACATCCGCATGCACTTTTTTTACTGAATCAAACACACATCCCAGTTCTATTTTCCTCTTGAAACGCATGTCCTACTGCTACTTCTTGAGCTTGCGTTGTATTCCCTCGAAGAGGAAAGGGAGATGCAGCACAGTAGCGTAAGTATTTCCCTCAGTTTTTGAGAACCAAGGTATCAATCCAGTAGGAGACCATCCGCAAGTCCCTCGCACCTGCACAAACAAATAAGAACTTCGCAGCCAACGCGATAAGGGGTTGTCAATCCCTTTACGGTCACTTACGAAAGTGAGATCTGATAGAGATGATAGTTTATATTTTTGGTATTTTTAGTTTATAAGAACAACAAATAAAGGCGATAAAAGTAAAGTGGATGTAGATTGATATGTTGAGAATAGACCCGGGGGCCATAGTTTTCTCTAGTGGCTTCTCTCATGATAGCGATATTCTATGGCGGGTAAACAAATTACTGTCGAGCAATTGATAGAAAAGCAAATAATTATGAGACTATCTAGGCATGATCATTGTATATAGGCATCACGTCCGAGACAAGTAGACCGACTCCTGCCTGCATCTACTACTATTACTCCACACATCAACCGCTATCCAGCATGCATCTAGTGTATTGAGTTCATAAGAACAGAGTAACGCCTTAAGCAAGATGACATGATGTAGAGGGATAAACTCAAGCAATATGATATAGACCCCATCTTTTTATCCTCGATGGCAACAATACAATACGTGCCTTGCTGCCCCTACTATCACTGGGAAAGGACACCGCAAGATTGAAGCCACAGCAAGCACTTCTCCCATTAAAAGAACTATAGATCTAGTAGGCCAAACCAAACCAGTAATTCGAAGAGACTTGCAAGGATATTATGAGCACACATAAAGAGTTCAGAGAAGAACCAAATATCTTTCATAGATAATCTTTATCATAATCTCACAATTCATTGGATCTTGACAAACACACCGCAAGAAGAGATTTCATCGAATAGATATCCTCAAAGACCGAGGAGAACTTTGTATTGAGATCCAGAGAGAGAGAAGAAGCCATCTAGATACTAGCTATGGACCCGAAGGTCTATGGTAAACTACTCACAACTCATGGTGAGGGCGATGATGATGATGATGAAGAACTCCGTGATGGATCCCCCTCTGGTGGAGCTCCGAAACAGGCTCCAAAATGGGATGTTCACGGGAACAGAAGGTACGGCGTTGGAATTAGGGTTTTCTCTCTGTCCACAGAGTTTCTGGGGTACGTAGACTTATATAGGAAAAAGGAGGGCACCAATGACGCTCGAGGGGGGCACGAGGCAAGGGGGCGCGCCCTGGGAAGGGGAGCGCGCCCCCACCCTCGTGGGCCAGCCCTCGATCCCCTGACGTGGTTCTCAACCTCCGCGCGCGTGATTTTCTCCAAAAATATCTCTCGCGAAGGTTTCATTCCGTTTGGACTCCGTTTGATATTCTTTTTGTGCAAAACCCTAAAACAGGCAAAAAACAACAATCTGGACTGGGCCTTTGGGTTAGTAGGTTAGTCCCAAAAATGATATAAAAGTGAATGATAAAGCCCATTAAACATCCAAGACTTCATAAATAATAGCATGGAACAATCAAAAATTATAGATACGTTGGAGACGTATCAAGCATCCCCAAGCTTAATTCCTGCTCGTCCTCGAGTAGGTAAATGATGAAGAAAGAATTTTTGATGTGGAATGCTAACCAATATAGTTTTCCAATGTAATTCTCTTAATTGTGGCATGAATGTTCAGATCTGAAAGATTCAAGATAAAAGTCTATATTGACATAAGAAATAACAATACTTCAAGCATACTAACAAAGCAATCATGTCTTCTCAAAATACTATGGCTAATGAAAGTTATCCCTACAAAATCATATAGTGTTGGCTATGCTCCCTCGTTATCACACAAAAATATTCATATCATGCACAACCCCGATTTCAGCCAAGCACTTATTTTCATACTCTATCTTTTCAAACCTTTCAACTTTCACGCAATAAATGAGCGTGAGCCATGGACATAGCACTATGGGTGGAATAGAGGTGGTTGTGGAGAAGACAAAAAAAGGAGGGAGATAGTCTCACATCAACTAGGCGTATCAACGGGCTATGGAGATGCCCATCAATAGATATCAATGTGAGTGAGTAGGGATTGCCATGCAACGGATGCACTAGAGCTATAAATGTATGAAAGCTCAATAAAAGAAACTAAGTGGGTGTGCATCCAACTTGCTTACTCACGAAGACCTAGGGCATTTGAGGAAGCCCATCGTTGGAATATACAAGCCAAGTTCTATAACGAAAATTCCCACTAGTATATGAAATGACTAAGCATGAGACTCTCTACAAAGAAGAACATGGTGCTACTTTGAAGCACAAGTGTGGAAAAAAGATAGTAGCAATTGTCCCTTTTTCTTTTCTTTCTTTTTTCTCCTTTTTTTGGGCCTTTCCCTTTTTTTTGGCCTTTCTTTTTCTTTTTCTTTTTTTTGGGCCTTTTTTTTTCTTTGGCCTTTTTTTTGCGGAGGGGCTTTATAGATTTAGCCTTTCCTCCCATGGGACAATGCTATAATGATAATCATCACACTTTCATTACAACTCGATATTACAACTCGATACTACAACAACAAAGTATGACTCTATATGAATGCCTCCGGCGGTGTATCGGTATGTGCAATGAAACAAGAGTGACATGTATACAAATTATGCATGGAGGCTTTGCCACAAATACGATGTCAACTACAAGATCATGCAATGGCAATATGACAATATGATGCGTGTCATATGAATAGAATGGTGGAAAGTTGCATGGCAACATATCTCAGAATGGCTATGGAAATGCCATGATAGGTGGGTATGGTGGCTGTTTTGAGGAACAATATGGTGGCTATTTTGAGGAAGGATATATAGTGGGTTTATGGCACCGGCGAAAGTTGCGCGGTACAAGAGAGGCTAGCAATGGTGGAAGGGTGAGAGTGCGTATAATCCATGGACTCAAAATTAGTCATAAGAACTCATATACTTATTGCAAAAATCTACGAGTCATCAAAACAAAGCAATCAAGGCATGCTCCTAGGGGGGAGGTTGGTAGGAGTTAACCATCGCGCGCCCCCGACCTCCACACAAAGGTTGGCACTCTACAAATACCTCATGCTCTCACTTTGTCACATAGCGTTTCACCATACATGCATGATACGGGAATCACTAACCTTAACACAATTATTTCTTAATTTCATAATAACTCCACTAGCATGACTCTAGTATCACTATCCTCATGTCTCAAAACAATTATCGAGCATCCAACATCTCATCATATTCAATGCACTTGGTGTGATTTTTTTTACTACATTGACATTGGATGTCTATCATGTGAAGACTAGTTTCTTTAGCCTAAACACATTACCTTGCTGTTTTAATATACTCTCAAAAGGATATAAGTGAAGCATGGGAGTTCAACAATTTCTACAAAATGTTACCACCACCGTGCTCTAAAAGATATAAGTGAAGCACCAGAGCAAAAATTATTCAACTCAAAAGATATAAGTGAAGCACATAGAGTGTTCTAATAATTTCTAGGCCATATTTAACTCTCTAAAATAGGTGTTTCCAGAAAGGATGATTGTGGCAAACTAACAAGCAAAGAATCAAATTATACAAGACGCTCCAAGCAAAACACATATCATGTTGCGAATAAAAATATAGCTCTAAGTATAGTTACCGATGGATCAAGATGAAAGAGGGGATGCCTTCCCGGGGCATCCCCAAGCTTAGGCTTTTGATTATCCTGAATTTACTTGGGGTGCCTTGGGCATCCCCAAGCTTAGGCCTTTGCTACTCCTTGTTCCATAGTCCATCAAAGCAATACTCAAAACTTAAAAACTTCACAATACAAAACTTAGACAAAAATTCTCGTGAGCTCAGTTAGTATAAGAAAACAAACCACTACTCTAAGGTGTAGTAGTGAATTCATTCTTTGTTTATATTTGTGTTAAACCTACTGTATTCCAACTTCTCTATGGTTCGTATCCTCCAATACTACTCATAGATGCATCGGAATAAGCAAACAAAACACGAAAAACAGAATCTGTCAAAGACAGAACAGTCTGTAGAAATCTGCAGGTTTCGCCTACTTATGGAACTCCAAAAAATTCAAACTAAATTGGCCAATTTGCGGAATTTATCTACCAATCATCTACAAAAAGAATCAACTAAAAATCACGCTCCAGTAAAATCTGAAGACTACTTTAGGTAGCGCTAACGATTCTGTTTTTCACAGCAAGATCACATTAACTTCACACATGTCTTCCCAAAGGTTCTACTTGGCACAAACACTAAAAAAAACATGAAACCACATCTAATCAGAGGCTAGATGCAATATTTATTCTGTAACAGCAACAAAAAAAAATTGGGTTGCCTCCCAACAAGCGCTATCGTTTTACGCCCCTAGCTAGGCACGATACAAGATAGATCTAGGTATTGCCATCTTTGGAAGGCAATCCATAAGTCGCTCTGATGATAGATTCATATGGTAATTTGATTTTCTTTCTAGGAAATGTTCCATGCCTTTCCTTAACAGAAATTGGAATCTAATATTTCCTTCCTTCATATCAATAATTGCACCAATCGTTCTAAGGAAAGGTCTACCAAGAATAATAGGACATGAAGGATTGCAATCTATATCAAGAACAATGAAATCTACGGGCACATAATTCCTATTGGCAACAATAAGAACATCATTAATTCTTCCCATAGGTATCTTAATAGTGGAATCCGCAAGATGCAAATTTAAAGAACAATCATCAAGCTCATGGAACCCTAGCAAATCACACAAAGTTTTTGGGATAGTGGAGACACTAGCACCCAAATCACACAAAGCATAGCATTCATGATCCTTTATTTTTATTTTTATAGTAAGTTCCCATTCATCATAAAGCTTTCTAGGGATAGAAACTTCTAACTCAAGTTTTTCTTCATAAGATTGCATCAAAGCATCAACTATGTGTTTGGTGAAAGCTTTATTTTGACTATAAGCATGCGGAGAATTTAGCACGAATTGCAACAAGGAAATACAATCAATCAAAGAGCAATTGTCATAATTGAATACCTTGAAATCCAAAGTAGTGGGTTCACCACTATGTAAAGTTTTAATCTCTTCACTCCCACTTTTAGCAATTTTAGCATCAAGATCTAAAAACTCCGAATCATTGGGACACCTTAAAGCAGAATCATCTCCAATCCAATCTTCATCAAGATTTATACTAGAAAACAAGGATCTAATAGGAGACACATCAATAACTTTCAGATCTTCATCTTTATTTTCATGATAACTAGAAGAACGCAATTTAATATAATCTTCTCTTTTAGCACGCATGCTAGCGGTTCTTTCTTTGCATTCATCAATGGAAATTCTCATGGCTTTGAGAGTCTCATTGATATCATGCTTAGGTGGGATAGATCTAAGTTTCAAAGAATCAACATCAAGAGTAATTTTATCCACACTTCTACCCAATTCATCAAACTTAAGCAATTTCTCTTCAAGCATAGCATTGAAATTCTTTTGCGAGATCATAAACTCCTTAACACTAGTTTCAAATTCAGAAGGCATCTTTCCATAAGAGTTGTTGTAGGAATTACCATAATTATTAGAGGAATTACTAGGAAAGTCCTAGGATTAAAATTACCTCTATAAGCATTGTTACCAAAATTATTCCTACCAACAAAATTCACATCCAAAGATTCATTGCTATTTTCAATCAAAGTGGACAAAGGCATATCATTAGGATCAGAAGAAACACTCTTAGTAGCAAATAATTTCATAAGTTCATCCATCTTTCCACTCAAAACACTAATTTCTTCGATAGCATGCACTTTTTTACTAGTAGATTTTTCAGTGTGCCATTGAGAATAATTAACCATAATATTATCTAGGAGTTTGGTAGCTTCTCCTAAGGTGGTTTCCATGAAAGTGCCTCCGATGGCCGAATCTAAAAGATTTTTAGAAGCAAAATTCAAGCCAGCATAAAAATTCTGAATAATCATCCATAGATTCAAACCATGTGTAGAGGAATTATGTATCATCAATTTCATTCTCTCCCAAGCTTGTGCAACAAGCTCATGATCTAGTTGCTTAAAATTCATAATATCGTTTCTAAGAGAGATGATCTTAGCACGAGGGAAATACTTAGAGATAAAAGCATCTTTGCACTTATTCCACGAATCAATACAATTTCTAGGCAAAGAGGAAAACCAAGTTTTAGCACGATCTCTAAGTAAAAACGGAAATAACTTCAATTTAACAATATCCTTATCAGTATCCCTTTTCTTTTGCATATCACACAAATCAACAAAGTTGTTTAGATGGGTAGCGGCATCTTCACTAGGAAGGCAAGAGAATTGATCTTTCATGACAAGATTCAACAAAGCAGCATTGATCTCACAAGTTTCACCATCGGTAATAGGAGCAATCAGAGTGCTAATAAAATCATTGTTGTTGGTATTGTAGAGTCACACAATTTGGTATTGTTCTGAGCCATAGTGACAAGAAAGCAATCCAACACACACAACCAAACAAGAAGCAAGCGAACGATAAACACACGGCAGAAGAAGGGCAAATAAAACGACAAGGGTGAAGTGTGGGAGAGGAAAACGAGAGACAAAAAATGTAATGTGAAGGATAAGGGTTTGTGATAGGTACTTGGTATATGACTTTTGCGTAAGCCTCCCTCGCAACGGCGCCAGAAATTCTTCTTGCTACTTCTTGAGCTTGCGTTGTATTCCCTCGAAGAGGAAAGGGAGATGCAGCGTAGTAGCGTAAGTATTTCCCTCAGTTTTTGAGAACAAGGTATCATTCTAGTAGGAGACCACGCGCAAGTCCCTCGCACCTGCATAAAAAAAATAAGAACTTCGCAGCCAAAGGGATAGGGGGTTGTCAATCCCTTTACGGTCACTTACGAAAGTGAGATCTGATAGAGATGATAGTTTATATTTTTGGTATTATAGTTTATAAGAATAGCAAATAAAAGCGATGAAAGTAAAGTGGATGTAGATTGATATGTTGAGAATAGACTCGGGGGCCATTGTTTTCTCTAGTGGCTTCTCTCATGATAGCGATATTCTACGGCGGATAAACAAATTACTGTCGAGCAATTGATAGAAAAGTGAATAATTATGAGACTATCTAGGCATGATCATTGTATATAGGCATCACGTCCAAGACAAGTAGACCGACTCCTGCCAGCATCTACTACTATTACTCCACACATCGACCGCTATCCAGCATGCATCTAGTGTATTGAGTTCATAAGAACAGAGTATCGCCTTAAGCAAGATGACATGATGTAGAGGGATAAACTCAAGCAATATGATATAAACCCGATCTTTTTATCCTCGATGGCAACAATATAATGCGTGCCTTGCTGCCCCTACTGTCACTGGGAAAGGACACCGCAAGATTGAACCCAAAGCCAAGTACTTCTCCCATTGCAAGAACTATAGATCTAGTAGGCCAAACCAAACCAATAATTCGAACAGACTTTCAAGGATATTATGAGCACACATAAAAATTTCAGAGAAGAACCAAATATCTTTCATAGATAACCTTGATCATAAACTCACAATTCATCGGATCTCGACAAACCCAAAGCAAAAAGAGATTACATCGAATAGATCTCCTCGAAGACCGAGGAGAACTTTGTATTGAGATCCAGAGAGAGAGAAGAAGCAATCTAGATACTAGCGATGGACCCGAAGGTCTGTGGTAAACTACTCACAACTCATGGTGAGGGCGATGATGATGATGAAGAAGAACTCCATGATGGATGCCCCTCCGGTGGAGCTTCGGAACAGGCTCCAAGATGGGATCTTCACGGGAACAGAAGGTACGGCGGTGGAATTAGGGTTTTCTCTCTGTCCACGGAGTTTTTGGGGTACGTAGACTTATATCGGAAGAAGGAGGGCACCGGGGGACGCTCGAGGGGGCTACGAGGCAGGGGGCGCGCCCTGCAGGGCGCGCCCCCCACCCTCGTGGGCCAGCCCTCGATCCCCTGACGTGGTTCTTAAGCTCTGCGTGCGTGATTTTCTCCAGAAATATCTCTCGCTAAGGTTTCATTCTGTTTGGACTCCGTTTGATATTCTTTTTCTACAAAATCCTGAAACAGGCAAAAAACAGCAATCTGGACTGGGCCTTTGGGCTAGTAGGTTAGTTCGAAAAATGATATAAAAGTGAATGATAAAGCCCATTAAACATCCAAGACCTCATAAATAATAGCATGGAACAATAAAAAATTATAGATACGTTGGAGATGTATCACCTACATCCGTTTTCTAATCTCTACCTATAGTTTTACTAGTTCGTATACACGTATCATTATATTGAAAATACATAAAATTCACTTTCATATTTACATCCTAATTTTTGTTGTTCTTTTCCCTCTCAGCGCTGATTTTTTTACCACTGGTTTTCCCTTAAACCAACTCAATTGTCCCACGTCTTATTTGCTTAAAAAACAAAACGTTGTTTTGGCAAATAAATTAGTTCTTAAGAAAATGTTTATCATTTCTGGATTCCAAAAGTTCGAACTCAACCAAAATATGCAAAATATGGTTGAACTTTTTGACCATGGTCCTGGGCAGAAAATGGGCTGTAATAAATTACTTAAGAATTAGTAAATGGGCTGCAACTTATTAAAAAATAGCAAATGGGCTCTATGTTGTCCGCCACAGATTTGGAGGATGACTTGTGGGCCTACTAAGTTCATGCGTACACAAGGTTTATCAAAAAAGAAACATAGTCAAGAATCGACTCTACCAGCGTTAGACCGTTAGATGTCAATCTAACGGCAATCGTGCTTCTTTAGTCTCTGATCTTCCTGCCCTAGCCGCCCAAACCAGCACCGTCGGAACCGCCTGCTCCCGCCTCCCATGGCCGGCTGTGCTGCCGAGCAGGCCTCACGGCCCCATCATATACTCGCATCCCTGGCATGTCTACCCCTCTACTCACCCACACCTCCTGTTATTTTCCGGCGACGGCAACTGAACCAGTCAACCCTCATACTCTCCACCGCGTGGGCAGCCACTGTCGTGTCTTCCCTGGCTCTGTGTCATTCCCTTTGTAGGCCTCACCGTTGTCCACCACCCTGGTCCACTCGGCGCGGTGTGGTCAACGTGGTCAACGAACGACATCCATCGGAAGTGGAGTGTACGTGGCGAGGCTGACAGCTGGGTCCACGGCCGCACACAAGTAAATGCCTCCTTATTACGCGCAAAATAATGATTCCTCCACCTTGCATCTGGGACCCGCTGGAAGGGCCTCTGTATTTCGTGAAAAAACGTTCCCTCCGCTGACAGGTCGGACCCACCAACTATATCTTCGCACGCAAGGAAGTGCCTCCTTATTGCGCACAAAAAATGAATACCCCCTACCAGCTGGGACCCACCACAGTGGGAGGCTGACTTGTGGGCCTACTAATTTGACGGGGACGGAGGGCTTTGTCAACTTAGTCAATATGAACGATTCTAGCTCCAGTGACCGTACGATGTCCATCCAACGGCCTTAGTGCTTCTTCAACCTCTGGTCTTCTTGCTCTAGCCGCCCAAAGCAGCGCCGGTCGTGTCGTCTACTCCTGCCTCCCATGGCCGGCTGTGCTGCCGTGGAGGCCTCACCGTCCCCATACTACTCCTACTGCTGGCCAGGCCATCCCTTCACTCACCCACACCCCCTGTTATTCAGCGGCGACGGCAGCCTCACGCTGCAGCCGAACCAGTGAACCCTCGTACTCCTCTCCGCGTGGGCATCCACTGCCGCGTCTTCCCCGGCTCCGCGTCGTCCCCTTCCTAGGCATCGTCGTCGTCCACCACCTTGGTGCTCTCGGCACGGCGTGGTCAATGTGGTCAACGACCGAGTTCCATCGAAAGAGTACTGTACGTGGAGAGGCTGACAGTTGGGTCCACGACCACATCCCAGTTTTTTTGTGATTTGCCAAGTAAGTCGCTTTGTTAGGCCTGTTGGGCTGCAAATCTTTCAAGCCGAGGAGAGCTTCATTCGGCTGGCCGAGAAAATGGCCTATCAGTAATGAGAAATGGGATGTACATTTTTAAAACACATCAAACCGGCAATTAGTTTCAAATTTCTTTTTTCCATTTCGAGATTTTAAATTGCATTGATTTTTATGCGTGGACAATTTGTTGGATTTTATATTGATATACATTTATTTTTTAAATCAATTTGAATGTGACTCGAATTTTCGGGATTAAAAACAGTTCGGACTGCACCGAAATATGCAAAATTTCGTATAATTTTGTAACTGTGGCCACAATATGGGCTGTAATGCTAACAAAAAGAATAATGGCTCCAAAAAAAACCTTAAGAATTAGCAAATGGGCTGTAAATTATTAGAAATAATGGCAGATGGGCTGTATGATGTTTTCCACATATTTGAGGCTTTCCTAAAAAAAGGTTGACGCACAAGCAGTGACTGTTGGATGTCCATCCAACGGCCGTCGTGCTTCTTCAATCTCTGCTCTTCATGCTCCAGCCGCTCAAACAAGCGCCGGCGGGACTGCCTGCTCCCTCCTCCCCGCGGCCGGCTGTGCTGTCACGCACGCCTCACCGCCCTACCGTACTCCCATCGCTGGCCTAGCCATCCCTCTACTCATTGACACCTGCTGTTATTCTCCGGCGACGGAGACGAACCACTAAACCCTCGTACAGTCGTACCCCCCTCCACATGGGAAACAACTGTCGAGTCTTCCCTGCCTCTGTGTCGTTCCCTTCCTAGGCTTCGCCGTCCTCCACCGCCCTGGTGCTCTCAGCGCGGCCTGGTCAACGTGGTCAACAACGGACATGCATCTGAAGTGGACTGTACGTGGAGAGGCTGACAGCTGGGTCCACATCCGCACGCAAGGAAATGCCTCCTTATTATGCGCAAAATAATGATTCCTCCACCTGACATCTGGGACCCACTGAAAGGGCCTCTGTATTTCGCGAAAAAATGTTACCACCGCTGATAGCTTGGACACACCAGCTATATCTTCGCACGCAAGGAAGTGCCTCCATATTACGCACACAAAAAATGAATACTCCCCATACTAGCTGGGACCCAGTATAGTGGCAGGTTGACTTGTGGGCCTACTAAGTTGACGGGGACGGAGGGCTTTGTCAACTTAGTTAATATGCACGATTCTAGCTCGAGTGACTGTACGATGTCCATCCAACGGCCGTAGTGCTTCTTCAACCTCTGGTGTTCTTGCTCCAACCACCCAAACCAGCGCCGGTCATGCCTCGTGCTCCTGCCTCTCGTGGCCGGCTGCGATGCGGGGGAGGCCTCACCGCCCCTACTACTCCCACCGCTGGCCAGGCCATCCCTCTACTCACCTACACCCCATGTTATTCTGCGGCGACGGCAGCCTCACACTGCAGCGAACCAATGAACCCTCATACTCCTCTACGCGTGGGCATCCACTGCCGCGTCTTCCCAGGCTCCGCGTCGTCCCCTTCCTAGGCCTCGCCGTCGTCCACCGCCCTGGTGCTCTCGGCGCGGCATGGTTAACGTGGTAAGGAACGACTTTCATCGGACGTGGACTGTACGTGGAGAGGCTGACAGGTGGGTCCACGGCCACAGCAAGGAAGTGCCTTCTTATTACGCGCAAAATAATTATTCCTCCACCTAACAGCGGGGACCCACCGGATGGGCCACCGTATTTCGTGAAAAAAAAACGTTTCCCCGTGACTGCTGGGACCCACCAGCTACATCTTCGCACACAAGGAAGTGCGTCCGGGCAAAAAAAACAATTCGCCCCCCTGATTGCTGGGACCCACCAACTACATCTTCGCAGGCAAGGAAGTGCCTGACAGTCGGGACCCACCTGGTGGAAGCGTACGTAGCGTTGTCATTCTGGTCGCAAACGTGTACGTACATACTGGTCGATGTAGAGGCGCGCACGTGTCGTAGTAGAGGCGAGCACGTAGCATGTACACGTAAGTACAGCGGCAAGTGTGCAAGAAAGAAAATACGGCCACGTACGTACATACGGGCAGGATCTCGAATATCTACTCACGCATATGTACGGCCAGGGCTTGTGTACATGGCTATGTCAGAACGGAGAAACAGCGTCATCGTCGTGTTCATGGGGAGCCAACCGGCTGGGTCAAAACGGAATGCGTCGTCGTGTTCATCGGGAGGGCTTGGACAAAATAGTCGATGGAAACGAGGCCTGGCATACCGCAGAACGGAGGAAACAGCCTTGTTTTTGACCGGCCACGGTCGAAACGGGATCCTGTTCATCGGGAGGGGTCTGGCATACCACAAAATGGAGGAAACGTACCTCCTACAGTTGAAACGGGGGTCCTGTTGATCGGGAGGGGTGTGGCGTACCGCAAAATGGAGGAAACAGACTTGTGTTGGAGCGCTACGGTCGAAACGGGGGTCCTGTTCATTAGGAGGCGTGTGGTGTACCACAAAACGGGACTCCACGAGATACTGTTCATCTCCACCGTCGACCCCCTCCAGCCTCCACGGGCTACTGTTCATCCACCGTCGACCTCCTCCTGCCTCCACCTGCGACTGTTCATCCACGGGCTCCTGTTCATCCAGCCTCCACCGCGCGCTACTCCACTGGCTACTGTTCAACCAGCCCTCTCCACGGGCTCATGTTCAACCACCCCTCCACGGGCTACTGTTCATCCAACCCTCCACCTTCTACTGTTCTGCCCTCCACGGGGTGGTCCTGTTCATCCAGCCCTCCACGGGGTCCTGTTCATCGAGCCCCTACCGGCTCGATCGATCGGGGTCCTGTTCATCTAGAAGCAACACCACGGGGTCCTGTTCATCCACCCCCAACGGGAACTGTTCATCCAAACCCCCTAGAAACACTCATTGTTCATCCAGAGGCAGCATCGATCGGCTTCAGTTAGCAGCAGTAGCGAAGGAATCGCTTGATCGGGTTCAGTTAACAGCCATCGATCAATCGCTCGGGTTCAGTTAGAGCCCAACGCGTCGATCGGGTTCAGTTAGAGCACAACGCCTCGCACCCACGTGTGTGCGTGTACGAGAGAAACGCGCATCGCTCGGCCCCGACCACCCACCGTAACCGGGAACACCTCGATATTTTCCTCGCCCTCGCTTCTACTACGGTTTTTCCGTCATGGACGACCCAAAGAATGTCATGCAGTTGCGTCTCCGGCCCACCCAGGACGAAAAGCCCATTTTCTGTCATGATATTTTGTCATAGAAGTAGGACCCCACCACATCTATGATGATACCGGGTTTTTTTCACAACTATCGTCATAGAAGTGTCATAAGTATGACAGTAAAAAAATTCGTTTGGCCCAAAATGTCACGGATGTGTCTTTTTTTGTAGTGTATGCCTCTACTAGACTAGCTCGTCAATCAACGGTGGTTATGTTTCCTAATAATATACATGAGTTGTCATTTGATCAACGGGATCACATCATTGGGAGAATGATGTGATGGACAAGACCCATCTGTTAGCTTAGCACTATGATCGTTTAGTTTTATTGCTATTGCTTTCTTCATGACTTATACATGTTCCTATGACTATGGGATTATGCAACTCCCGAATACCGGAGGAACACCTTGTGTGCTATCAAGCGTCAAAACGTTACTGGGTGATTATAAAGATGCTTTACAGGTGTCTCCGAAGGTGTTTGTGGTGTTGGCATAGATCAAGAATAGGATTTGTCACTCCGAGTGTTGGAGAGGTATCTCTGGGCCCTCTCGGTAATACACATCGTACTAAGCCTTGCAAGCAAATTACTAATGAGTTAGTCACGAGATGATGTATTATAGAACGAGTAAAGAGACTTGTTGGTGACGAGATTGAACTAGGTATGATGATACCGACGATCGAATCTCGGGCAAGTAACATACCGATGACAAAGGGAACAACGTATGTTGTTATGCGGTTTGACCGATAAAGATCTTCGTACAATATGTAGGAACCAATATGAGCATCCAGGTTCCGCTATTGGTTATTGACCAGAGATAAGTCTCGGTCATGTCTACATAGTCCTGGAACCCGTTGGGTCCGCACGCTTAACGTTTGATGACGATCGATATTATGAGTTCATATGTTTAATGTATCGAAGGTAGTTCGGAGTCCCGGATGTGATCACGGACATGATGAGGAGTCTCGAAATGGTCGAGACATAAAGATCGATATATTGGAAGGCTATGTTTGGACACCGGAATTGTTCCGGATGAGTTCGGGCATTTACCGGAGTACCGAGAGGTTACTCGACCCCCCCGGGGAGTCAATGGGCCTTATTGGGCCTTAGTGGAAGAGAGGAGGAGGCAGCCATGTGGAGGGCGCCCCCCAATCCCAATCCGAATTGGGGTCGGTGGCCGCCCCCCTTTCGTTCTCCCTCTCTCCCTCTTCCTTCTTCTCCTACTCCTACTAGGAAAGGGGGAAACCTACTCCTAGTGGGAATAGGACTACCCCCTTGGGCGCGCCGTAGAGAGGGTCGGCCCTCTCCTCGTCCCCTCCTTTATATACGTGGCCAGGGGACACCCCATAGACACACAAGTTGATTTCTTAGCCGTATGCGGTGCCCCCCTCCACAGTTACACACCTCGGTCATATCGTTGTAGTGCTTAGGCGTAGCCCTGCGCCGGTAACTTCATCATCACCGTCACCATGCCATCATGCTGACGGAACTCCCCCTCGACCTCAACTGGATCAAGAGTTCGTGGGACGTCATCGAGCTGAACGTGTGCTGAACGCGGAGGTGCCATACGTCGGTGCTTGGATCGGTTGGATCGCGAAGACGTTCGACTACATCAACCGCGTTACTAAACGCTTTCGCTTTCAGTCTACGAGGGTAAGTGGACACACTCTCCCCGCTCATTGCTATGCTTCTCCTAGATATATCATACGTGATCGTAGGATTTTTTTTGATATACTAGGTTCTCCAATAGTGGCATCGGAGCCAGGTCTATGCGTATATGATATGCACGAGTAGAACACAATGAGTTGTGAGTGATAATAGTCATACTGCTTACCAGCATGTCATACTTTGATTCAGCGGTATTGTGAGATGAAGCGTCCCGAACCGACATTACGCGTACGCTTACACGAGACTAGTTTCACCTTATGAGCACTCATTGCTTAAAGGTGACCGGCGGGTGTCTGTCTCTCTCACTTCAGTTGAATCGAGTGTGACTACGCCCGATCGTTGTGAAGGTTAAAACAACACACTTGACGAAAAATCGTTGTGGTTTTGATGCGTAGGTAAGAACGGTTCTTGCTAAGCCCGTAGTAGCCACGTAAAACTTGCAACAACAAAGTAGAGATGTCTAACTTGTTTTTGCAGGGCATGTTGTGATGTGATATGGTCAAGACGTCATGAGTTATACGTTATTGTATGAGATGATCATGTTTTGTAAATTATCGGCAACCGGCAGGAGCCTTATGGTTGTATCTTTATTGTATCAATTGCGAAAGCCATGTAATTGCTTTACTTTATCACTATGAGTTAGCAATAGTAGTAGTAGCAATAGTTGCGAGACGACCACGACGCTACGATGAAGATCATGGTGTAAAGCCGGTGACGATGGAGATCATGATGATGCTTTGGAGATGGAGATCAAAAGCACAAGATGATTATGGCCATATCATATCACATATTTTGATTGCATGTGATTTTTATCTTATTATGCTTCTTATTTTGCTTAGTACGGCGGTAGCTTTATAAGATGACCCCTTACAAAATTTCAAGGTACAAGTGTTCTCCCTGAGTATGCACCATTGCGACAGTTCATCGTGCCGAGACACCACGTGATGATCGGGTGTGATAAGCTCGATGTTCAAATACAACGGGTGTAAGACAGTTTTGCACATGCAGAATACTCGGTTAAACTTGATGAGCCTAGCATGTACAGACATGGCTTCGGAACACTGGAGACCAAAAGGTCCAGTGTGAATCATATAGTAGATATGATTAACATAAGATGTTCACTATTGAAAACTACTCCATCTCACGTGATGATCGGACATGGTTTACTTGACATGGATCATGTGATCTTTTAGATGACTAGAGGGATGTCTATCTAAGTGGGAGTTCTTAAGTAATATGATTAATTGACCTTTAATTTATGTTGAACTTAGTCCTGTTAGTATTTGCAAATTATGTTGTAGATCAATAGCTCGCGTTGTAGCTCCCCTATGTCTTGATATGTCCCTTGAGAAAACTAAGTTGAAAGATGTTAGTTGCAATGATGCGGACTCGGTCCGTGATATGAGGATTATCCTCATTGTTGCACAGAATTATTATGTCATTGATGCACCGCTAGGTGATAGACCTATTGCAGGAGCAGATGTAGACGTTGTGAATGTTTGACAAGCTCGGTATGATGACTACTTGATAGTTTAGTGTGCCATGCTTTTCGGTTTAAAACTGGGACTTCAAAAATGTTTTGAACGTCACGGAGCATAT
Organism: Secale cereale; assembly: GCA_902687465.1. Lineage (NCBI taxonomy): Eukaryota > Viridiplantae > Streptophyta > Magnoliopsida > Poales > Poaceae > Secale > Secale cereale. The sequence continues at coordinate 335,540,937 of LR738709.1, forward strand.
GCGATGTTCCAAGAGTTGAAAATAGTATTTCAGACTCATGCCTGTGTCAAGAGGTATGAGACCTCTAACAAGTACTTTGCCTACAAGATGGAGGAGAATAGCTCAACCAATGAGCATGTGCTCAGAATGTCTAAGTACTACAATCACCTGAATCAAATGGGAGTTAATCTTCCAGATAAGATAGTGATTGATAGAGTTCTCTAGTCACTATCACCAAGTTACTGGAACTTCGTTATGAACTATAATAAGCAAGGGATGACAAAAACGATTCCCGAGCTCTTCGTGATGCTGAAATCAACGAAGGTAGAAATCAAGAAAGAGCATCAATTGTTGATGGTTAACAAGACCACTAGTTTCAAGAAAAGGGCAAGGGGAAGATAGCGAACTTCATGAAGAATGACAAGCAAGTTGTCACTCCCGTGAAGAAGCCCAAAGCTGGACCTAAGCCTGAAACCGAGTGCTTCTACTACAAAGGAAATGGTCACTGGAAGTCGAACTTCCCTGAATATTTGGCGGATAAGGAGGATGGAAAAGTGAACAAAGGTATATTTGATATTCGTGATATTTATGTGTACCTCACGGGTGTTCATAGTAGCCCCTGTGTATTTGATACTTGTTTGGTTGCTAAGATTAGTAACTCGAAACAGGAGTTGCAGAATAAACAAAGACTTGTTGAGGGTGAGGTGACGATGTGTGTTGGAAGTGGTTCCAAAATTAATATGATCATCATCGCACACTCCCTATACTTTCGGGGTTAGTGTTAAACCTAAATAAATGTTATTTGGTGTGTGTGTTAAGCATGAACAAGATTGGATCGTGTTTATTGCAATACAGTTATTCATTAAGGTCGAGAATTATTGTTATTCCGCTTACATGAATAAAACCTTCTATGGTCATACACCCAAGGTGAATGGTTTATTGAATCTCAATCGTAGTAATACACATATTCATAATATCGAAGCCAAAAGATGCAGAGTTGATAATGATAGTGCAACATACTTGTGGCAGAGCCGTTTAAGTCATATTGGTGTAAATCACATGAAGAAACTCCGTGTTGATGGACTTTTGGAATCACTTGATTATGAGTCATTTGATGCTTATGAACCATGCCTCATGGGAAGATGACTAAAACTCCATTCTCTGGAACAATGGAGCGAGCAAGTAACTTATTGGAAATAATACATACCGATGCATGCAGACCAATGAGTGTTGATGCTCGCGGCGGGTATCGTTATTTTCTGACCTTCACTGATGATTTGAGCAGATGTGAGTATATCTACTTAATGAAGCACAAGTCCGAAACATTTGAAAAGTTCAAAGAATTTCAGAGTGAAGTAGAGAATCAACGTAACAAGAAAATAAAGTTTCTACGATCTGATCGCGAAGGCGAATATTTGAGTTATGAGTTTGGTCTTCATTTGAAACAAAGTGGAATTGTTTCACAGCTCACGCCACCTGGAACACCACAGCGTAATGGTGTGTCCGAACGTCATAACCGTACTTTATTAGATATGCTGCGACCTATGATGTCTCTTACCGATTTTCGACTATCGTTTTGGGGTTATGCATTAGAGACAGCTGCATTCATGTTAAATAGGGCACCATTTAAATCTGTTGAGACAACACTGTATGAACTGTGGTTTGGCAAGAAACCAAAGTTGCCGTTTCTTAAAGTTTGGGGACGCGATGCTTATGTGAAAAAGCTTCAGCCTGATAAGCTTGAACCCAAATCGGAGAAGTGCTTCTTCATAGGATACCCAAAAGAAATTGTTGGGTACACCTTCTATCACAGATCTGAAGGCAAGACTTTTGTTGCTAAAAATGGATCATTTCGAGAGGAGGAGTTTCTCTCGAAAGAAGTGAGTGGGAGGAAGGTAGAACTTGATGAGGTAATTGTACCTTCACAAGAATTGGAGAATAGCTCTTCACAAAAAATTGTTCCTGTGATGCATACACCAATTCGTGAGGAAGCTAATGATGATGATCAAGTTACTACCGAACCTCGTAGGTCAACCAGAGTATGTTCCGCACCAGAGTGGTACGGTAACCCAGTTCTGGAAGTCATGTTACTAGAACATGACGAACCTACGAACTATGAGGAAGCGATGATGAGCCCAAATTCCGCGAAATGGCTTGAAGCCATGAAATCTAAGATGGTATCCATGTATGAAAACAAAGTGTGGACTTTGGTTGACTTGCCCGATGATTGGCAAGCCATTGAGAATAAATGGATCTTCAATAGGAAGACAAATGTCGATGGTAATGTCACTATTTACAAAGATCGACTTGTCACAAAAGGCTTTCGACAAGTTCAAGGAGTTGACTATGATGAGACTTTCTCACCCGTAGCGATGCTGAAGTCTGTCCGAATCACGATCGCAATTGCCACATTTTATGATTATGAAATCTGGCAAACAGATGTCAAAACTGCATTCCTTAATGGATTTCTCAAAGAAGAGTTGTATATGATAGGACCATATTTTTTTGTCAATCCTAAAGGTGCTAACAAAGTGTGCAAGCACCAGCGATCCTTGTATGGACTGGTGCCAGCGTCTCGGAGTTTGAATATACGCTTTGATAAGGTGATCAAAGCATATGGTTTTATACAGACTTACGGTGAAGCATGTATTTACAAGAAAGTGAGTGGGAGCACTACAACATTTCTAATAAGTATATGTGAATGACGTATTATTGATCGAAAATTATGTAGAATTTTACGAAAAGCATAAAGGCTTGTTTAAAAGGAGTTTTTCAATGAAAGACCACGGTGAAGCTGCTTACATATTTGGCATCAAGATCTATAGAGATAGATCAAGGTGCTTGATAAGATTTTCAATGAGTACTTACCTTGATAAGATTTGAAGGAGTTCAAAATGGATCTGTCAAAGAAGGAGTTCTTGCCAGAGTTGTAAGGTATGAAGTTGAGTAAGACTAAAACCCCGACCACGGCACAAGATAGAGAGAGAATGAAAGTCATTCCCTATGCCTCAGCCATAGGTTCTATAAAGTATGCCGTGCTGTGTACCAGACCTATTGTGTACCTTGACATGAGTTTGGCAAGGAGGTACAATAGTGCCAGCAGTAGATCACCGGATAGTCGTCAAAATTATCCTTAGTAACTGGAGAACTAAGGAAATGTTTCTTGATTATGGAGGTGATAAAGAGTTTGTCGTAAAGAGTTATGCCGATGCAAGCTTTGACACTAATCCAGATGACTCTAAGTATCAATCTGGATGCGTATAGAAAGTGGGAGCAGTTAGCTAGAGTAGCTCCATGTAGAGCATTGTAGACATATAAATTTGCGAAATACATACGGATCTGAATGTGACAGATCCGTTGACTAAACTTTTCTCACAAAGCAAAACATGATCACACCTTAGTACTCTTTGGGTGTTAATCACATGGCGATGTGAACTAGATTATTGACTCTAGTAAACCCTTTGGATGTTTGTCACATGGCGATGTGAACTATGAGTGTTAATCACATGATGTTTGTCAGATGGCCATAGAGAGGGACGACCCTCTCCTCCTCCCCTCCTTTATATACGTGGCCATAGGGCACCCCATAGACACACAAGTTGATTTCTTAGCCGTGTGCGGTGGCCCCCTCCACAGCTACACACCTCGGTCATATCGTCGTAGTGCTTAGGCGAAGCCCTACGCCGGTAACTTCATCATCACCGTCCCCACGCCATCGTGCTGACGGAACTCTCCCTCGACCTCAACTGGATCAAGAGTTCTTGGGACGTCATCGAGATGAATGTGAGGTGCCGTAAGTTGGTGCTTGGATCGGTTGGACCGCGAAGACGCTCGACTACATCAACCGCGTTACTAAATGCTTCCGCTTTCGGTCTACGAGGGTACGTGGACACACTCTCCCCGCTCATTGCTATGCTTCTCCTAGATAGATCTTACATGACCATAGCAATTTTTTTTTTGAAATACTACGTTCTCCAACATCTAGTGTATTAAGTTCATGGAAAAGCGGAGTAATGCATTAAAAATGATGACATGATGTAGACAAGATCCGTTTATCTATGGTGTTAGATATGGATCTCATCGTTTTATCCTTAGTGGCAATGATACATACATGTCGGTTCCCTTTCTGTCATTGATATCAAGTTCTGTAAGATCGAACCCACTACCGGGCACCTCTTCCCATTGCAAGATAAATAGATCAAGTTGGCCAAACAAAACCCAAATATCGGAGAAGAAATATGAGGCTATAAGAGATCAAAGAAACTCAAATAACTTTCACTACTAGAAAAAGGGCTATTGATGGGATTGACACTAATGGGGCACCAGACAAGCGGTGTGCCATTAGTATATACTAATGGCGCACCACCTTCTGGTACGCCATTAGAGTTGAATACACTAATGGCGCACCTGGCTCAGGGTGCGCCATTAGTATCAATTTTTTTTCCTTTTCCAAACATACTAATGGCGCATCCAGACACAGTGCGCCATTACTAGTTGTAACTAGTAATGGCGCACCAGCCAGAGAGTGCGCCACTACTGTTGTTTTTTTTTATTATATTTTTTATTCTTTTTTTACAAAACTACTAATGGCGCACTGTTCCATAGTGCGCCATTACTAGTTTAAACTAGTAATGGCGCACTTTGGGACAGTGCGCCATTAGTATGTTTTTTTTTTGCAAAACTACTAATGGCGCACTACCAGAAGGTGCGCCATTAGTAACCTGGGTTACTAATGGCGCATTTTGAGGTGGTGCGCCATTAGTAAGTGGGCATCAACAAGATATTTTGGACAGCCAGTCCTACCCACACTCACTTTCTCCCCGCTTCATTCTCTCCACCTCCTCCTTGTCTCCGGTGCCTCCTCTTTTTCACCTCATTTCCACCATAGATTCATTCAAATTAAGTGGTTAAATAACCTTGTTTTGATAGGTAAGTAAGGGGGAAAGCTATATTTATGTTGTTCGCCCTACAATAATGTGCACATGCACTTTTTATGGCCTAGCTAGATCTATGTATGTTCGTGGTGTTGCATATGTTTGTGGTGTTGCATATGTGTTTGTGTTTGGAGGTGTACCGGTATTTGAAATGCGATAGTTGCCAATATTTTGCCGGAATGTTGATTCATTTCCGTTTCGGCGAGAATTTTGGCATTAAGCATTCTTTTTGGTCCTATTTTTAGGGAAAGTCATACCAAATTTTTTCTTGGTTCTAAAATATCGTTTTGCTCTACCCCGCAGGCGACCATGGTACGCACGATGACCGAAGGCATCGTGAATAGGTTTTTGAGCTCCGCGAAGGCCGAGATGCTTCGAAAGAACGAGACAGAGATAAGATGTCCGTGTCGAAGATGCAAGCTGAAGAGCCTTATTGCGGACCCGGATTCCGGGCAGGTGCGGGACCACCTGCTCTTGCGTGGTTTCATGGATGGCTATCGGTGGCAAGGTGATGAAGATGACTACGAAGTCGTCCATGGGAGCCGGGCAAGAAATGAGGAAGGGCAGCAAGACAACCACGGCGGCTCGGGCGGGCGAGAAGACGAAGAATCCCCAGGAGATGATCACGACGGTGATGTTGTACACAGTCATCATGTAGAAGATGCAGGACATGATGATGAGGAAGATGTCGGAGCAGACGACGGGCATGATCATGAAGATGATGATGCCGGCGGAGCAGACGACGATGGACCATCGATGGGCTGGGTGCAGGACCCTCATATTCAAGAGCTGCTTCTCAAGCAGACGGATAACGCAAGAGCTGCCGCCCGAGAGAAAGCCAAGATGGATCTACTTCAGTTAGACGCGGTTACTCCATTGTATGAAGGATGCAGGCCCGAGGATACCCGCCTGAAAGTAACGCTCATGGCTCTGGAGATGAAGGTAAAACACAAAATGACCGACGCATGCTTCGACGAGAACATGTCATTCTGGCACGAACGTCTTCCCAAGGGGAACAAGTGCCCGACCAGTTTCGAGGAGGCGAAGAAAATCGTGTGTCCTCTGGATTTACCGCACGTGAAATACCATGTGTGCATGAACAATTGCATCATTTATCGAGACGAGCACGCGGAGTCTACCATATGTCCGGTGTGCGGCGTCACTCGATACAAGAAGAGGAAGAAAGCTCCTCGAAAAGTGGTGTGGTACTTTCCGATCATTCCTCGTCTGCAGCGGTATTTTGCGGACCCTAAGGTAGCAAAGCTCCTGCGTTGGCACGCAGATAGGGAGGACAAGAAGCGAGAAGATGATGCAAATGATCCGGAGATAGATAAAAAAGACAAGATGCTGAGTCACCCTAAGGATGTGAGCCAGTGGCAAGCGTTGAACTTCGACGACCTAGAATTTGGGAACGATCCAAGGAACATCATGCTGGGCGCGAGCACCGATGGAGTCAATCCATTTGGCAGCCAGAGAAGCACACATAGAACCTGGCCTGTGTTTGTGTGGATGTACAACCTTCCCCCCTGGTTGTGCATGAAGAGGAAGTACATTCACATGAGTATGCTAATTGAAGGACCGAAACAACCAGGGAACGACATCAATCTATATCTGGGGCTGCTGAAAGAGGAGGTTGACACACTGTGGAAAACGCCAGCCAATACGTGGGATGCCGCAGAGAAATAATATTTCCCTATAAGAGCCGCGCTGCTCACGACGGTGCACGACTATCTCGGCTACGGATATGTCGCGGGGCAGGTGGTCCATGGATTTTTTGGATGCGTCAGGTGCATGGATGACACAACGTATCGCCAACTAGATAGAGATCCCGGGTCTTCGAAAACCGTGTTCATGGGACATCGAAGGTGGCTTCGCGACAATGACCTGTGGAGAAAACGCAAGGATATGTTCGATGGTGAAACCGAACCCCGAGGACGCCCGCGTACGAGGAGCGGCGAGGAAATAGACGATCTGTTGAAAAATTGGAAAGATTGCCCACTGCCGGGAAAGAAGCAAAAGGCACCAGAGCCGGGAAAGAAGCGAAAGGCGCCAGAGCCGCTGCTGAAGGTATGGAAAACGAGGTCTGTTTTCTGGGACTTGCCGTACTGGAAGATCCACCGTGTGCCTCACAGCCTTGATGGCATGCATACCACGAAGAACATGTGCGAGAGTCTGCTTGGTACCCTGCTCAACATGCCAGAGAGGACCAAAGATGGGCCGAAAGCAAGGGCAGACTTGAAATCAATGGGCATCAGGCAGGAGCTTCACGCTATATATGATGATGATGATGATGAGGCGAAGCAGGACACGGAAAGTCGTCGCAAAGGCAAAAAGGCCAAGAAGACCGGAAATGACTACCCTCCCGCATGCTTCACTCTAAGTGAGGAGGAGATCGAGCAGTTTTTCACCTGCCTCGTAGGAGTAAAACTTCCTTACGGTTACGCGGGGAAGATAAGCAGATACCTAGACCCAGTGAAGCTGAAGTTCAGCGGGATGAAGTCTCACGACTATCACGTGCTGATGACGCAGATACTTCCAGTTGCAATCCGTGGGATCATGGACGTGCACGTCCGTGAAACGCTATTTGGCCTATGCAACTTTTTCGACGTCATCTCTCGGAACTCGGTTGGCGTGAGGCAACTCAGAAGGCTACAGGAAGAGATCGTGGTGATACTATGCAAGCTTGAGATGTACTTCCCGCCCGCATTCTTCGACGTTATGGTGCATCTGCTGGTCCATATCGTGGACGATATCATCCAACTCGGGCCGACGTTCCTGCACAGCATGATGCCGTTCGAAAGGATGAATGGTGTCATCAAAGGATACGTTCGCAACATGTCACGTCCAGAGGGAAGCATAGCCAGGGGCTTTCTGACCAAAGAGTGCATCTCCTACTGCACGAATTATCTAGGCATCGAGAACCGCGTTGGTCTGCCCGTCAACAGGCACCTCGGCAGGCTCGCTGGATGGGGTCACCGTGAGGGTCGCCGCGAAATGCATGTCCACTTCGAGGGTCGACTCGCCGACTTTGAAAGAGCAAACCTAGTCGCGCTACAACACATAGACGTGGTCGATCCTTGGGTGGTAGAGCACAAAACCTTTATTGAGAAGACGTACAATGACCGAGGCCAACAGAGGACGGACGGAGATATAATCAAAGAGCACAACTCATGTTTCACGCGTTGGTTCAAGCAGAAGCTTCTGTCGTACCCTTTACATGAGGATTCTTCCGCGGAAGAACAACTCATATTCGCCTTGTCACAGGGCGCTGAGCACAACCTGATGACCTATGAGGCGTACGATATCAACGGCTACACATTCTGCACCGAGGCCAAGGACATGAAGAGCGATGGTTATCAGCACTCCGGGGTAACGATGGAATCCTACACCGGTAACGACAAGGACAGATACTACGGAAGGATCGAGGAGATCTGGGAGCTGAGTTATGCTGGAGAGAAGGTCCCGATGTTCCGTGTCAGATGGGCCAGGAGCGTCCTAAAAGAAGACCGGTATTTCACCACCATGATTATACCCGAAGCCAAATCCAAGACCGTGGGCGCAAACGTCACCGTGAAAAATGAGCCATGGGTACTGGCTTCCCAAGTTGACCAATGCTTCTTCATTACCGACCCGTCAAAGCCCAGTCGTGTTGTTGTGAGGAGAGGCAAAAGGAAGATCATCGGAATGGATGTAGTAGCCAATGAGCAAGACTTCGACAAGTACGGCGACCCGAGGATCGAACATGACGACAATGATGAAGTAGCAGCATACACCAGAAGAAGAAGTAGGACCACCCTACCTAAAGGACGTCCGTTCCACAGAAGAACTCCATTTGCGAAAAAGAAGGGCAAGAAGATTGTGAACAAATAGCTAGCTAAGATCGATTGTATTTAAATCGTAGCCTTCATTTCTCGATTGTATTTCATGGGCACTTTTTGAACTATCATGAATATTTTTAAATTTGATGGGCACTTTTTGAATTCATGAGAACACTCGATCTCGATCCCCCTCCATCTCGATCATTATCCCCCCTCGCCAGATTCCCCTTGCCAGATCCCCCTCGCCGCCGAGCACCCCCCGCACCCTCCCCCGCTCCACCACCGTCG
>LR738709.1:335551127-335644450 GCA_902687465.1 Secale cereale
GCACCCTCCCCCGCTCCACCATCACAAATGAATGCAACTAAAAAAAATTTGATTATATTTTCAAAAAACAAATTTGATGGTATTTTCAAATAACAAATTTGATGATATTTTTTTATATTCATAAATATTTTCAAATAAAAAAATCTGATGATATTTTTTAAAAAATTATTACTGTTTAAAAAAATATATTACTGTTTCATATTCATATTCATATTCATATTCATATTCATGATATTTTTTTTATATTCATAAATATTTTCAAATAAAAAATTATTACTGTTTTTATAAAACTTTATTACTGTTTCATATTCATATTCATATTCATATTCATATTCATGATATTTTTTTATATTCATAAATATTTTCAAATAAAAAATTATTAATGTTTTTATAAAAAATAATTACTTATGGCGCATCGCTGGCTGGTGCGCCATTGGTATAAAAAAACATTCCAATGGCGCATCGCTGGCTGGTGCGCCATTGGTATAAAAAAACATTCTAATGGCGCACCCCTATAGCTAGTCGCCCGATCCCTTCATCCCTCCCTGTCGCCAGATCCACTTCTCCCTCGCGAGACCCACGACGTCGCCGCCCCTACGGCGCAGCCGCCCCTACGTGCGCCGCCGCCCCCGACGCCCCCGACGTCCTCCCCCGACGCCCGCGCCCCCGACGCCCTCGCCGTGCCGTAGCGCTGCCGCGGCCTTGCCACCGACGCCTCCCCACCCCCCGGATGAGCCCCTCGCCTCTGCCGCGGCCTCGCCACCTTCGTCGAGCAACAACGCCGCCGCCCGGAGCTACGCCGGCGACCAATCCAGAGGCAGGTAGCCACCACTCCTCCCTCCTTCCTCTCGCATCCTCTCTTTTTTCCAGAGCATGTTCAATTTTAAATATCTGGTTGTTCCCCTGCATTTTAAGAAATTAGGAGGAACTTGTCATATAGGGGCAAATTAATCTTACTTACAACTTGCATAGCCAGCATTTCCCACTTATTTGATGTTCATTCCCTAAGTGGGCTATTGCTGCCATTACCTTCCAGTTCCAGATGTCCCATTTCTCCTGGTTGTATGGGTGTCCCAAATTTTAGGGGTTTGAACTTGGCCATGGTGGCCTCTTGGAGTAAAAGATTCGTTGATGATTGGCCTAGTGACTGGAAGAATGTTCTTTGGTTCAAGTATGGTACTGACAAACCTAACATTTTGTGGGCTTACCCTGGTCTGGGGGGGGGGGTCTCCCTTTTGGAAAAGTATCTCTTAGGCTTTTGCTGCTGCTAAGAATTTTTATAAGTGGAAACTAGATAATGGCAAAACATTGCCTTCTGTTTTGGGATCTGCCAGCAACAAGATGCCACTGTTGCCTAGGTCTGGGTTGGTGTTGTTTTAAAGCTATTATTTATGAGATGTGTAGATGAACAGAGCTACAACAGTTGGCTTGAATTGCTGTCTTTGGTTCAAACTAAAACCCCCTTCTTCTGACAGTGATACTCCTATTTGGATGCTTGAACCTTCTGATGTATTCCCTCCGTCCCAAAATACTTGTCATCAAAATGGACAAAGAAGAGATGTATCTAGTAGAACTAAAATACATTGCCTTCTATTTTCTAGTTTGTTAATTAAATTTAGTTAACTCCATGCAGTTACTAATCCATAGGCAGCACATCTATCTTAAGCATACATTACACCTAGGTAGTTTTGCTAAAACTGAGAAAAACCATGGTTTAAAGAAACTGTAGTATTCACCGTGTACACATCTGAATACTGTGGTTTTCAATTACCATGGTTCTCTAAAAACTTTGTTGCCAAACTAGGCCCAATGATGTGCTATACTGAGTGCACAATTATGAATTTTTTTTACAACCAATGAGTCCCCTGCATATATTTGAGAAGTGGGTATGATCATCTTAGTTCAACTTGTCTACTGTTCTGCCGTATGTTACTCCCTCCGTAAAGAAATATAAGAGCGTTTAGATAACTAAAGTAGTGATCCAAACGCTCTTATATTTGTTTACAGAGGGAGTACCTTTGATTTCTTCTTCTTTTTCATCAAAAACCTCTTATTCCTTGTAGAACTGAAACAAAAGAAGCTTTCAACTACATGTGTTTTTTCAGAACTAAAATTTGACAGTCATGCTTTTAGCTTAACATTGAAATATTTCTGGCCATGATCATCAATAATTACTATAACAACTACATACTGAATAGTTAGATCTCACTACGATGGTTGAAAGGTAGTCTAACAGCAATTCTGAAACACTGAGAGCAGAAACACTTACTACATACATATGCTCAAGAAACACTTACTAACCAGAAAAGGTTTCGACTTGAAATGTTAATAGCACAGAGAGCACCACAAGTTAAACACCTCAATCTGTTAGTATTTGTCTGCATTTTCTCACATTCTTCTTGTATCTGATCTTGTATTGCTTGTAGTGGTTTGTCCAAAATGTTGAATGATACTGCTTGGAGATGCATATATTGTTTCACCTCTTCACATGCCAATGTATTTTCCATGTTGTGATGGAGGCCTTTTTTTAACACTGGGCTTTGCCACCTGTTGTTTGTCTTGTAAATAGCATTGGACAGAGATTTAAGCAAGTAGCACATTGCCTTGTCCACCTGGGATAATGATTTTTCCTTGTCCACCCGAGATGCCCTTGAGTTTGCTGGAATGTCGATTAACTTCCGTTCCGGCAAATTCGGGTACTCCATATGTCCTATTTTCAGTAAAGGTCATGCTGAAATTTTCCGTGAATTTTAGCATGACTTTGCTAAAAATAGGACATATGTGGTACTTGTGACTAATGCATGGGCCTGGGTATCTTAGTAGTTAATTAAGTAGGATCAACTGCCCCTTTATTCTAGCTGCATTAAACCATAGGCGGCAATAGAGCCAAGTGATTAGGCCTAACTTAGAAATCTCCTTCCCAGCTTAGCTTTTAGGATGCCTCGGTGTCGACAAACCATAAATTATAAAACCTTGGCTTTTAGGGTGCCTCGGTGTCGATAAAAACCGAAATGATGAAAGCTTAGGCTTTTAGGGTGCCTCGGCGTCGAAAAACCCTCAATGATAAAAGCTTAGCTTTTAGGATGCCTCGGTGTCGACAAACCCTAAATGATGAGACCATGATCTTGTTCCTTGACAATAACCAACTTTTTGACAAAACTTTTTTCCTATTTAGAGAGAAACATGGCCAACAACGATGAGGCCGGGGGTTCGGGCGGCAAGGAATTCTGAGAGTTGTCCCAGGAGATGGAGGAACAACCTCACTTGTATGAGGACGCCGCCTTCCCCACCGATCCTGAGACCACTGATGGTACCGCCGAGGATGACACCACTGATGGTGCCGCCGAGGATGCCACCACTGATGGTGCCGCCGAGGATGCCACCACTGATGATGGCGGCGCACGCACAGATGGCAGCCAACCGAAGAGGCAACGGAAGGACCGGCACCCGACCGTGCTCTGCACCCTCAAGGAGGAATTTACTGAAGTGGACTCCGACGGGAATCAAACGGCGCCCGAACGAATAGTCAAGGGGTACTAGGTTCAGCTCGGGTGCATTCTCCGGAGCACCGTCTCGATCAACACCGAGAACCTGAGGCATTCTGACCGAGGGAATTTGCGCAACCTCCTCTTCACGAAGCTGCACGAACGATACAAGTTCCCCACTGAATTTGAAAACACAAGCCTCAAAGGGAATAAAGTGAACAATACCGCCCTCACGAAGATGAGCACGACCCTGTCTACTTGGAAAAGCAATGTGAAGAGAATGATCGAGAAAGGTGTGAGTTATGAGAAGATCAAGGAGAAAAATCCTTTGATCACCGAAGATGACTACAACGACTTCAATATCAAGTGCTCGAGCACCGCAACCTCCGAATCTAGTCAGTGGGGGAAAGAAATGCGGGAGCTGAACTTAGGGGAACACACACTCGGTCCCGGCGGTTACAGAGTGGCGGAGCCTATATGGGACAAGGAGGAGGCAGACCGTGCCAAGCAAGGCCTACCGCCCCTCTTTGATAAATACGGTGACAAGCAGACCAGGAACTTTGTCAGGGCCCGGTACAAGAAGGACTCGAAAACAAAGGAGCTTACCACGGATCCGAAGACCAGGGCGGTTGAGCTTGTTCTGGTAAGGAATACACCCCCGCATAATTAGCTCCATATTGTTGCATTCTAATTAATGAAGCCAAATTTCTAAATGGTTCACATTCCTTCCGCAGGCGACTGAAAGCAGTAGCGCGGGGTCGACTAGGAGCAACCCTTGGGACACCACTCTAAATAGGGCGTTGAATGTAATGAAGAAAAATGATAAGCTCAGTAAGCCGACGTCAGCTGGTCGTGTGGCCGGCAAAGGCTTGTCCACAAAATGGTCGTCATACTATAACGCTGGTGGGCGAAAGGAGAAAAAGACCAGCTTGGAAAGCCAGGCGCGCGAGGTTCAAGAACTCAAGGCACAGGTGGCGCGGATTCCGGAGATTGTCCAAGAGCAAGTGCAACAACAAATCGGAGCGACGATCACCGCCATTGTGCCTACCTTGATCGGGGGGTTGCACGCGTGGATTGCGGGCGGCCAACAGGGGCCGCCCCCGATTCCCAGCTTCACGGCCAGCAACTCGCAGAACGCTATGGCGGGGCCATTGGTGTCGCCGGCGGAGGCGGCATTGGTGTCTCCAACGCCGGCACGGTAGCTTAATGCACCCGGGTGTACGCCGGCCGGCACCTCTGCAGCAAGCGGCCCCTCCGCCAACTGCACGCCCGCCGTTGGCGGTGCCTCGACATTAGCCGAGCTCGACGCCATCATCACGGTAACTAATTAAGCCTCTCTTGTACGTGGACTTCATCTCCTTGCCTTTGACTGGGCATCCCTAACGCCCTACATGTTTTCGCAGGGCGCCCCCGACGTTTCGTGCACTCTCCTGCACTTCGTGAACAACGAGTTGGTCGATGTCACCAAGGGCAAAATCGTTCAACCGGGCAACCCCGTGTTCCACGGTACTAGGATGCCACCCAGCTTGTTTAGGGTTCAACTGGTTCGGGTGCTGCTAGGCTGCGACGAGTTGTTACCTCCGATTCGACCCGTCGGGGCCGACGATGATGACGTAATGACCCTTAGCGCCTGCCTGAGCTAGCCCCTGCTTTGGCCGAGGAGCCAGATTCGTTTGGGGGCGGGGGACACCACCCAAAGACAACACCGCCAGTCGTACCGGCGCCAAGTCAGCCCCATGGCAAGACCGCCGCAACGGTGCCGGACATCCCTATGCCACTGGATCCAAACATGCATATGGCATAGGATCCGAACGACGACGACAACGACGACGATACATTTGCCAACATCGATCAGTACTTTGCCAATCATGGGTACGGTGGCGACTTCATGGGGCCTCCTTCTCAAGAACCCAACCCTACAAAAGACGTGCGCGATCTAGCTGGTACCGCGGAGAAACCAAGTTGCAGCAGGCGTCATGTGCCATTCAGTTCTCAGGAGACGGCTCCAGCTGCCGACTTCACCGAACCTCAGATAGGCGAGGTGCGAAATATTATCAGCCCCAACACACTCAAGAAGGCGGTCTGTGAGCAGAACTCGGTCCCATTACACGAGAAGAAGAAGGCACGCAAAAGAAAGACTAACAAGGGTGCGAGCCAGCCGGCAACGAGTACGATCCATGCTCAGGACGGGCCACCTTCACCTGAGGATGTAATGAGGAGGGTGCATGTGGCGGGTAGGCCGATGCTATCGAGAAATATGCTCGATGCTGCAACCGGTGCTATGCGGAGTCTGCATGACAGTGTTCTTTCTTTGGAGAAGCGGCGTCTCAGAGAGAAGGATTTGGCATACCCGGTTTTCGCGGCCAAGGTGCCAGAGGGCAAGGGCTTTGTGGATAACTCCATCGGGGGTACGATCGTCCTGCGGTTTGATGACATCTACGCTATGTTGAACCTTCATCCGCTCCACTACACCTTCGTTTGGCTATTTTCGCTGAGTATGGAGATGCGGATCATTCCCGACAAGACCCCGGACATCGTGATAGTCGACCCCTTCTACATGCGTGCCAAGATCTTGGGCAGCGCTGGGGACCGGCAAGTCGCGAGTTCTTACCTCGAAGGCGTCATTCTGGCAAACCGAGATAAGGATAACTTCCTCGTGCCTTACTTTCCCGAGTAAGTCCTCCCCTCAACTGCCCCGTAACATATGAATTCTTAGATTTCGATCATTTTTCTTTTAACATTCCGTGTTTTCTGCAGTGACACACATTGCACGCTCATCCTCCTAAGCCCCAAATATTCCATGGCCACGTATTTCGACTCGGACTGTCAGTCGAACGTAGACTACACAAATGTCAAGAAGGTTCTTGATGATGTTCTCCCCAGCTACACCAAATCTGGAGGCACCTTCACCAGGCCTATTCGTAAGACCGGCAAGCACGTGTTCTCCCACAATACGATGTTCTGCTGCGTCAAGCAGCCGCCTGGCGGTCAGAAGGGTGCCTACTACGCCATCCATCACATGCGGGCGATCGTACGGGACCATCATCAACTTCTGCTACCGAGTAAACTCAAAGATTGGGCCGCGAGCGTGTCGGCAATCCAGGACGCGGACACAGACAAGAATTCTTTCGCATCCAGTCGGAGTTTGCGGAAATCATCCATCAAGATGTCCTTCGTACCTCGGGGCAGTTCTACCTCAGAAATCAACCATCCAACAGTGACATCGACACAATGCTACAAATGCAGGCTGACAACGTCCGCGATTTCATGACTGCCACGATAGACGGCGGCTTCATCCACGCTCCGGTCCCTTGAGTCGAGTCGAAAGTAGTGATGTTGTGTCTAGTTCTGAAACATCGACTGGTGCATGTTGTAATTAAACTTTAATGAACTTGTAGTATGTCTCTTTGGTTTCGACTGTCGTTCAACTTAGATGTAATCGATGCTATTAATGTCTTGCTTTTCTCTTTCGATCGTTCTGTTGCATACTTATATATTGCTTATGTATTGTCTGTGAATTGGTACTAATGTTTCGTTTGGCTAGTGCATAGCGATGCCGTCGTATGTCGTGTACAAGGGTACGGTTCCCGGAGTCTACGACGACTGGGAGGAGTGTCGGAGACAGGTTCACCGATTCAGCGGTAACAGTTACAAAGGGTACACCACTAGGGCCGAGGCGGAATCTAGATACGCCCGCTATCTAGCGGGAGAGGGGAGGGAGCGTTGGAGGAACCGGATGAAGACGAGTTTCATCGTGATGATGCTCATCGTGATGACCGCAGCTCTCTTCTATGTGATGGTAGTTTAGATGATCAATAGCGACTTGTAATGTGAAGACAAACTCGCTACTCGCGGTCTCGAGACTTGTAATATAATGTTCTATCTTTGTTCGGTCTTTTCAATTCGGAGACTAATATGATGAATTGTATTCGGAGACTAATATGATGAATTGTATTCAGAGACTAATCTTCTATTGTATTCGATGAATCTGTTGTTGATGTGTGCTGTCTATATTATGTCCAATAATACATTTTGTAACCTGTGCAAAAAACAGAAAATTAAAAAATAAATAAATAACCTAATATTCATACTAATGGCGCATCACATCACAGTGCGCCATTAGTATGCCAAAGGATACTAATGGCGCATCATTAAACAGTGCGCCATTAGTATGCCAAAGTTACTAATGGCGCATCATTAAGCAGTGCGCCATTAGTATGCCAAAGCACCTGGGTATATATGGCCCCCTGGGAGGCATACTAATGGCGCACCGTGGTATATACTAATGGCGCATCAGTGGTGCGCCATTAGTATAGCAGATACTAATGGTGCACCAGAGGTGCACCATTAGTAAAATATACTAATGGCGTGGCACTAATGGCGCACCACTAATGCGCCATTAATGGCCAAAATAGGTGCGCCATTAGTAGGACTTTTCCTAGTAGTGTTTCATGGATATAATAAGATCGATCTGATCATAAACTCAAAGTTCATCGCATCCCAACAACCACACCGCAAAAAGAGTTACATCATATGGATATCCAAGAGACCATTGGATTGATAATCAAAAGAGAGAGAGGAAGCCATCTAGCTACTAACTACGGACCCGTAGGTCTACAAGGAACTACTCATGCATCATCGGAGAGGCACCAATGGATGTGGTGAACCCCTCCATGATGGTGTCTAGATTGGATCTGGTGGTTCTAGACTCTGCGGCGGCTGGATGAATATTTCGATGACTCCCCTAGGGTTTCTGTAATACTGTGGTATTTATAGAGCAAAGAGGCAGTGCGGGAGGCCACCGAGGTGGGCACAACCCACCTGGGCGTGCCAGGGGGGCCCGCCCCGCCCTGGGGGGTTGTGCCCCCTCGGGGCACTCCCCAGGTGCTGCCTTGGATACTAAAACTATATTTCTCGGGGAAAATGAATGCATTCTAGCGTGTTTGCTCCAGATATATCTATTCATATGGGTGATTACAGCTTTCTGGTTTCTCCAGTTATTCTCGGCAACTCTGACATTGATCTTATTCTTGGGATGGATTGGCTCTCCAAGCTTGATGCAAACATTGATTGTGCAAATAAGGAATTCAAGCTTACTCATCCTGACGAAGACGTGATTATCTTCGTCTCTCGAGATAACACAATTAGGCTTTTCTCTCTCAATGACAAGGGCGAGATTAATGCCATCTCTCAGATTCCGGTGGTTAATGAATATGAAGATGTTTTCCCGGAAGAGCTTCCAGGCATGCCTCCCCATCGTCAAGTTGAATTCGTCATTGGACTCGAACCCGGTACCGAGCCAGCATGTCGGCGTCCGTACAAGCTTTCCCCTGATGAGTTGAAGGAGCTGAAGAAAGAAATCGATGAGCAAGAACGTATGGGTCTAATCAGGCCTAGTACTTCTCCTTGGGGATGTGGTGTTCTATTTGTCAAGAAGAAGGATGGCATGGAACGCCTTTGCGTTGATTACCGGCCATTGAACAAGAAGACAATAAAGAATAAGTATCCGCTCCCCAATATCAATGAATTGTTCGAGCAGCTCAAAGGAGCAAAGGTGTTCTTGAAGCTCGATTTCAAGATAGGTTACCATCAGATTCGTATCCGTGAACAGGATATTCCTAAGACCGCATTCAGAATGAGTTTTGGCTCTTATGAATACACGGTCGTGTCTTTCGGCCTTGCAAATGCTCCACCCACTTTCTCTCGGATGATGCACTTCATATTCAACCCCTAAACCAATGAATTTGTTCTTGTCTATCTGGATGATATCTTAGTATTCTCCTAGAATGAAGAAGACCATGCCAAGCACCTCCGTTTGGTCCTTGACAGGCTCCGTGAACACAAGTTCTAAGCGAAGTTCTCCAAATGTGAATTCTGACTGGATAAAGTCCTATATCTTATCCATATTATCTCTGCCGAGGGCATTTCTATGAACCACGAGAAGGTTGAAGCTATTGTCAACTAGAAACCTCCGCAGAATGTCAAGCAACTCCGAAGCTTCCTTGGTATCACTAGCTATTGCAGAAGGTTCGTTGAGAAATTCTCCAAGATTGCCAAACCTCTTTCCAACCTGTTGCACAAGAATGTCAGGTACTCATGGACTCCTGATTGTGATGTGGCATTCAAAACACTCAAAGAGAAACTCATTTCTGCTCTGGTTCTTACTCCTCCGGATGGGTCCATGTGACGCCCGAGACCGACGTCCCAGAAGATTCCAGAAGATTCTTGAAGCTTCCAGATGTTCCGGGTTCTCCCGTGTGTTTCTGTTATTTATTTTTGCATTGCATCATGTCATCATGTGCATTTCATCAGCATGTTTTCAAAACTTGCCTCCGCCCGTAGTTGCCCTGTCCTCTCCGTTGTCCGTTCTGAGCCCAGACACACTCGCACGCGCCCGCGGCACCTCCGAATATTTATTTTATGAGTGGCCGGAAAACGCTCTCGGAATGGGGTGAAACTTGGCGTGTGGTCTTATTGTAGTGTAGACAGACCGCCTGTCAAATTTCGTCGCATTCGGAGTTCGTTTAGTAGCCCAACGGTTAAATATAGCGGCACTAGTAGCCGGTTAAAACGTCGGACGTTTTCGGTCTCCGAAAACCCGCGGGCCTCCCCCCCTCTCTCTCTCTCTTCTCATCCCGAGGCTTTTTCCCACAGCCCACAAACCTCTTCTAGGCCCAACCTACCCTTCATCTGACCGGAGCTGTCCGATCGGCATCCGAGGGCTCCAAAAGCCCCCAAAACCCCTAACCCTAGCTACCCTTGCTATATATAGACCCCTCCCTTGCCAAATTTGGACACCTACTCCTTCCCCTACCTCCCAGCCGCCTCCCACCTTGCATTCCGTGCCCAGCCGCTCCAGATCTGCCACTTGTCGCCGCCAGATCATCCAGCCACCTCGCCGTTGCCACTTGTTGGCCTCCTATTGGCCAGCGCCGCCAGCCGCGCACCGCCCGACCAACCGGGAGCCGCCGCGTGGTGCCCGCGCCTCCCCACCGCGCAAGGCCCGTCCCCGGCCCGCCGTGGGCCGGATCTGGGCCCAACCGCGTCGCCCCGCACTGGCTCCTCGCAGCACCCCGCAGCGCTCGATCCCCAGGATCGAGGCAACCGCCGTCCGCCTCCGCGTTTCCCACTCGCCGGCAGCCTCGCCGGAGCGCTGCGGACGACCCCGCCGACGACCTGAGATCCTCCCTCGTCGCGCCTCTCTCTCCTTCCCTCCGTCCTTCCTCTCCCTCACCTTACCTCGCCAGCTCTCTCTCGCTCCCGCAGGTAGCCAACTCGTTCTCGCCGCCCCGTCCCCGGTGGACCTCGCCGCCGCCGGGAATAGAAGCCCCGGGGCCAGATCCGCCCGGATCCGGCCGGGCCCCGTTCCCTTGGCCTCCACGGTCACCCCAGCTCGCGCCGCCAGCCATGGAGCATCTGCCTGCTCGCTCTCCAGGAGGGAGACGACGGTCAGCGCCGATCCAGGCTTCGGCCGCCTCCAGCGAGGGCCCGTGGGCCTCGTCCCGTGGGCCTAGCACGGCGCCAAGGCCAGCCGGCCTGCCTCCTTCCCCTCTGCACTGCTGGGCCAAGCCCGATGTGAGCAGCCGCCTGACCCTCCTCTGCACTGTTGGGCCAGTCAGTTTTCGGCCCAGCATGTTTTTTTTTCCTTTCTGCGTTTTAGCTATTTTCCAGGGAAAAACAGTTTTGCAGAATAGTCCCTCTAGTTCATGCATTTAATAACTTCACAACCATGCATCACATGTAAAAACTTTATATATGAAAAATGCTCAGAATTTTGTGTAAATTCATAATATGCCACTTTCACCCCAGTTAAAAATGTTTAACTTGCTGTTTATTTAAATTTGCTCAAATGCCATGCTAAAATGATTTATTTCATAACTAAATAACCGTAGCTCCAAATTTAATAAACTTTATATGTAAATGGGGTGGAAAAATGTGTAGAATAACATGATGCACTTTGTTTTGCTGTTTAACAACTTTAAAATGTGGTTATAGGCAGAACAGTACCAAATTCATATATATGTGCATGAGGAGTTTCCGGAATCTTTGTTGTTATTTCCGGCCTCATTTAAATTGCCTAGATAGGTAGTTTGTTTTTGCTTCACCTCTTGCCATGTTAACCAACATTTAACCTTGTCTTGTAAATAAACGAGAGTCAATTAAATAATTAATGTGGTGTTTCGTCAATATGCAACTCGTTGCATATTGAGCTCCACTTAACTTGTAGTTTTGTTGTGCACCTTGCCATGTCATGCATATTTAAACCGGACATGCATCATATTTGGATGTGCATCGTATGCCATGTTTATGCTTGTGTGTTTATCGTGTGTTTGTTTCTTTCCGGTTGCTTCTCTTGTTAGCTTCGGTTTCGTTCCGGAGTGGTGAGGTTTCTCTCGACTGTTGCTCCGTCTACTTCATGGATCCGTTCTTCTCCCTTGTGGAACCCCAGGCAAGATGATCATACCCTTGGATACCTTTACTACCATTGCCATGCTTAGTTGTCTCGATGCTATCGTTACTTGTCGCGATACCCATCTTTTATGTCAGCCCTCTCCTTGTTGCCATGAAACCTCTAAACTTGACACCTTCCTAGCAAAACCACTGTTTGGCTATGTTACCCGCTTGCTCAGCCTCGCTTGCTCAGTTCCTCTTATAGCGTTGTTAGTTGCAGGTGAAGATGAAGTCTGTTCCAGGAGGGAACTTGTTGTTGGATATATCACAATATCTATTAATATATTTAACACACCTATATACTGGGCATGGGTGGAAGGCTTGGCCTTTTGCTCGGTGTTTTGTTCCACTCATGCCACCTTAGGCGCCGATAAACCGGCATTATGTTCCTTGATTTTTGCGTTCCTTACACGATGGGTGGATGGGGACCCCTTGACAGTTCGACTTTGAATAAAACTCCTCCAGCAAGGCCCAACATTGGTTTTAATTTGCTCATAATAACAACTTATTTAATTAATTAAATTTGCATAGGGAGTTAGCGCTACCCGAGGATTCTTAATTCTACATAGCAGGGGGGGCCAGTGCTGATGGTGTTGGTCCCAAACTAGAGCCACTTGCGGTGCCACCCAGTTTCTGGGGTCTTCGGTACTGTACGTAGCGCTCATCCGGACGTGGCCTGAGACGAGATACGCGCGGCTACTATCAGGGTGTCGGCACGCCGGGAGGTCTTGCTGGACTTGTTTTACCATTGTCGAAATGACTTGTGCTACAGGGATTCCGAGCCTGATCGGATTTTCCCTAAGATAAGGAGTGATGATATTATATTTATCACTTCAGCTAATCGTGAGAGCTTGTGATGGGCTAAGTTGGAACACCCCTGCAGGGTTATGAACTTTCGAAAGCCGTGCCCGCGGTTATGTGGCAGATTGGAATTTGTTAATGTCCGGTTGTAGAAAACTTGACAGATGATCCGAAGTAAAACACACAACTGTGTGAGTAACCGTGACTGTCTCTTTTCACTTTGAGAAGAAAACACGGTGGGGTTATGTTTGACCGTATGTAGTTAGGATCTTTAGCGATCACCTCTTTTGCGACCGTTTGCGTAGATGCTCTTCTCATTCTGGTACTCGTAAGCTAGCCACCATATTATGCTTAGTCGCTGCTGCAGCCTCACCACTTTACCTCTTCCTACCCATAAAGCTTTGCTAGTCTTGATACCCATGGTTATGGGATTGCTGAGTCCTCGTGGCTCACAGTTACTACAACACCAGATGCAGGTTCAGCCGAGTTTGATGCAGAAGCTGGTTCAAGTTCTTCACCGGGAGCTTGGTGAAGAGAGTGGCCGTATGCTTGTGACGTTTCGACGATCAGTAGTGGTTTTTTACTAGGATTCGATCCTGACCTGTGGCTTTATGTTGTTTTGGTATCTTTCTTTGGATCTTCACCCGTAGTCGGGTTGTGATGTTTTGAATGATGTTTTGCTTATGTAATGTATTGTGTGAAGTGGCGAGTGTAAGCCAACTATCTCCTTTTGCAATTTAATCCCTCTTTTACATGAGTCGTGCAAAGATACCAAACTTGAGATCATTCTAGGATGGGCTTATACCTTTAAGTCGTGCCTCGACACGTAGGAGGTATAGTCCCATCCTGGGCATTACAGTCCAAGCCTTATGAAGTCTTTTGCGATGCTTCATTGCAAGGTCTTGGTGGTGTTCTCATTCAAGACAAGAAGATTGTGGCATACACTTCACGTCAGCTGAAACCAAACGAGAAGAATTACCCCACACATGATCTTGAGCTAGCAGCAGTTGTACGTGCCTTGATCACGTGGAGACACCTTCTGTTGGGCAGAAAAGTGGACATCTTCACCGATCACAAGAGCTTGAAGTACATCTTCACACAGCCAAACCTTAACCTTCACCAGACTCGTTGGGTTGAGATGATTCAAGAGTATGATCCAAGCATTGAGTACACACCTGGCAAGGCCAATGTCATTGCAGATGCCTTGAGCAGAAAGGCGTATTGCAACAGTCTCCTTCTCAAACCGTTCCAGCCTGAACTTTGTGAACCATTTAGGAAGCTCAACCTCCAAGTTATTCCCCAAGGCTTTCTTGCAAACCTTCAAGTTGCTCCTACCTTGGAAGATCAAATCCGTGAGGCCCAACTCAGTGATGCCATGGTGCAGAAAGTGAAACATGGTATTGCTAAGGGTACTCCAAAGTACAAGTGCTATCGCGTTGATGAGAAAGACGCCTTGTTCTTTGAGGACAGAATTGTGGTTCCCAAGGGTGATCTCAGGAAGCTCATAATGAACGAAGCACATGACTCCCTCCTCTCGATACATCCCGGAAGTTCCAAGATGTACCATGACCTCAAGCAATCATATTGGTGGACTCACATGAAAAGGGAGATTGCCCAATTCATGAATGAATGTGATGTCTGCAGAAGAGTGAAGGCAGAGCATCAACGTCCAGCCGGACACCTTCAACCTCTACCTATTCCCGAGTGGAAATTCGATCACATTGTGATGGATTTCGTCACTGGGTTTCCCAAGTCAAAGAAGGGAAATGATGCTATCTTTGTGGTGATTGACAAGCTAACTAAAGTAGCTCATTTTCTTCCCGTCAAAGAATCCATCAATGTAGCTCAGCTGGCAGAGTTGTACACCTCCAGAATTGTTTCTTTGCATGGCATTCCTCAAGTGATCTCCTCAGACCGTGGAAGCTTGTTCACATCCAAGTTCTGGGAGTCTTTTCAGTCTGCAATAAGCGCAAAGATTCGTTTCAGCACAGCGTTTCACCCTCAGACTAGTGGTCAAGTCGAAAGAGTGAACCAGATCCTCGAAGATATGCTAAGAGCTTGTGTCATCTCCTTCGATATGAAATGGGAAGATTGCTTTCCGTTTGCCGAATTCTCCCACAACAATAGCTTCCAAGACAGTGCCGGCAAAGCTCCTTTTGAAATCCTCTATGGCAGAAAGTGTCATACCCCTCTCAACTGGTCTGAGACTGGTGAACGTCAACTTCTTGGAAATGATTTGATCTTAGAAGCCGAAGAAGTGTGAAAAGTCATACGTGAGAATCTCAAAGCCGCTCAATCGCATCAAAAGAGCTACTATGATGGCAAGCATCGTGACTTGGCTTTCGACATTGGAGACCATGTCTATCTCCATGTTTCTCCCATGAAGGGCACTCAGAGGTTCGGTATCAAGGGCAAGCTTGCTCCAAGATACATGGGCCCTTTCAAGATTCTTGGTAAGAGAGGCGATCTAGCCTACCAACTCGAGCTTCCCTCCAACTTTGCAAATGTTCATGATGTGTTTCACGTGTCTCAACTCCGCAAGTGCTTCAAGACGCCTGAACGCACCATTCTGTTCGAAGAGATTGATCTTCAACAAGACTTGTCTTATCGTGAGCACCCCGTTGCTATTCTTGAAGAAACTGAGCGCAAGACCCGCAAGAAGTCTATCAAATTCTTGAAAGTCAAGTGGTCACACCATATCGACCGAGAAGCTACGTGGGAACGAGAAGATCGCCTTCGTTCCGAGTATCCCTCCTTCTTTCAATCCTAGATCTCGGGACGAGATCTTTTTGTAGTGTAGGACAGTTTGTGACACCTGATATGTGATACTTTCCAATTATGGCAATAAAGCAATTCTCATTTTGGTCCTTTTCCTTATCCTTGGGGGTTCTTGTCATTTGAGCTTATTTTTGTTTTTTGCATTATCATTTTATTTTATTTTTGCATCCATGCATTGCTTCATTATCATCATGGCATCATAGTCATCTTAGCTTCTCACTTGCTTTTGTTTGTGATGTGAGGCCACATTGTTCATTGTTGAGTGTTGTTGGTGCCTAGCCATGCCTTCATAAACCCTTAAACCCCTCCTTCTTTTCACCTCTTCTCTTGCCTTCATTTCTTTAATTATTTTGCAAGTGACCTAGCCTATTCCATTAATGTTCAACTTCTCCCTTCCAAGTTGCACTGTCATGGGTCACCTTGCAAGGTTACACATCTGTTAGAATTATTTTGGTTGGGTTTTAAAATGGTTCAAGTTTGAATTATTTTCAAACTTGAATTATTTTACTTTCTCTAAAAATTCCCTGGGTAATTTTATAAAATAGTGTGCAAATCCAGGAGCTTGAGGATATTTTTATATTCTCCAAACTCCTCACCTAGCCCCCTGTTCTTTTCTTTTTATGTAGATGTTTATTTATTAAACAGAAAATGTGTAACAGGGAAAAATCAGCCAGCAGCAGTAGCTGGGCATCCTCCCCTCCTGCTCGTGGCCCAGCAGCCAGCCAGCAGCCCCTCCGCAGCAGGCCGCGGCCCAACTAGTGCCCGCGCGAGCCGCAGTCGCGCCGTCCCCTTTCCCCCGTGCGGACCCACTCGTCAGCCTCTCTTCCCTCTGCTCCGTCTTCCTCCGTCACTCTGGTCAAGAGGCAGAGCACGCGCTCACCATCGCGCCGTGATCACGGACATCGAGGCCACACGATCGGCCTCTCCCTTTTAGACCAAAGCAGCTAAGCCCCTAGGGTTCCTCCTCCTCCCTCTTTCCCCTCGCGCGCCGCCTCAGGTAAGCACCCACAAGCACACCCGCACCGCTCGCCATGGCCGGCCTGATCGAGAGCTCATCTCCTGTGTAGGAGTCGTCGCCGGCCTCCTCTCCGACGTCCACAAGCACCGCAGCGCCTCCCCGAGCTGTTCTTGTCGCCAAGCCCGGCGGCCACTTCATCATCTTCTTCTTCCTCTGTTCGCGGAGCACAACATCGCCAAGTTCAGAGCTCGTCTTCCTCCTCTCCGGGGCGTCTCTGTCGTCCTCTTCATGTCCTAGGGTAAGGAGGTACTCCCTACTCCTCCCTGCATCTTCTTCGCCACCTATGGTCCTCTGTACGCGTCGCCGGAGCGGTGTCTTCTCCGTGCTCTCGGTGCCCCGTTGTTTCTGAATTTTGTGTTGTCGCGCGCGTCAGTAGTCGCCGTAGGCCTCGTGCTTCGCCCACTCTGCATCCGCCAGCTCACGCACGTCGCCAGCGCCCGAGCACAAGCTCGAGCACCACCTGCGCTGGCCTCCATCTCCACCTGCACCGCCCGTGCGTCAGGAATCGTGCGTTCGCTGCAGGTGGAGATGGAGGCCAGCGCAGGTGGTGCTCGAGCTTGCGTTCGGGCGCTGGCGACGTGCGTGAGCTGGCGGATGCAGAGCGGGCGAAGCGCGAGGCCTACGACGACTACTGATGCGCGCGACAGCACAAAATTTAGAAAGCAATGGGGCACCGAGAGCACGGAGAAGACACCGCCCCGACGACGCGTATAGAGGACCACAGGCGGCGAAGAAGATGAAGTGAGGAGTAGGGAGTACCTCCTTACCCTAGGACATGAAGAGGATGACGGAGACGTGCCGGAGAGGAGGAAAACCAGCTCTGAACTTGGAGAGGTTGTTGTCCGCAAACAGAGAAAGAAGAAGATGATGAAGTGGCCGCCGAGCTTGGCGACCTGGGGCTCGGATATGCTCTAGAACTGCTCGGGGAGGCGCTGCGGTGCTCGTGGACATCGAAGAGGAGGCCGACGACGACCCCTACGCCGGAGACGAGGTCTTGATCGGGCCGGGCATGGCGAGCGGAGCGGGTGTGCGTGTGGGTGCTTACCTGAGGCGGCGCGCGAGGGGAAAGAGGGAGGAGCAGGAACCCTAGGGGCTGAGCTGCTTGGGTTTAAAAGGGAGCGGCCGATCGCGTGGCCTCAACGTCTGTGATCACGGCGCGATGGCGAGCGCGTGCTCTGCCTCTGGACCAGAGTGACAGAGGAAGACGAAGCAGAGGGAAGACAGGCCGACGAGTGTGTCCGCACGAGGAAAAGGGGACGACACGACTGCAGCTCTCGTGGGCGCTGGTTGGGCCGCGGCCTGCTGCAGAGGGGCTGCTGGCTACTGGGCCGCTAGCTGGCTACTGGGCCTGGAGCAGGAGGGGCGGAGGCCCAGCTACTGCTGCTGCTGCTAAATTTCTTTTCCTTTTCTATTTCCCTCAGGCAAAAAATAAAAGGAAAAGTGCAGGCTCAAGGAAATAGAGTTAGGAGATAAATAAAATATCCCCATGCTCCTGGATTGATGCCCTATTTAATAAAATTGGTTTGGACATTTTTGGAGGTAGAAAAATAAAATGAGTTTGAATATGGTTGATACTCTTGTCATTTTTGAACCCAACCAAATCACTTTAAAATGGGGCATGGCGTTGCATGTTGACACATGTCAAAGCAACAAAGAAGGGGAGGAGTTGAACATTAAAGGGATAGGCTAGGTCCCTTGCAAAAATAATTAAAGAAGGAAGAAAAAAGGAAGGAGAAGAGGTGAAAACAAGGAGGGGTTTAAGGGTTTGGCAAGGCATGGCTAGGCACCAACAACACACAACATCAACAAGGTGGCCTCACATCACAACCAAAAGCAAGTGAGAAGCTAAGATGACTATGATGCCATGATGATAATGAAGCAATGCATGGATGCAAAAATAAAATAAAATGACAATGCAAAAAACAAAAATAAGCTCAAATGACAAGAACCCCCAAGGATAAGGACAAGGACCAAAATGAGAATTTCTTTATTGCCATCTATGGAAAGTATCACATATGTGGTGTTACAAACTCTCCTCCACTACAAAAAGATCTCGTCCCGAGATCTAGGACTAAAAGAAGAAGGGATACTCGGAACGAATGTGATCTTCTCGTTCCCACCTAGCTTCTCGGTCGGTATGCTGAGACCACTTCACTTTCAAGAATTTGATGGACTTGTTGCAGGTCTTGCGCTCAGTTTCTTCAAGATTAGCAATGGGGTGCTCACGATAAGACAAGTCTTGTTAAAGATCAATCTCTTTGAACGGAATGGTGTGTTCAGGCGTCTTGAAGCACTTGCGGAGTTGAGACATGTGAAACACATCATGAACATTTGCAAAGTTGGAGGGAAGCTCGAGTTGGTAGGCTAGATCGCCTCTCTTGCCAAGAATCTTGAAAGGGCCCACGTATCTTGGAGCAAGCTTGCCCTTGATACCAAAACTCTGAGTGCCCTTCATGGGAGAAACACCAAGATAGACATGGTCTCCAATGGCGAAAGCCAAGTCACGATGCTTGTCGTCATAGTAGCTCTTTTGACATGATTGTTCGGCTTTGAGATTCTCACGTATGACTTTGCACATTTCTTCGGCTTCTGAGATCAAATCATTTCCAAGAAGTTGACGTTCACCAGTCTCGGACCAGTTGAGAGGGGTACGACACTTTCTGCCATGGAGGATTTCAAAAGGAGCTTTGCCGGCACTTTCTTGGAAGCTGTTGTTGTAGGAGAATTCGGCAAGTGGAAGGCAATCTTCCCATTTCATACCGAAGGAGAGGACACAAGCTCTTAGCATATCTTCGAGGATCTGGTTCACTCTTTCGACTTGACCACTAGTCTAAGGGTGAAATGCAGTGCTGAAGCAAATCTTTGTGCCCATGGCTGACTGAAAAGAATCCCAGGACTTGGATGTGAACAAGCTTCCATGGTCTGAGGAGATCACTTGAGGAATGCCATGCAATGAAACAATTCTGGAGGTGTACAGCTCTGCCAGCTGAGCTGCGTTGATGGATTCTTTGACGGGAAGAAAATGAGCTACTTTAGTTAGCTTGTCAATCACCACAAATATAGCATCATTTCCCTTCTTTGACTTGGGAAACCCAGTGACGAAATCCATCTCAATGTGATTGAATTTCCACTCGGGAATAGGTAGAGGTTGAAGGAGTCCGGTTGGATGTTGATGCTCTGCCTTCACTCTTCTATAGACATCACATTCATTCATGAATTGGGCAATCTCCCTTTTCATGCGAGTCCACCAATATGATTTCTTGAGGTCATGGTACATCTTGGAACTTCCGGGATGTATCGAGAGGAGGGAGTCATGTGCTTCGTTCATTATGAGCTTCCTGAGATCACCCTTGGGAACCACAATTCTGTCCTCAAAGAAGAAGGTGTCTTTCTCATCAACGCGATAGCACTTGTACTTGGGAGTACCCTTAGCAATACCATGTTTCACTTTTTGCACCATATCATTACTGAGTTGGGCCTCACGGATTTGATCTTCCAAGGTAGGATCAACTTGAAGGTTTGCAAGAAAGCCTTGCGGAACAACTTGGAGGTTGAGCTTCCTGAATGATTCACAAAGTTCAGGCTGGAACGGTTTGAGAAGGAGACAATTGCAATACGCCTTTGTGCTCAAGGCATCTGCAATGACATTGGCCTTGCCAGGTGTGTACTCAATGATTGGATCATACTCTTGAATCATCTCAACCCAACGAGTCTGGCGAAGGTTAAGGTTTGGTTGTGTGAAGATGTACATTTGGTTTCAGCTGACGTGAAGTGTATGCCGCAATCTTCTTGTCTTGTATGAGAACACCACCAAGACCTTGCAATGAAGCATCGCAAAAGACTTCATAAGGCTTGGAGTCATCCAGAGGAGTAAGAACCGGAGCAGAAATGAGCTTCTCTTTGAGTGTTTTGAATGCCACATCACAATCAGGAGTCCAGGAGTACTTGACATTCTTCTGCAACAGGTTGGAAAGAGGCTTGGCAATCTTGGAGAAGTTCTCAACGAACCTTCTACAATAGCTAGCGAGACCAAGGAAGCTTCGGAGTTGCTTGACATTTCGCGGAGGTTCCCAGTTGACAATAGCTTCAACCTTCTCAGGGTTCACAGAAATGCCCTCAGCAGAGATAATATGGCCAATATATAGGACTTTATCCAACCAGAATTCACATTTGGAGAACTTCACATAGAACTTGTGTTCACGGAGCCTGTCAAGGACCAAATGGAGGTGCTTGGCATGGTCTTCTTCATTCTTGGAGAATACCAAGATATCATCCAGATACACGTTAAGAAATTCATTGGTGTAGGGGTTGAATATGAAGTGCATCATCCGAGAGAAAGTGGGTGGAGCATTTGCAAGGCCTAAAGACATGACCGTGTATTCATAAGAGCCAAAACTCGTTCTGAATGTGGTCTTAGGAATATCCTCTTCACGGATACGAATCTGATGGTAACCCATCCGGGGATCGAGCTTCGAGAACACCTTTGCTCCTTTGAGCTGCTCGAACAATTCATTGATATTAGGGAGCGGATACTTATTCTTTATTGTCTTCTTGTTCAATAGCCGGTAATCAAAGCAAAGGCGTTTCGTGCCTTCCTTCTTCTTGACAAATAGAACACCACATCCCCAAGGAGAAGTACTAGGCCTGATTAGACCCAGACGTTCTTGCTCATCGAGTTGTTTCTTCAGCTCCTTCAACTCAGCAGGGGAAATCTTGTACGGACACCGACATGCTGGCTCGGTACCGGGTTCCAGTTCAATGACGAATTCAACTTGACCATGGGGAGGCATGCCTGGAAGCTCTTCAGGGAAAACATCTTCATATTCATTAACCACCGGAATCTGAGAGATGGCATTAATCTCGCCCTTGTCATTGAGAGAGAAAAGCCTGATTGTGTTATCTCGAGAGGCGAAGATAATCACGTCTTCGTCGGGATGAGTAAGCTTGACTTCCTTATTTGCACAATCAAAGTTTGCATCATGCTTGGAGAGCCAATCCATCCCAAGAATAAGATCAATGTCGGAGTTGCCGAGAATAACCGGAGAAACCAAAAAGCTGTAATAACCCATATGAATAGATATATCCGGAGCAAACACGCTAGAATGCATTCGTTTTCCTGGAGAAATAATTGATAACTCCCTTGGCAAATTTTTGGTGGCGAAATTGTGCTTCGTTGCAAATGGGTGAGAAATGAAAGATCATGATGCACCCGAATCGAACAAGAGTTTAGCAGGTATAGAGTTAACTGGAAGATTACCAAGTATCACGTCTGAAGAATTCTTTGCTTGAGTTGCATTCATCAGATTCACTCTTGCAACCTTGGGATTGTGCTTGACAATAGCAGTGCCGACAGGTGGAGGAGTCGGAAGGCGCCTTGGGTTGGGACACTTGTTGGCATAGTGACCCTTCTGAGAACACTTGTTGCAAGTAACTTCTGAGAGAGGCCGGTGATAAGGACCACTTGATCTTGAAGCTTGAAACTGAGGCTTGGACTGATTGCTTGGGTTTGGTGGGTGGGAGAATCCACGGCCACCTGAGTACTTTTTGTTGTTGGGAGGACGGAGCACTGGAGGAGGCGGTAGCCAGAACTTTTGCTGCTTGGCAACCACTTGAGAGGAAGAGGAGGAGTGAACAACATTTCTGATCCTCTTTTTGGAAGCTTCACTCTTGAGCTGAGCTGCCTCTTGCTTGAGAGCCATATTGTAGAATTGGTCAAATTCATCCGGCTCGAAAAAGGTGAGAGCAAGTTGGAGTTCATCTTTCATACCACCACGGAACTGATAAATCTTGCTCTTGGCATCGGGGATGTCTTGCTTCGCATAACGGGCAAGATTCTGGAACTTGACATTGTATTGATAGACGGACATGGTGCCTTGCTTCAGGTTGCGGAATTGCTCACGCATGCCTTCAATGACACTGGTTGGAATGTGGCGAGAGCGGAAATCTTTGCAGAAGTCAGTCCATGAAATCTCACGTTCACCTCTGGAATCTTTGTACTATTGCCACCAATCAGTAGCTTGATCTTTGAGTTGAAAAGTGGCAAACTTGACATAATCCTCTGGTCTCACGTTACTACATTCAAAGTGCTTTTTGATGTCTGTGATCTAGTCTTCAGCATCTAGCGGGTCCACACAGTAACTGGAAGACTTCGGTTGGTTTGCCAAGAATTGGTTCAATGTCACAAAGTGAGGTTGTGTCACATCCCTAGTTAAGCACTTGCATTAGGGCTAGCTAGAGTGTGCATCATGTTTACTTATCAAAGAAACTTGAAATGGGAATGACAGAAACCCCAGCACCCCTCTTCTAACAACTAGGGTTTGATAAAATCTTTTCCAATGTACCCAAAATGCCCTTCAAAAATGTTCATCATTTCTGCCTTGGTCTCAAACCTCTGCTAAAAATGGTGCACAATTTTCTAGGACATCTAAGGGCTCTGGATTAAATCATATGGTATTTGCATTTGGGCATTTACAAGCTATAAAATATTTTAAATGCTCAAATAATCATAAACTATATACAGTAGGCATGACAAGTTTTATGAGTTATAAAAATGTTCTGACATTTTTATTAATTAAACAAAATTGCAAAACAAATGAAACATAAAAGAAATAGGAAAAAGAAAGAGAGAGAAAGTTTACCTGGCGCCCCACCCGGCCCACCTGCCGGCCCAGCCCAGCTGCCGCTCCAGCGAGCTGCTTGGCTCGGCCAGGCAGGCAGGCAGGTGCTCGACGGCGGCCGCAGCGCGCGCAACGCAGCTGCCCGCCGCCCTGCTTCCTCCCCTCGCCGTCCTGGAGGGCTGGATCGGTCGTACACGTCGCCCCCGACCTCGCAGACACCTCCCCCTCTCCCCAGCTCCTCTCTCTCGCCCTCCCCGCACCATGGCCGACGCCGCCGTGCTCGCACCGTCGTAGTAGCCGCGCCCACCGTCGTCCTTGAGCTCCGTCGTCGTGTCCGTCGTCTCCGCCGCCCTCGACTACTTCGAACAGGCCGAGCCCCGAGCGCTCGCCCGCCCTGGAGACGCCCCCGACCCCTTCTTCCCCAACTCCGGCCGCGGAGATCCCCCTCGCCGTCCCGCTCAGCTCCGACCACCCCCAAGCTCGCTCCGGCGTCTGCTGCAACCCCTATGAGCCCAGCTTCGTCCTCCCCCTCTCCGTTGGCTCTCTACTGCCCTGGAACGCATCGCACGAAGCTCACCTGCACACACCGCCGCGGAGCTCGTCGCCGACGAGGCTCCGGCCATCCATTGGTCCGGCCACCGTGCCTATCAGCTTCACCGTCACGCGTAGGTGCTGTAGGACCACTTCACGCTCCTCTACGAGCACCGCACCGTCGTTTTCGACTTCGCCGAACTCCGGCAGCCGCTGGACTCGTCGCCGGCGTCATCTCCGGCGACCCCGAGGCCAGCCACCACCTCCACTCGATGCGGTTTGCCTCCAGCTACCCGTAGGTGTGCTCCGCCGTCGTTTTGGCAGCCGGAGCACGAAACCCGCACCTCACCGCCGTGTTTGGCCTCGCCGGCGGCTAAACGCCGGCGAGTTGGACCTGTTTGACCACGGGTTTGACCCCCCTGGGTCACTGACATGTGGGCCCTGCCTGCAAGTCAAACCTAGTTTAGGTGTTAATTTAATTCTAATTAGTTAATTAGTTAACTGTGACAGTGACCAGTGGGTCCCACTGGTCAGGTTTGACTTGGACTAGCCATGTTGACTGACTGACGTCAGCATGATGTCATGCTGATGCAGTAAAGGATTTTCTGGGATTTTTAGATTTAAAAATAATTCAGGAAATTCCAGAAAATGCCTAAACTTCAAAAAATCATATAAATTCAACGGTAGCTCAGATGGAAAAGATTTATATATGAAAAATGATCAGAAAAATCCAATCTTTCCAATGGCACTGGTTTCATGCATGTTTGAGCAAGTTAACCGTGCTGTATACATTAAAACATGATAATGCACTTATTTAAATAATAGCTAAAGTGCCAATTTGAATCTTTGATTCAAATAAGCTCAAACACTTCTGGTTATAGTTGCATTAGCCCAACACACATGCATCTTGCCATGTCATGAGCATGCATCATATTGTTGCATTTGTTTTTTTAATGATTGTATCGCCGGTATTCCCTGTGTTAGGTCCTGCTCCCGAGGATACTGCTGCGTATCCAGTTGAAGAGCAGTACCCGACAACCACTTTGTCAGGCAAGCAATCATTGATCATTCCGATACAAACCCAATCTTCTCGCACCTACTCTCTTTTACTGCATTAAGGCAACAGCGTGTGAACTGCTACTTGCTGCGGTAGATGAACCCTATTCCCTTGCATGACCTGTCATTGCCACAGTAAATAGTTGAAACCCACTAGCATGTGTAGGAGTTGATTGAGCCATGTGATGTGTGATCCACCATGCTATTTGTTTATGTTGCCTGCTATGCTTAGAGTTGTGTCAGGTCTGGTTCATCTGGGTGATGGATCAGAGTGAAATGATCATACCAATAAAGAGAAGGAAGTGTGGAATACGCTTGGTAAAGGTATCGATGAAAGGCCATGTAGGAGTACGTGGTGGGTTGTTTCATTGGAATCGTCCATAGGACCCGAGATCTGTGTGTGTGATTCAAGTTACAGTTACTACCACACATTGGGCCCTGAAATATGACCCCGCTCGACTTATCGACTGCCATGTTCTCTGTCCGGGAGTTGCAACTAGTTTCTGGTGTTTATAGATTACTGGAGGTCCTGCACAGCGCTGACCCTCGGGGTGGGCTGTGATGCGACAGGTACGTGGCACGGTGTACCGGTTGCCCGTTTGGTGACTCGGGAACCCTGTACACATCGTTTGGGGCCGTGAGCGACACCCCGGCCGGATCTCCCCACGGATGGAACCCAAATAGGCGATAAACCTGGACGAGAGACTTGAGTGGTTGGTTAGGTCGTGGTCTACACCCACGTCGGCTTTCGCTTGAAGTCTACCGAGCACATGTTGTGTGCAGACGCTAAGTGGTGAAAACACGTGTGAAGAAGTACACCCCTGCAGGGTTATCAATCTATTCGAATAGCCGTTGTTCGCGGTACGGACTACTTGGTTACTCTTACAGTTCATAGACAAGTTGATGGATACTACTAAAAGCCTCAAGATAAGTGTGAGTGCCGTGGATGGCCCTTCCGTAGGATGACGGAAGAGGATCCTCGGTAGTGTATTGTTGTGGTGATTAGAGGACTCGTGTTCATAATAACATCTTGCAATCTGTTGAGAGTTGTAGTATAGGTTAGCCAAGAGTCAAAGCTGGCTTTCTGCAATGAACTCCACTACCCCCTTTGATAATGTTGCATGTATGATAGGTTCTGTGGTAAGACTTGCTGAGTACCTTTGTACTCATGTTTGCGTAATAACTGTTGCAGAGGAGAACCCTGCCCCTGCTGATGGGTTCTACATAGACGTTGACGTCGACGAGTAGCTTGACACCCAGACGGAGATCTGGAGCTTGTGAAGGGCCTTGTAGATAGTCAGGCTACACCAAGCCTGTTTTATTTTCTAAGTTGTCTGTACTCAGACATGTAGCTTTCGCATGTGCTTGTATGACTGTACGACTTGAGTGTTGGGTCATGTGACCCCTACCTGTATGGATATGTTATGTATGGCTCTTGGAGCCTTTTAAATAAAGTACTTTGAGTCATAGAGTTCTGTTGTGATGCAATGTTGTATTTGCACATATTGAGCATATTGTGTGTATGGTTGAAATGCTTGGTATGTGTGGGATCCGACACCTAGTTGTTTACCTTTGGTAGCCTACCTTACAGGGAAATGCCTCCTAGTGATTCCAATGAGCCTTGGTAGCTTGCTACTGCTCGGAACACGTAGGCTGGCCGGCATGTGTCCTTCTTCGTTCCTGTGTCTGTCCCTTAGGGGAAATGTCACGCGTTGTTCCTTTAAGTCCATGTAGCTTGTTACGACTTGGGTTCATACGTTGATGACCGACACGTTCGTTGCTGGGTCATGGATGCCTGTCTCTATAATTTAGTGCCACTTTTGGTTTATAACTAGCCATGTCGGCCCGGGTTCTCTGTCATATGGATGCTAGCGACACTGTCATATACGTGTGCCAAAATGCGCAAACGGTCCCGGGCCAGGTAAGGTGGCACCCGTGGGGTTACCGTGCGTGAGGCCGCAAAGTGATATGACGTGTTACAGCTAGATCGGTGTGACTTAGGATCGGGGTCCTGACAGGTTGACTGAACAGATTGCCTTGGCCTTGGTTCCCATGATTGCCTTGATTTGCTTGGTTGGATTGAAAGTTCTGCATCATTTGCATGAGCATCTGGGTGTTCTGGTTGGTCGCTTGCATAATTGCTCTCCATGCCTCAGCCGGAGGAGGAGGGGAAGGAGGACGTTCAAGATGACGCTCTTCTTCGCCCGCTTGGTTAGGGTTGGGAACCCTCTTAGGAGCCATCCTGAATGAGAAGACAACTGTCAGCCATTGATGCACAATAGATAAGCTGAATCAACGGCTAGATATTTGCAACATAAGTCTTCACAATGAACATTCGAACAAAATGAACGAATGAATTCCATATTTTAATGGTACAACAGTCTTCTCGAGAAGCCACTTGGGAGAACAAAAGGTAAATAAAAACAACAAGGTGCAGATGGAACAAATACATGATAGAAGCTTCGTCCCACATGTTCGTGTTGAATGCCCCATGGAACGTGTTACAATGGGTGTTGCAATCCCCGGATCAGCATAGCCAAGGACCCTTTAAGATGCAACTCCCAATTGGAACAACGCCCATGAAACCTCTTCACTCGATGTTGAACCCCAAACCTCAAACCATGCACTCGTTGGAAGAATGCCTACGAGCTACTTGAAGAACCCACCTATTAATTCTCGAAGGTTTCCGGTTATGCAATCTGGTGTTGGGGATACACTCAACTCTAAACCTACATCCAGCTATATCCATCCGTCAACACATAACCAGTCATCCTTGGAAACTGTTTACCTCGGACCTTCGAAACGCATCCGCTATACTAGCTGTGGCAATACTCCCGAACTATCCCACCAGTACTGGGTGACGTCGGGGTTATCTCACCACTAACCGCATATAAAAGTTTTTGATGCCGGCCGTCTTAAGTATTCTAGAACCTCTACGATACATTTGTGATGACAACACCTCGGAGCTCAACTTCCGGGACACTGCCACAACCCCTAAATGACAGGAGGCATCGAGAACAATGTTCTCGTCACAAAGATATCGAAACAATCCAAACAATACTCGCGTGATCCTAAAAAACAATTAGTGAATTTTTTAGAGTAGAGGAGATAGAACAACGTCAGGAGTCCTCACCAGAGCAATGAAGGGATGAGGAGTAAAAAGAAATCCTACTCTCCGATATATATATATATATATATATATATATATATATATATATATATATATATATATATATATATATATATATATATATATATATATAGGACTCAAAACATTTTTTTGTGTGTGTGCCTAGACTCAACCGTCAACGATTCGATCAATCATGGGGCTCCTAGGTCGGAGATGGCTCTGAATACCAACTTGTAATGGCCAGTATGCGGCTATGTCCCCCACGTGTCGAGGCACGATTTAAGGACATAAACGCATACTAGAATGATCTCAAGTATGGTATCTTTGCACAACTCATGTAAAAATTCAGGGATGAAAGTGTAAAAATGATAGTTGGCTTACACTCGCCACGTCACGCAATGAAATACAATAACATACATCATCCAAATAACATTAGAGTCCAACTACGGATGAAATCCAAACGAAAAGATACCATAAATAACACAAGCCCGGACCCTCCTAGTAAGAGCCACTACTGATCGTCGGGATAAGACACATAGTAACATCCACGCTCTTCATCGAACTCCTAGTACAGCTCTGAACCACCTCCTGTATAATTCTCAACGGTACCTGCATCTGGTGTGCGTTGAATCTATGAGCCACAGATGACTCAGCAATCCCGTTCCCGGGTAGCAAAACTATCAAAGCCTTAGGTGTGGACAGGCTGAAAACAAAGGTTGCAACAAGCACTAAGCACTAGCTTACGAGTTTAGAGCGAGAAGAGAACAAGTGCCAACGATCGCCAAGTTGATGAAGAAGTGATCCTAACTACTCACGATCAAACATAACCCCACCGTGTTCACTTCCCGGAGCCCTTCGGAATGAGACCATCACAGTTACTCACACAGGTAGTGTATTCAAGAACATGGTGTCAAGTTATATACAACCGGATATTAACAAATTCCCATCTACCACATAACCGAGGGCACGGCTTTCGAAAGTTCAAACCCTGCAGGGGTGTCCCAACTTAGCCCGTCACAAGCTCATGATTTGCGGAGTTGCAACTCCAAGGTGGGAAGACCCGAGTATTCTCGGAATCCCGTGCTCAAGATATTTTGACCAAGGTAAAACTAATCCAGCAAGACCTCCCGGTGTGCCGACACCCTGATAGTAGCCGAGCGTATCTCGTCTCAGGCCATGACCGGATGGGACAAGCTACGGGTGTATACCAGACCTTGAGTTTCCCCGAGGTGGCCCCGCAGGTTGCCCAGTTTGGACCGACACACATGAGGAACACTGGCCCGGGTTGTTAAATAAGAACTCGAGTTTGCAACGCCCTATGCAAGTTTTAGTTATTAGGCAAATGTAAAACCAATGTTGGGCCTTGCTGGAAAAGCTTTAGCGCAGAGCGAATTATCAAGGGGGGCCCATAAACCCCAACCGTGTTTGGGATGCAAAATCAAGGAACATAACACTGGTTTATCGGTTCCTAGGGTGGCATGAGTGGAACAAAACACTAACCAAGAGGCTTAGCCTTCCACCCATTACCAATATATAGGTGATTTTGTTTAACAGATTATATATTGTGATATCCCAACAATAACTTCATCACGGGGCAAGAATCTTCAAATCTTCACCTGCAACTAACAACGCTATAAGAGGGGCTGAGCGATGCGTACTTAGCCAAACAACGGTTTGCTAGGAGGGTGGTTAGAGAGTATCATGGAAACAATAGGAGGGCTGACAAACAGGAATAGTCATCGAGGCAATATCTAAAGAGCGAGACATCTAGCATAGGCCAAGATAGTAGTGATATCTGGGAATGGTCATCTTGCCCGTTGATTCCACGGAGGGATCGTAACCTTGCTCCTCAAACTCAGCCTCGGTAGGAACCTCGTACTGCGAATCGTCACCGAGCTCTAACCAACACAACAAAGCAACACCGTAACAACAATCAATCACCATGCAATGCTCAATCACATGATGCATGAGTATGATGCATATGGACATGAATATATATGATGCATAGCCTAGGGACACAAGAGTGCACTAACATCATAGCAATCAAGATCAAAACACATGATGCATGAACACAAGCAAAAGAACAAAGCTAACATGTTCACAAGGTTATGTAGGTTCTTAAAACAAGCACCCAACAAGTTTAAAAGAGTTGATTAACATGGCAAGGGTGCAACTAGGACTACAGCAGCATGTTAGCATATTCAAATGGGCTGGAAAGAACAAACAAAAATTTCCAGATACTCCCATATTCATTTGAATGCATTTGGGACATATCTAAGAAACTCTTGCAGTAATGTGTTTTTTTAGGATCACACGAGTATTGTTTGGATTGTTCCGATATCTTTCTGACAAGAAAATTGTTCACGATGCCTCCTGTCATTTAGGGGTTGTAGCAGTGTCCCGGGGAGTTGAGCTCCGAGTTGTTGTCGTCACAAATGTATCATAGCGGTTCTAGAATACTTAAGACGACCGACATTGAAAACTCTTCTATGCGGTTAGTGGTCAGATAACCCCGACGTCACCCAGTACTGGTGGGATAGTTCGAGAGTATTGCCACAGCTAGTATAGTGGACGTGTTTCGAAGGTCCGAGGTAAACAGTTTCCGAGGATGATTGGTTATGTGTTGACGGATGGATACAGCTGGATGTAGGTTTAGAGTTGAGTGCGCGGTGCTTCCCCTATATCCCCAACACCAGATTGCATAACCGGAAACCTTCGGGAATTAATAGGTGGGTTCTTCAAGTAGCTCGTAGGCATTCTTCCAACGAGTGCATGGTTTGAGGTTTGGGGTTCAACATCGAGTGAAGAGGTTTCATGGGCGTTGTTCCAATTGGGAGTTGCATCTTAAATGTTCCTTGGCTATGCTGATCCGGGGATTGCAACACCCGTTGTAACACGTTCCATGGGGCATTCAGCACGAACATGTGGGACGAAGCTTCTATCATGTATTTGTTCCATCTGCACCTTGTTGTTTTTATTTACCTTTTGTTCTCCCAAGTGGCTTCTCGAGAAGACTGTTGTACCATTAAACTATGGAATTCATTCGTTCATTTTGTTCGAATGTTCATTGTGAAGACTTATGTTGCAAATATCTAGTCGTTGATTTAGCTTATCTATTTTGCATCAATGGCTAACAGTTGTCATCTCATTCAGGATGGCTCCTAAGAGGGTTCCCAACCCTAACCAAGAGGGCGAAGAAGAGCGTCCTCTTGAACGTCCTCCTTCCCCTCCTCCTCCGGCTGAGGCATGGAGAGCAATTATGCAAGTGACCAACCAGAACACCCAGATGCTCATGCAAATGATGCAGAACTTTCAAGCCAACCAAGCAAATCAAGGCAATCATGGGAACCAAGGCCAAGGCAATCTGTTCAATCAACCTCACTTTGCGACACTGAACCTATTCCTGGCAAACCAACCGAAGTCTTTCAGTTAGTGTGTGGACCCACTAGATGCTGAAAAATGGATCACACACATCAAAAAGCACTTTGAATGCAGTAACGTGAGACCCGAGGATTATGTCAAGTTTGCCACTTTCCAACTCAAAGATCAAGCTGCTGATTGGTGGCAACAGTACAAAGATTCCAGAGGTGAATGTGAGATTTTGTGGACTGACTTCTGCAAAGATTTCCGCTCTCACCACATTCCAACCAGTGTCATTGAAGGCATGCGTGAGCAATTCCGCAACCTGAAGCAAGGCACCATGTCTGTCTATCAATACAATGTCAAGTTCCAGAATCTTGCCTTTTATGCGAAGCAAGACATCCCCGATGCCAAGAGCAAAATTTATCAGTTCCGTGGTGGTCTGAAAGATGAACTCCAACTTGCTCTCACCTTGTTCGAGCCGGATGAATTTGACCAATTCTACAATATGGCTCTCAAGCAAGAGGCAGCTCAGGTCAAGAGTGAAGCTTCCAAAAAGAGGATCAGAGATGCTGTTCACTCCTCCTCTTCTCTCAAGTGGTTGCCATGCAGCAGAAGTTTTGGCTAACGCCTCCTCCAGTGCTCCATCCTCCAAACAACAATAAGCACTCAGGTGGCCGTGGATGCTCCCACCCACCCAACCCAAGCAATTAGTCCAAGCCTCAGTTTCAAGCTTCAAGATCAAGTGGTCCTTATCACCGGCCTCTCTCAGAAGTTACTTGCAACAAGTGTTCTCGGAAGGGTCACTATGCCAACAAGTGTCCCAACCCAAGGCGCCTTCCGCCTCCTCCACCTGTCAGCACTGCTATTGTCAAGCACAATCCCAAGGTTGCAAGAGTGAATCTGATGAATGCAGCTCAAGCAAAGAATTCTTCAGATGTGATACTTGGTAATCTGCGAGTTAACTCTATACCTGCTTAAGTCTTGTTTGATTCGGGTGCATCATGCTCTTTCATTTCTCACCCATTTGCAACGAAGCACAATTTTGCCACCAAAAATTTGCCAAGGGAGTTATCAATCATTTCTCCAGGGAAACGAATGATTCTAGCGTGTTTGCTCTGGATATATCTATTCATATGGGTGATTACAGCTTTCTGGTTTCTCCGGTTATTCTCGGCAACTCCGACATTGATCTTATTCTTGGGATGGATTGGCTCTCCAAGCATGATGCAAACATTGATTGTGCAAATAAGGAAGTCAAGCTTACTCATCCTGACGAAGACGTGATTATCTTCGCCTCTCGAGAAAACACAATCAGGCTTTTCTCTCTCAATGACAAGGGCGATATTAATGCCATCTCTCAGATTCCGATGGTTAATGAATATGAACATGGTTTCCCGGAAGAGCTTGCAGGCATGCCTCCCCATCGTCAAGTTCAATTTGTCATTGAACTCGAACCCGGTACCGAGCCAGCATGTCGGCATCCGTACAAGCTTTCCCCTGATGAGTTGAAGGAGCTGAAGAAAGAACTCGATGAGCAAGAACGTATGGGTCTAATCAGGCCTAGTACTTCTCCTTGGGGCTGTGGTGTTCTATTTGTCAAGAAGAAGGATGGCACGGAACGCCTTTGCGTTGATTATCGGCCATTGAACAAGAAGACAATAAAGAATAAGTATCCGCTCCCCAATATCAATGAATTGTTCGAGCAGCTCAAAGGAGCAAAGGTGTTCTCGAAGCTCGATCTCCGGATAGGTTACCATCAGATTCGTATCCGTGAAGAGGATATTCCTAAGACCTTATTCAGAACGAGTTTTGGCTCTTATGAATACACGGTCGTGTCTTACGGCCTTGCAAATGCTCCACCCACTTTCTCTCGGATGATGCACTTCATATTCAACCCCTAAACCAATGAATTTGTTCTTGTCTATCTGGATGATATCTTGGTATTCTCAAAGAATGAAGAAGACCATGCCAAGCACCTCCGTTTGGTCCTTGACAGACTCCATGAACACAAGTTCTATGCGAAGTTCTCCAAATGTGAATTCTGACTGGATAAAGTCCTATATCTTGGC
This sequence comes from Secale cereale, assembly GCA_902687465.1. NCBI lineage: Eukaryota > Viridiplantae > Streptophyta > Magnoliopsida > Poales > Poaceae > Secale > Secale cereale. The sequence continues at coordinate 335,584,427 of LR738709.1, forward strand.
CATATTATCCCTGCCGAGGGCATTTTTGTGAACTACGAGAAGGTTGAAGCTATTGTCAACTAGGAACCTCTGCAGAATGTCAAGCAACTCCGAAGCTTCCTTGGTCTCGCTAGCTATTGCAGAAGGTTCGTTGAGAAATTCTCCAAGATTGCCAAACCTCTTTCCAACCTGTTGCAGAAGAATGTCAAGTACTCCTGGACTCCTGATTGTGATGTGGCATTCAAAACACTCAAAGAGAAGCTCATTTCTGCTCTGGTTCTTACTCCTCCGGATGGGTCCAAGCCTTATGAAGTCTTTTGTGATGCTTCATTGCAAGGTCTTGGTGGTGTTCTCATGCAAGACAAGAAGATTGTGGCATACACTTCACGTCAGCTGAAACCAAACGAGAAGAATTACCCCACACATGATCTTGAGCTAGCAGCAGTTGTACATGCCTTGATCGTGTGGAGACACCTTCTGTTGGGCAGAAAAGTGGACATCTTCACCGATCACAAGAACTTGAAGTACATCTTCACACAGCCAAACCTTAACCTTCGCCAGACTCGTTGGGTTGAGATGATTCAAGAGTATGATCCAAGAATTGAGTACACACCTGGCAAGGCCAATGTCATTGCAGATGCCTTGAGAAGGAAGGCGTATTGCAACAGTCTCCTTCTCAAACCGTTCCTGCCTGAACTTTGTGAACCATTTAGGAAGCTCAACCTGCAAGTTGTTCCGCAAGGCTTTCTTGCAAACCTTCAAGTTGCTCCTACCTTGGAAGATCAAATCCGTGAGGCCCAACTCAGTGATACTATGGTGCAGAAAGTGAAACATGGTATTGCTAAGGGTACTCCAAAGTACAAGTGCTATCGCGTTGATGATAAAGACACCTTGTTCTTTGAGGACGGAATTGTGGTTCCCAAGGGTGATCTCAGGAAGCTCATAATGAACGAAGCACATGACTCCCTCCTCTCGATACATCCCGGAAGTTCCAAGATGTACTATGACCTCAAGCAATCATATTGGTGGAATCGCATGAAAAGGGAGATTGCCCAATTCGTGAATGAATGTGATGTCTGCAAAAGAGTGAAGGCAGAGCATCAACGTCCAGCCGGACACCTTCAACCTCTACCTATTCCCGTGTGGAAATTCGATGACATTGTGATGGATTTCATCTCCGGGTTTCCCAAGTCAAAGAAGGGAAATGATGCTATCTTTGTGGTGATTGACAAGCTAACTAAAGTAGCTCATTTTCTTCCCGTCAAAGAAACCATCAACGCAGCTCAGCTGGCAGAGCTGTACACCTCCAGAATTGTTTCTTTGCATGGCATTCCTCAAGTGATCTCCTCAGACCGTGGAAGATTGTTCACGTCCAAGTTCTGGGATTCTTTTCAGTCAGCAATGGGCACAAAGATTCGTTTCAGCACTGCGTTTCACCCTCAGACTAGTGGTCAAGTCGAAAGAGTGAACCAGATCCTCGAAGATATGCTAAGAGCTTGTGTCATCTCCTTCGGTACGAAATGGGAAGATGCCTTCCGTTTGCCGAATTCTCCTACAACAACAGCTTCCAAGACAGTGCCGGCAAAGCTCCTTTTGAAATCCTCTATGGCAGAAAGTGTCGTACCCCTCTCAACTGGTCTGAGACAGGTGAACGTCAACTTCCTAGAAATGATTTGATCTTAGAAGTCGAAGAAGTGTGCAAAGTCATACGTGAGAATCTCAAAGCCGCTCAATCGCATCAAAAGAGCTACTATGACGGCAAGCATCGTGACTTGGCCTTCGACATCGGAGACCATGTCTATCTCCGTGTTTCTCCCATGAAGGGCAAGCTTCCTCCAAGATACGTGGGCCCTTTCAAGATTCTTGGCAAGAGAGGCGATCTAGCCTACCAACTCGAGCTTCCCTCCAACTTTGCAAATGTTCATGATGTGTTTCACGTGTCTCAACTCCGCAAGTGCTTCAAGACGCCTGAACGCACCATTCCGTTCGAAGAGATTGATCTTCAACAAGACTTGTATTATCGTGAGCACCCCGTTGCTATTCTTGAAAAAACTGAGCGCAATACCCGCAACAAGTCCATCAAATTCTTGAAAGTGAAGTGGTCACACCATACCGACCGAAAAGCTACGTGGGAACGAGAAGATCACCTTCGTTCCGAGTATCCCTTCTTCTTTCAGTCCTCGGTCTCGGGACGAGATCTTTTTGTAGTGGAGGAGAGTTTGTAACACCCCATATGTGATACTTTCCACAAATGGCAAGAAAGCAATTCTCATTTTGGTCCTTGTCCTTATCCTTGGGGGTTCTTGTCATTTAATCTTATTTTAGTTTTTGGCATTGTCATTTTATTTTAATTTTGCATCCATGCATTGCTTCATTATCATCATGGCATCATAATCATTTTAGCTTCTCACTTGCTTTTGGTTGTGATGTGAATCCACCATCATCATGTTGTGTGTTGTTGGTGCCTAGCCATGCCTTGCCAAACCCTTAAACCCCTCCTTCTTTTCACCTCTTCTCCTTCCTTTTTTCTTCCTTCTTTAATTATTTTTGCAAGGGACCTAGCTTATCCCTTTAATGTTCAACTCCTCCCCTTCCTTGTTGCTTTGACATGTGTCACCATGCAAAGCCATGCCCCATTTTAAAGTGATTTGGTTGGGTTCAAAAATGACAAGAGTTTGAACCATATTCAAACTCATTTTATTTTTCTACCTCCAAAAATGTCCAAACCAATTTTATTAAATAGAGCATAAATCCAGGAGCATGGGGATATTTTATTTGTCTCCTAACTCTATTCCCTTGAGCCTACACTTTTCCTTTTATTTTCTGTCTGGGGAAATAGAAAAGGAAAAGAAATTTAGCAGCAGCAGCAGTAGCTGGGCCTCCTCCCCTCCTGCTCCAGGCCTTGCAGCCAGCTAGCAGCCCAGCCAGCAGCCCCACCGCAGCAAGCCGCGGCCCAACCAGCGCTCGCGCGAGCCGCAGTCGTGCCGTCCCCTTTCCCCCGTGCGGACCCACTCGTCAGCCTCTCTTCCCTCTGCGCCGTCTTCCTCCGTCACTCTGGTCTAGAGGCAGAGCACGCACTCGTCGTCACGTCGTGATCACGGACGTGGAGGCCACTCGATCGGCCGCTCCCTTTTAAACCCAAGCACCTCAGCCCCTAGGGTTCCTCCTCCTCCCTCTTTCCCCTCGCGCGCCGCCTCAGATAAGCACCCACACGCACACCCACACCGCTCGCCATGGCCGGCCTGATTGAGAGCTCGTCTCCAGCGTAGGACTCATCGCCGGCCGCCTCTCCGACGTCCACGAGCACTGCAGCGCCTCCCCGAGCCGTTCTGGAGCAGATCCGAGCCCCAGGTCGCCAAGCCCGGCGGCCACTTCATCATCTTCTTCTTCCTCTGTTCGCGGACAGCAACCTCGCCAAGTTTAGAGCTCGTCTTCCTGCTCTCCGGCGCGTCTCCGTCATCCTCTTCATGTCCTAGGGTAAGGAGGTACTCCCTACTCATCCCTGCATCTTCTTCGTTGCTTGTGGTCCTCTGTACGCGTCCCCGGAGCGGTGTCTTCTCCGTGCTCTCAGTGCCCCATTGCTTCCTGAATTTTGTGCTGTCGCGCGCGTCAGTAGTCGTCGTAGGCCTCGCGCTTCGCCCGCTCTGCATCCGCCAGCTCGCGCACGTCGTCAGCGCCCGAGCGCAAGCTCGAGCACCACCTACGCTGACCTCCATCTCCACCTGCAGCGCCCGCACGATTCCGATCACCGCCTCGCCGTGGCCGAGCCGAGAGCAAGGTCATGCTCGAGTCCCTGCCCGCGGGCACACCGCAGCAGTATCCGCCGCTCGATCCCGCACGCCCGCAGCTAGTCGCCGCACCGCCTCATCCTGTCGTGCTCCCGCCGGCGCCGCCGCTGTCATCGCCGTCTCTGTGCTCGCTGAGAGGTCTGATCCTCTTCGGGTCTGCTCTTAAGGAGCCATGCCCCTTTCTGTCTCGAACGCACGCTCAGCCCAGTGGTTTGGTTCTTCGTTAGTTAACGGAGAGATCCTGGGTTCGAATCCTATAGGCGGCAGTGGGAGTATTCCCCTCATTTTTGCCTCCTGTGAGTCTGACAGGCAGACCCCACCTATCATTCCCACTATGCTGCTCCACGCACTCGCTCACCCACCATGCCACGTTGGATACCCCCGGGTCCACCCGTCAGTGCCTCTGTCTAGAGCCAGACCGAGTCAGTTTTGTTTTAGCGTCTGTTTTCTTTTTCTATTTTTCTTTTTCTTTTTCTTTTTCTGCATATACTTTGCATAATTATATCTTTTAAATTATGCATCTGATGAAAGTGAGTTATATATGAAACTTGCTTAGATTTTCATGTAGATTATTCATATGCTGTTTGTTGCCATGTTTCAAAAAAATTAAAATGCTGTTTGAATTATTTTGTGTTTAAAATGTGCTTAAACTTGTAAAAATCATAACTAAATATCTACAACTCCATATCTAACAAACTTTATATGCATTTGGGGTGGAAAATGTGTAGAATAATGTGGTGCTGTTGTTTTGCATGTTTAACAACTTTAAAACATGAGTTTCTCAGATCTGTCCCAAATGCATTTAAATAATTATGGGGGTTTCTGGAAATTGTTGATGTTCCTTTCCTGCCCATTTATATATGCTAGCATGTTGCTGTAGTCCTAGTTGCACCGTTGCCATGTTAATCAACTCTTTTAGACTTGTTGAGTGCTTGTTTTAAAAGCCTACATAACCTTGTGAACATGTTAGCTTTGTTCTTTTGCTTGTGTTCATGCATCATGTGTTGTGATCTTGATTGCTATGATGTTAGTGCACTCTTGTGTTCCTAGGCTATGCATCATATCTATTCATGTCCATATGCATCCTACTCATGCATCATGTGATTGAGCATTGCATGATGATTGGTTGTTGTTCCGGTGTTGCTTTGTTGTGTTGGTTAGAGCCGGTAACGATTCGGAGTACGAGGTTCCTACCGAGGCTGAGTTTGAGGAGCAATGTTACGATCCCTCTGTGGAATCAACAGGCAAGATGACCATTCCCAGATATCACTACTATCTTTGCCTATGCTAGATGTCTCGCTCTTTAGATATTGCCTCGATACCTATTCCTGTTTGTCAGCCCTCCTATTGTTGCCATAAAACCCTCTAACCACCTTCCTAGCAAACCGTTGTTTGGCTAAGTATGCATCGCTCAGCCCCTCTTATAGCGTTCTTAGTTGTAGGTGAAGTTTGAAGATTTTGCCCCATGATGAAGTTATTATTGGGATATCACAATATATATGCTGTTAAAAAATTACCTATATATTGGTAATGGGTGGAAGGCTAAGCCTCTTGCTTGGTGTTTTGTTCCACTCATGCCACCCTAGGAACCGATAAACCGGTGTTATGTTCCTTGATTTTGCGTCCCTAACACGGTTGGAGTTTATGCCCCCCCCCCTTGATAATTCGCTCAGTGCTAAAGCTTTTCCAGCAAGGCCCAACATTGGTTTTACATTTGCATAATAACTAAAATTTGCATAGGGCGTTGCAAACCCGAGTTCTTAATTAACAACCCGGGCCATTGCTCCTCATGAGTGTTGGTCCAAACTGGGGCAAGGCCACCTTGGGGAAACCCGAGGGCTGGTAAAAACCTGTAGCATCGCTCATCCGGTCGTGGCCTGAGACGGGATACGCGCGGCTACTATCAGGGTGTTGGCACGCCGGGAGGTCTTGCTGGATTAGTTTTACCTTTGTCGAAATATCTTGAGCACGGATTCTGAGAATACTCAGGTCTTCCCACTTTGGAGTTGCGACTCCGTAGATCGTGAGCTTGTGATGGGCTAAGTTGGGACACCCCTGCAGGGTTTGAACTTTTGAAAGCCGTGCCCACGGTTATGTGGCAGATGGGAATTTGTTAATATCCGGTTGTAGATAACTTGACACCATGTTCTTGAATACACTACCTGCGTGAGTAACCGTGATGGTCTCTTTCCGAAGGGCTTCGGGAAGCGAACGCGGTGGGGTTATGTTTGATCGTGAGTAGTTAGGATCACTTCTTGATCAACTTGGCGATTGTTGTCACTTGTTCTCTTCTCGCTCTAAACTTGTAAGCTAGTGCTTAGTGCTTGCTGCAACCTTTGTTTTCAGCCTGTCCACACCTAAGGCTTTGATAGTTTTGCTACCCGAGAACGGGATTGCTGAGTCATCTGTGGCTCACAGATTCAACACACACCAGATGCAGGTACCGTTGATAACTATACAGGAGGTGGTTCAGAGCTGTACTCGGAGTTCGATGAAGAGCGTGGACGTTACTATGTGTCTTATCCCGACGATCAGTAGTGGCTCTTACTAGGAGGGTCTGAGCTTGTGTTATTTATGGTATCTTTTCGTTTGGATTTCGTCCGTAGTCGGACTCTGATGTTATTTGGATGATGTATGTTATTGTATTTCATTATGTGATGTGGCGAGTGTAAACCAACTATCATTTTTACACTTTCATCCCTGAATTTTTACATGAGTTATGCAAAGATACCATACTTGAGATCATTCTAGTATGCGTTTATGCCCTTAAGTCATGCCTCGACACGTGGGGGACATAGCCGCATACTGGGAGTATGCGGCTATGTCGCCCACGTGTCGGGGCACGACTTAAATGGGCTGGAAAGGAACATCAACAATTTCCAAAAACTCCCATAATTATTTAAATGCATTTGGGACAGATCTGAGAAACTCATGTTTTAAAGTTGTTAAACATGCAAAACAATAGCACCACGTTATTCTACACATTTTTCCACCACAAATTCATATAAAGTTTGTTAGATTTGGAGTTGTAGATATTTAGTTATGATTTTTACAAGTTTAAGCACATTTTAAACACAAAATAATTCAAACAACATTTTAAAAGTTTTTAAACATGGCAACAAACAGCATATTAATAATGTACATGAAAATCTAAGCAAGTTTCATATATAACTCACTTTCATCAGATGCATAATCTAAAAGATATTAATTATGCAAAGTATATGCAGAAAAGAAAAAGAAAACAGACGCAAAAACAGAAAAAGAAAACAGACGCAAAAACAAAACTGACTCGGTCTGGTTCTAGACAGAGGCACTGACTGGTGGACCCGGGGGTATCCAACGTGGCATGGTGGGTGAGCGAGTGGGCGGAGCAGCATAGTGGGAATGACAGGTGGGGTCTGCCTGTCAGACTCACAAGAGGCAAAAATGGGGGGAATACTCCCACTGCCCCCTATCGGATTCGAACCCTGGATCTCTCCGTTAACTGACGAAGAACCAAACCATTGGGTTGAGCGTGCATTCAAGACAGAAAGGGGCATGGCTCCTTAAGAGCTGACCCAGAGAGGATTTGGACTCTCAGCGAGCACAGAGACGGCTACGACAGTGGCGGCACCGGCGGGAGCACGACAGGCTGAGGCGGTGCGGCGACTAGCTGCGGGCGTTCGGGATTGGGCGGCAGATGCTGTTGTTGTGTGCACGCGGGAAGGGACTCGAGCATGAGCTTGCGCTCGGCTCGGCCACGGCGAGGCGGTGGTCGGAATCGTGCGGACGCTGCAGGTGGAGATCGAGGCCAGCGCAGGTGGTGCTCGAGCTTGCGCTCGGGCGCTGGCGACGTGCGCGAGCTGGCGGATGCAGAGCGGGAGAAGCGCGAGGCCTACGGAGACTACTGACGCGCGCGACAGCACAAAATCCAGAAAGCAACGGGGCACCGAGAGCACGGAGAAGACACCGCTCCGGCGACGCATATAGAGGACCGCAGGCAGCAAAGAAGATGCAGGGATGAGTAGGGAGTACCTCTTTACCCTAGGACATGAAGAGGACGACGGAGATGCGCCGGAGAGGAGGAAGACGAGCTCTGAACTTGGCGAGGTTGCTGTCCGCGAACAGAGGAAGAAGATGAAGATGAAGTGGCTGTCGGGCTTGGCGACCTGGGGCTCGGATCTTCTCCAGAACAGCTCGGGGAGGTGCTGCGATGCTCGTGGACGTCGGAGAGGAGGCCGGCGATGACTCGTACGCCAGAGATGAGCTCTCGATCGGGCCGGCCATGGCGAGCGTCGCGGGTGTGTGTGTGGGTGCTTACCTAAGGCGGCGCGCGAGGGGAAAGAGGGAGGAGGAGGAAGTCTAGGGGTTGAGCTGCTTGGGTTTAAAAGGGAGCGGCCGATCGCGTGGCCTCGACGTCTGTGATCATGGTGCGACGGCGAGCGCGTCCTCTGCCTGTGGACCAGAGTGACGGAGGAAGACAGAGCAGAGGGAAGAGAGGCTGACGAGTGGATCTGCACGGGGGAAAGGGGACGGCGCGACTGCGGCTCGCGCGGGCGCTGGTTGGGCCGCGGCCTGCTCCGGAGGGGTTGCTGGCTGGGCTGCTAGCTGGTTGTTGGGCCTGGAGCAGGAGGGGAGGAGGCCCAGCTACTTCTGCTGCTGCTAAATTTCTTTTCCTTTTCTATTTCCCTCAGATAGAAAATAAAAGGAAAAGTGCAGGCTCAAGGAAATAGAGTTAGGAGATAAATAAAATATCCCCATGCTCCTAGATTTATGCCCTATTTAATAAAATTGGTTTGGACATTTTTGGAGGTAGAAAAATAAAATGAGTTAGAATATGGTTCAAACTCTTGTCATTTTTGAACCCAACCAAATCACTTTGAAATGGGGCATGGCTTTGCATGGTGACACATGTCAAAGCAACAAAGAAGGGGAGGAGTTGAACATTAAAGGGATAGGCTAGGTCCCTTGCAAAAATAATTAAAGAAGGAAGAAAAAAGGAAGGAGAAGAGGTGAAAAGAAAGAGGGGTTTAAGGGTTTGGCAAGGCATGGCTAGGCACCAACAACGCACAACATCAACAAGGTGGCCTCACATCACAACCAAAAGCAAGTGAGAATCTAAGATGAGTATGATGCCATGATGATAACGAAGCAATGCACGGATGCAAAAATAAAATAAAATGACAATGCCAAGAACAAAAATAAGCTCAAATTACAAGAACCCCCAAGGATAAGGACAAGGACCAGAATGAGAATTGTTACAAACTCTCATCCACTACAAAAAGATCTCGTCCCGAGATCTAGAAATGACGAAACGAAGGTGATCTTCTCATTCCCACGTAGCTTCTCGGCCGGTATGGTGCGACCACTTCACTTTCAAGAATTTGATAGACTTGTTGCGGGTCCTGCGCTCAGTTTCTTCAAGAATAGCAACGGGGTGCTCACGATAAGACAAGTCTTGTTGAAGATCAATCTCTTCTAACAGAATGGTGCGTTCAGGCGTCTTGAAGCACTTGTGGAGTTGAGACACGTGAAGCACATCATGAACATTTGCAAAGTTGGAGGGAAGCTCGAGTTGGTAGGCTAGATCGCCTCTCTTGCCAAGAATCTTGAAAGGGCCCACGTATCTTGGAGCAAGCTTGCCCTTGATACCGAACCTCTGAGTGCCCTTCATGGGAGAAACACGGAGATAGACATGGTCTCCAATGTCAAAAGCCAAGTCACGATGCTTGTTGTCATAGTATCTCTTTTGACGTGATTGAGCGGCTTTCAGATTCTCACGTATGACTTTGCACATTTCTTCGGCTTCTGAGATCAAATCATTTCCAAGAAGTTGATGTTCACCAGTATCAGACCAGTTGAGAGGGGTACGACACTTTCTGCCATAGAGGATTTCAAAAGGAGCTATGCCGGCACTTGCTTGGAAGCTTTTGTTGTAGGAGAATTCGGAAAATGAAAGGCAATCTTCCCATTTTGTACCGAAGGAGATGACACAAGCTCTTAGCATATCTTCGAGGATCTGGGTCACTCTTTCGACTTGACCACTAGTCTAAGGGTGAAAGGCAGTGCTGAAGCGAATCTTTGTGCCTATGGCTGACTGAAAAGAATCCCAAAACTTGGATGTGAACAAGCTTCCACGGTCTGAGGAGATCACTTGAGGAATGTCATGCAAAGAAACAATTCTGGAGGTGTACGGCTCTGCCAGCTGAGCTACGTTGATGGATTCTTTGATGGGAAGAAAATGAGCTACTTTAGTTAGCTTGTCAATCACCACAAAGATAGCATCATTTCCCTTCTTTGACTTGGGAAACCCAATGACGAAATCCATCTCAATGTGATCGAATTTCCACTCGGGAATAGGTAGAGGTTGAAGGAGTCCGGCTGGACGTTGATGCTCTGCCTTCACTCTTTTGCAGACATCACATTCATTCACGAATTGGGCAATCTCCCTTTTCATGCGAGTCCACCAATATGATTGCTTGAGGTCATGGTACATCTTGGAACTTCTGGGGTGTATCGAGAGGAGGGAGTCATGTGCTTCGTTCATTATGAGCTTCCTAAGATCACCCTTGGGAACCACAATTCTGTCCTCAAAGAACAAGGTGTCTTTCTCATCAACGCGATAACACTTGTACTTTGGAGTACCCTTAGCAATACCATGTTTCACTTTCTCCACCATAGCATCACTGAGTTGCGCCTCACGGATTTGATATTCGAAGGTAGGAGCAACTTGAAGGTTTGCAAGAAAGCCTTGCGGAACAACTTGGAGGTTGAGCTTCCAAAATGATTCACAAAGTTCAGGCTGGAACGATTTGAGAAGGAGACTGTTGCAATACGCCTTTCTGCTCAAGGCATCTGCAATCACATTGGCCTTGCCAGGTGTGTACTCAATGCTTGGATCATACTCTTGAATCATCTCAACCCAACGAGTCTGGTGAAGGTTAAGGTTTGACTGTGTGAAGATGTACTTCAAGCTCTTGTGATCGGTGAAGATGTCGACTTTTCTGCCCAACAGAACGTGTCTCCACGTGATCAAGGCATGTACAACTGCTGCTAGCTCAAGATCATGTGTGGGGTAATTCTTCTCATTTGGTATCAGCTGACGTCAAGTGTATGCCACAATCTTCTTGTCTTGCATGAGAACACCACCAAGACCTTGCAATGAAGCATCGCAAAAGACTTCATAAGGCTTGGACTCATCCGGAGGAGTAAGAACCGGAGCAGAAATGAGCTTCACTTTGAGTGTTTTGAATGCCACATCTTAATCAGGAGTCCAGGAGTACTTGACATTCTTCTACAACAGGTTGGAAAGAGGCTTGGCAATCTTGGAGAAGTTCTCAACGAACCTTTTGCAATAGCTAGAGACCAAGGAAGATTCGGAGTTGCATGACATTTTGCGGAGGTTCCTAGTTGACAATAGCTTCAACCTTCTCGGGGTTCACAGAAATGCCCTGGGCAGAGATAATATGGCCAAGATATAGGACTTTATCCAGCCAGAATTCACATTTGGAGAACTTCGCATAGAACTTGTGTTCACGGAGCCTATCCAGGACCAAACGGAGGTGCTTGGCAGGGTCTTCTTCATTCTTGGAGAATACCAAGATATCATCCAGATAGACGAGAACAAATTCATTGGTTTAGGGGTTGAATATGAAGTGCATCATTCGAGAGAAATTGGGTGGAGCATTTGCAAGGCCGAAAGACACGACCGTGTATTCATAAGAGCCAAAACTCGTTCTGAATGCGGTCTTAGGAATATCCTCTTCACGGATACGAACCTGATGGTAACCCATCCGGAGATCGAGCTTCGAGAACACATTTGCTCCTTTGAGCTTCTCGAACAATTCATTGATATTGGGGAGCGGATACTTATTCTTTATTGTCTTCTTGTTCAATGGCCAGTAATAAACGCAAAGGCGTTCCGTGGCATCCTTCTTCTTGACAAATAGAACACCACAGCCCCAAGGAGAAGTACTAGGCCTGATTAGACCCATACGTTCTTGCTCATCGAGTTGTTTCTTCAGCTCCTTCAACTCATCAGGGGAAAGCTTGTACGGACGCTGACATGCTGGCTCGGTATCGGGTTCGAGTTCAATGACGAATTCAACTTGACGATGGGGAGGCATACCTGGAAGATCTTCAGGGAAACATCTCCATATTCATTAAACACCGGAATCTGAGAGATGGCATTAATCTCGCCCTTGTCATTGAGAGAGAAAAGCCTGATTGTGTTATCTCGAGAGGCGAAGATAATCACGTCTTCGTCAGGATGAGTAAGCTTGACTTCCTTATTTGCACAATCAATGTTTGCATCATACTTGGAGAGCCAATCCATCCCAAGAATAAGATCAATGTCGGAGTTGCCGAGAATAACCGGAGAAACCAGAAAGCTATAATCACCCTTATGAATAGATATATCCAGAGCAAACACGCTAGAATGCATTCGTTTTCCCGGAGAAATAATTGATAACTCCCTTGGCAAATTTTTGGTGGGAAAATTGTGCTTCGTTGCAAATGGGTGAGAAATGAAAGAGCATGATGCACCCAAATCAAACAAGACTTTAGCAGGTATAGAGTTAACTAGAAGATTACCAAGTATCACATCTGATGAATTCTCTGCTTGTGCTGCATTCATCAGATTCACTCTTGCAACCTTGGGATTGTGCTTGACAATAGCAGTGCTTGACAATAGTGACCCTTCTGAGAACACTTGTTGCAAGTAACTTCTGAGAGAGGTCGGTGATAAGGACAACCTGATCTTGAAGCTTGAAACTGAGGCTTGGACTGATTGCTTGGGTTGGGTGGGCGGGAGAATCCACGGCCACCTAAGTGCTTGTTGTTGTTTGGAGGACGGAGCACTGGAGGAGGCGGTAGCCAGAACTTCTACTGCTTGGCAACCACTTGAGAGGAAGAGGAGGATTGAACAACATCTCCGATCCTCTTTTTGGAAGCTTCTCTCTTGAGCTGAGCTGCCTCTTGCTTGAGAGCCATATTGTAGAATTGGTCAAATTCATCCGGATCGAACAAGGTGAGAGAAAGTTTGAGTTAATCTTTCAGACCACCACGGAACTGATAAATCTTGCTCTTGGCATCGGGGATGTCTTGCTTCGCATAACGGGCAAGATTCTGGAACTTGACATTGTATTGATAGACGGACATGGTGCCTTGCTTCAGGTTGCGGAATTGCTCACGCATGCCTTCAATGACACTGGTTGGAATGTGGTGAGAGCGGAAATCTTTGCAGAAGTCAGTCCACGAAATCTCACATTCACCTCTGGAATCTTTGTACTGTTGCCACCAATCAGCAGCTTGATCTTTGAGTTGAAAAGTGGCAAACTTGACATAATCCTCAGGTCTCACGTTACTACATTCAAAGTGCTTTTTGATGTCTGTGATCCAGTCTTCAGCATCTAGCGGGTCCACACAGTAACTGAATGACTTCGGTTGGTTTGCCAGGAATTGGTTCGGTGTCGCAAAGTGAGGTTGATTGAACAGATTGCCTTGGCCTTGGTTCCCATGATTGCCTTGATTTGCTTGGTTGGCTTGAAAGTTCTGCATCATTTGCATGAGCATCTGGGTGTTCTGGTTGGTCGCTTGCATAATTTCTCTCCATGCCTCAGCCAGAGGAGGAGGGGAAGGAGGACGTTCAGGAGGACGCTCTTCTTCGCCCTCTTGGTTAGGGTTGGGAACCCTCTTAGGAGCCATCCTGAATGAGATGACAACTGTTAGCCATTGATGCAAAATAGATAAGCTGAATCAACGGCTAGATATTTGCAACATAAGTCTTTACAATGAACATTCGAACAAATGAACGAATGAATTCCACAGTTTAATGGTACAACAGTCTTCTCGAGAAGCCACTTGGGAGAACAAAAGGTAAATAAAAACAACAAGGTGTAGATGGAACAAATACATGATAGAAGCTTCGTCCCACATGTTCGTGCTGAATGCCCCATGGAACGTGTTACAATGGCTGTTGCAATCCCCGGATCAGCATAGCCAAGGACCCTTTAAGATGCAACTCCCAATTGGAACAATGCCCATGAAACCTCTTCACTCAATGTTGAACCCCAAACCTCAAACCATGCACTCATTGGAAGAATGTGTACGAGCTACTTGAAGAATCCACCTATTAATTCCTGAAGGTTTCCGGTTATGCAATCTGATGTTGGGGATACAGGGGAAGCACCGCGCACTCAACTCTAAACCTACATCCAGCTGTATCCATCCGTCAACACATAGCCAGTCATCCTTGGAAACTGTTTACCTCGGACCTACGAAACGCATTCGCTATACTAGCGGTGGCAATACTCCCTAACTATCCCACCAGTACTGGGTGACGTCGGGGTTATCTCACCACTAACCGCATAGAAGAGTTTTCGATGTCGGACGTCTTAAGTATTCTAGAACCGCTACGATACATTTGTGATGACAACACCTCGGAGCTCAACTCCCCGGGACACTGCCACAACCCCTAAATAACAGGAGGCATCGAGAACAATGTTCTCGTCACAAAGATATCGGAACAATCCAAACAATACTCGCGTGATCCTAAAAAACAATTAGTGAATTTTTGAGAGTAGAGGAGATAGAACAACGTCAGGAGTCCTCACCAAAGCAATGAAGGGATGAGGAGTAAAAAGAAATCCTACTCTCCGATAAATATATAGGACTCAAAACATTTTTTTGTGTGTGTGCCTAGACTCAACCGTCAACGATTCGATCAATCAAGGGGCTCCTAGGTCGGAGAAGGCTCTGAATACCAACTTGTAATGCCCCGGACATACCCGCTGGTGGTCGTTACTGCTGGAGGGATATAGGCTCGCCTCACATATCAATACTAGTCTTTTCTGCGCACTTTGTCCTCACTCATGGTCACCCGGGAGCAACTTCCCGGTCGGTCACCCATCCTGAAACTACTCCAAGCTGAGCACGCTTAACTTTGGAGTTCTGTCCGAATGGGCTCCCGGAAAAGAAGGAATTCCTTATTGATATGAGTAGTCTATCATCCCTAATAAGCCAGGCTATCACATCTGGCCCATAAAAATTCTCCAAAAATTTTCATGGTGTTTGGGCTCCGTTTGATATTGATTTCCTGTGATGTAAAAAATATGTGGAAAACAACAACTAGCACTTGGCACTATGTCAATAGGTTAGTCCCAAAAAATGATATAAAATGACTATAAAATTATTGTAAAACATCCAAGAATGATAATATAACAGCATGGAACAATAAAAAATTATAGATACATTGGAGACGTATCAAGCTGTCTCTAAAGCATAACCCCAAAATGATGGTGGTAAATCGATAAGAGACCTCATAGATCGCACCATATCTAATAAAGTACGGTTACGACGTTCAGACACACCATTACGCTGTGGTGTTCCAGGTGGCGTGAGTTGCGAAACTATACCACATTGTTTCAAATGAAGACCAAAGTCGTAACTCAAATATTCGCCTCCGCGATCAGATCGTAGAAACTTTATTTTCTTGTTACGATGATTCTCTACTTCAGTCTAAAATTCTTTGAACTTTTCAAATGTTTCAGACTTGTGGTTCATCAAGTAGATATACCCATATGTGCTCAAATCATCCGTGAAGGTTAGAAAATAACGATACCCACCGCGAGCCTCAACACTCATTGGACCGCATACATTAGTATGTATGATTTCCAATAAGTCAGTTGCTCGCTCCATTGTTTCGGAGAACGGGGTCTTAGTCATCTTGCCCATGAGGCATGGTTCGCAAGAACCAAGTGATTCATAATCAAGTGATGCCAAAAGCCCATCAGCATGGAGTTTCTTCATGCGCTTTACACCAATATGACCTAAACGGCAGTGCCACAAATAAGTTGCACTATCATTATTAACTTTGCATCTTTTGGCTTCAATATTACGAATATGTGTATCACTACGATCGAGATTCAACAAAAATAGACCACTCATCAATGGTGCATGACCATAAAAGATATTACTCATATAAATAGACCAACCATTATTCTCTGATTTAAATGAATAACCGTCTCACAATAAACAAGATCCAGATATAATGTTCATGCTCAACGCTGGCACCAAATAACAATTATTTAGGTCTAAAACTAATCCCGAAGGTAGATGTACAGGTAGCATGCCGACGGCGATCACATCGACTTTGGAACCATTTCCCACGCGCATCGTCACCTCGTCCTTAGCCAATCTTCGTTTAATCTTTAGCCCCTGTTTCGAGTTACAAATATGAGCAACCGAACCAGTATCAAATACCCACGCGCTACTATGAGCATTAGTAAGGTACACATCAATAATGTGTATATCAAATATACCTTTGTTCACTTTGCCATCCTTCTTATCGGCCAAATACTTGGGGCAGTTCCGCTTCCAGTGACCAGTCCCTTTGTAGTAGAAGCACTCAGTTTCAGGCTTGGATCCAGACTTGGGTTTCTTCCCGGGAGTAGCAACTGGCTTGCTATTCTTCTTGAAGTTGCCCTTCTTTCCCTTGCCCTTTTTTCTTGAAACTAGTGGTCTTTTTAACCGTCAACACTGGATGCTCCTTTTTTATTTCTACATCCATAGCTTTGAGCATAGCGAAGAGCTTGGGAATTGTCTTCTGCATCCCTTGCATATTATAGTTCATCACGAAGCCTTTATAGCTTGGTGGCAGTGATTGAAGAACTCTGCCAATAACACTATCATCATCAACTTTGACTCCAAGTTGAGTCATGTGATTATGGTACCCAGACATTCTGAGTATGTCTTCACTGACAGAACTGTTCTCCTCCATCTTGTAGCTATAAAACTTGTTGGAGACTTCATATCTCTCAACTCAGGCATTTGCTTGAAATATTAACACTCTTGGAAAATCTCATATGCTCCATGACGTTCAAAACGTCTTTGATGTCCCGATTCTAAGCTGTAAAGCATGGCACACTGAACTATCGAGTAGTCATCAGACCGCCACTGGCAGACGTTCAAAGCGTCTACATTAGTGGGAGGGGGCTTGTCACCTAGCGGTGCTTCAAGGACATAATTCTTGTGTGCAGCAATGAGGATAATCATCAAGTTACGGACCCAGTCCGTGTAGTTGCTACCATCATCTTTCAACTTAGCTTTCTCTTGGAACGCATTAAAATTCAAGGGAACGGTAGCACGGGCCATTGATCTACAACAACACAGATATGCAAAAACTATCAGGACTAAGTTCATGATAAATTAAAGTTCAATTAATCATATTACTAAAGAACTCCCACTTAGATTGGCATCCCTCAAGTCATCTAAATGGTCAGGTGATCCAAATCAATTAAACCATGTTTAATCATCACGTGAGACAGAGTAGTTTTCAATGGTGAACATCTTATGATGATCATATCTACTATATGATTCACGCTCGACCTTTCGATCTCGAGTGTTCCGAGGCCATGTCTGTACATGCTAGGCTCGTCAAGTTTAACCAGAGTATTCTGCATGTACAAAACTGTCTTACACCCATTGTATGTGAACATAGAGCTTATCACACCCGATCATCACGTGGTGTCTCGGCACGACGAACTGTCGCAACAGTGCATACTCAGGGAGAACACTTGTACCTTGAAATTTTTGTTAGGGATCATCTAATGCTACCATTGTACTAAGCAAAATAAGATACATAAAAAGATAAACATCACATGCAATCAAAATATGTGACATGATATCGCCATCATCATCTTGTGCTTTTGATCTCCATCTGCAAAGCATCTTCATGATCTCCATCGTCACCGGCTTGACACCATGATCTTCATCGTAGTGTCATGGTCTTCTCGCCAACTATTGCTTCTACCACTATCGCTAACTCATTGTGATAAAGTAAAGCAATTACATGGCATGCGCAATTCATACAGTAAAGAGACAACCATAAGGCTCATGCCGGTTGCCGATAATTTACAAAACATGATCATCTCATACAATAACTTATAACTCATCACATCTTGACCATATCACATCACAACATGCCCTGCAAAAACAAGTTAGACGTCTTCTACTTTGTTGTTGCAAATTTTACTTGGCTGCTACGGGCTTCTAGTAAGAACTGTTCTTACCTACGCATCAAAACCACAATGATTTTTTGTTAAGTTTGTTGTTTTAACCTTCAACAAGGACCGGCCGTAGTCACACTCAATTCAACTAAAGTTGGAGAAACTAACACGCGCCAGCCACCTGTGTGCAAAGCACGTCGGTAGAACCAGTCTCATGAACGCGGACATGCAATGTCGGTCCGGGCCGCTTCATCCCACAATACCACCAAATAAAAGTATGACCTTTGTGGTAAGCAGTATGACTATTATCGCCGACAACTCTTTCTGTTCTACTCGTGCATATTATCTATGCATAGACCTGGCTCATGATGCCACTGTTGGGGAACATAGTATTTATAAAAAATCCTACGATCACGCAAGATCCTATCTAGGAGAAGCATAGCAATGAGCGGGGAGAGTGTGTCCACATACCCTCGTAGACCAAAAGCGGAAGCGTTTAGTAACGCAGTTGATGTAGTCGAACGTCTTCACGATCCAACCGATTCAAGTACCAAACATATGGCGCCTCCGTGTTTAGCACACGTTCAGAAAAATGACGTCCCTCAAGATCTTGATCCAGTTGACGAAGAGGGAGAGTTTTGTCAGCACGATGGCGTGGTGACGGTGATGCTGAAGTTATCGGCGCAGGGCTTGGCGTAAGCACTACGGCGATATGACCGAGGTGTGTAACTGTGGAGGGGGGCACCGCACACGGCTAAGAGAAGACTTGTTGTGCCCTTGGGGTGCCCCCTCCCACGTATATAAATGAGGGAGAAGGATGAGGCCGGCCAAGCGGGGCGTGCGCCAGAGGGGAGTCCAACTAGGATTCCCAATCCTAGTTGGAGTCCCCTTTCGATCCAAGAGAGGGAGAGAGGGAAGGAGGAGGAAGGGGAGAATGAAAGAGGGGGGCGCCGCCCCCTCCCTAGTCCAATTCGGACTAGCCATGGGCGGCGATATGCCTCCCCTTATGGCCCTTCTCTCCTTTCCACTAAAGCCCATTAAGGCCCAATACTTCCCGGGGGGTTTCGGTAACCTCCCGGTACTACGAAACTTATCCGATACTTCTCGAAACCATTCCGGTGTCCGAATGTAACCTTACAATATATGAATCTTTATGTCTCGACCATTTAGAGACTCCTCATGATGTCCGTGATCTCATTCAGGACTCCAAACAAACTTCGGTCATCAAAAACACATAACTCATAATACTAATCATCATCGAACGTTAAGCGTGCGGACCCTACGAGTACGAGAAATATGTAGACATGACTGAGACACATCTCCGGTCAATAACAAATAGCGGAACCTAGATGCTCATATTGGCTCCTACACATTCTATGAAGATCTTTATCAGTCAAACCGCATAACAACATACGTTGTTCCCTTTCTCATATGTATGTTACTTGCCCGAGATTCAACCATCTGTATCATCATACCTAGTTCAATATCGTTACCGGCAAGTCTCTTTACTCGTTACATAATACATCATCTCATGAATAACTCATTAGTCATTTACTTGCAAGGCTTATTATGATGAGTATTACCGAGAGGGCCCAGAGATACCTCTCCGACACTCGGAGTGACAAATCCTATTCTCGATCTATGCCAACACCACAAACACCTTTGGAGACACATGTAAAGCATCTTTATAATCACCCAGTTACGTTGTGATGTTTGATAGCACACAAGGTGTTCCTCTGGTATTCGGGAGTTGCATAATCTCATAGTCAGAGGAACATTATATGTCATGAAGAAAGCAATAGCAATAAAACCAAACGATCATTATGCTAAGCTAATGGATGGGTCTTGTGCATCACATCATTCTTCTAATGATGTGATCCCGTTCATCAAATGACAACACATGTCTATGGTTAGGAAACTCAGCCATCTTTGATTAACGAGCTAGTCTAGTAGAGGCATACTAGGGACACTCTGTTTTGTCTATGTATTCACACATGTATCAAGTTTCGGTTAATACAATTCTAGCATGAATAAAAGACATTTATCATGATATATAAGGAAATACAAATAACAACTTTATTATTGCCTCTAGGGCATATTTCCTTCAATATCAATATGAGGAGAATAAGGAGCGTTAAGACCCTAAGCTTGGAGATGCCCAAGGCACCCCCAAGGTAATATTCAATGAATACCCAAGCAACTAAGTTTGGGGATGCCCTGGAAGGCATCCCCTCTTTCGTCTTCAGCATTATCGGTAACGTCACTTGGATCCAAATTTCTATTCGTCACATGAGATGTGTTTTGCTTGGAACTTAATTTACTCTTAGTTGGATTTGCTTTTTGTTATTTAGAATAATGTTTTGCATCTTTTACTTCAATAAAAATGTCAAGTATATCCTTTACCATGCTTATTTTGCAAGTTTACAACTTGCTGTTTCAAAACAAAAAGTTTGCCGTTGTTGCAAAAATTCCCGAGAAAAGTAAGAATATGATAAAATGTTGATTTTCTTGCATAGCAAGCTATGATGAATTTTATACAGTGTGGTAAAGTTTTAGAATTTTTTGAGTTAGAGAAGTATGAATCTTCTTGCATTATTTACAGACTGTTCTGTTTAGACATATTGCTATTATTTTTGCATTGCTTGCATATGTTTGCTTGTTTAATAATTCTATTTGAGTATAGGACTATTAAATGTGCAGAGGCATTTAGTATGCAATGTTAAATATAATAATTTTACTGATTTGCTATAGTAGAGAATGATAAGGTTTTTGCATTTGCTTTATACTAACTTATCTCACAAGTTCTTGTTGAGTTTTGTGTGGATGAAGTTTTTAAGATTTAGGGAAATCGTGATATAAAAGGAAAGTAGACACAAAAGCTCAAGCTTGGGGATGCCCAAGGCTTCCCAATATAATACTAGTGGACCCATTGCGCCAAATGGCGCAGAGGCACGCTAAAACCATGTTTGCAATGAAAAAATATTGCATGGTTTAGTCCTCTCTGATGTGAAACATAGTGGAATCTCGTGTATAACGATATGAATATACTCGATATATCTTAACATACTTTTTTCATCTTAATAGCATAGGATCGAATTTGAAACAAAAAAACATGCTTTCGTATGACAAACTAAGATAGGGATGTTTTGAAAAGGTTGTCTTTCTCAATAAAAACCAGTTGTACTCCCTCCGCAAACTAATATAAGATCATTTAGAATACTAAAGTAGTGATCTAAACGCTCTTATATTAGTCTACGGAGGTAGTAGCATTTATACTTTGGGTATGTGTATGACTTTTTTTTCAGAAACATGTATGATTTTATTTGGATGATCCATTCCCATGATCCCTTTGTAATGCCATTACATGTCGACTTTGAGCAATAAAGCTTATTTATAACCCTAAAAATGTCTGATTTTATTTATAGAGTATTAAATGTTTACTAGGCTGGCCCGCCGGGTGTCTGGCCCATGGGAAATTTTCCTGCCTGGCCTGCTGGCAGTAGAATATGAAGCGGCAGCCGCAGGAATCAATATATCTACAAAGTACTAATCCCCTCCTTTTCATTTCCCCGGTAGCTCCGTTCGGTGGTGGAACGCTTGGTTCAGAGACGAACCCTAGCACTCGCATGTTGGTGAGATATCTGCCCCTTTCTTATTGGATGTAGCTTTTTTGATGCATGAATCTGGTCCGCACTCGTTTGGATTTGGCAACTCCTTCCGTTTTCAACCGACCTCTATTCCATTGCTTTCTTTCTTCAGCCATGACATGCGTTGTTTCCTACCTGTTACCACATAGAGATTTGTATCCATGGAAGGAAATCGATGCGAGCATGGCATTAGTATTGCTGGTTCGTTTGATTACGTCCGTGATTGGATGTGTTTTTTTGTCGGCCACATCTGCCGATGGATAGCTGTTCTTCCAGATTTATACATTGTGATAGTATCGTTGTTTGATTAGTCTATTCTGGTTGAAATTACTTGCTATTTTAGGTTTCAAGCACGGCTAGGCATGCGGGGCGATTGCATCAACAATCCTGTGAATATCACCTCTGATGAGAGCGTGGACAGTAGCTCTGATGAGAGCATGGAGAGCATCTCTGATGAAGCTCTTCACACGAGCTCTGACGAATGCATGTACACCAGCTCGGATGATGGTGTGGAGATGAGCCTTGATGAAGGCATTCTTTTTTAGTAATGCTAAACACCAGATATCTAACCAATTAAAATGTGAGCATGATCTATGTTTTAATTATCTGCGCTTATGGGCTATTTGTTTGTTGAACTATTGAGGCTTGCACTGTCGTCTGAAGGAAAAGAAGCTCCAGAAGACATTCAAGGACGTGTGTGACTACCCTGGGGAGTATTCAGTTGGTAAGGACTAACTCTACATAATCCAGATGGTTTCTTTCTACATATAAGAAATTAATTACTTTACTCTTGGTATTAGGGTATGACCCTAATTCTGAAGCTGACTTGATGTATGCAAAGAAATTCAGGATGTCAATGTGTGCTCGAAAGCGTCTTAGTTGCTATGTTCGTTCTGTTAAGCCTGCTATCAGGCACTATGTGTGTGAGATGAACAAGACTTTTACCAAAGCTGGTCAGAGAATGGTAAGAAACGAATTTATTTGGTTATATGTGTATTTGCCTACTCTATTGATCATAGTGCCTAACTATATGTTTCCTGAATTGCTTGTGGTACTTCTCTACTCTATTCACTGAGAAGCACCTGATGAAGTTTCTATCTACTCCGGTCGATCGAATGCGTATTAAGCTTTCATCTGGGCGTTGTGAAACCTATGTTCGTTTGATGAAAGGTGTTGACAACACGGCTGCTATAACATATAACTGGAGTCGCTTTGCACAAAAAACAAAGCTGGCAAAAAGGGAAATCTCTGTCTTTTCTCTCCGAACTCGCAAGGGGGTGACATCGCTCACTGTGCACAAAATCTGAAGAGGTTGGTGTATGAAGGGATTTTATTTCTGCAATAAATATTTCTTTCATCAACTGTTCTAAGCAAGAACAGGTATCTGTAAGTTTTTGTGAAGCAGTTTTGAAGGAGGAAGATGGCTAGGTGTTCTGCAAGGACATGTATGTACGTTCTCTAGTAAAATGGTATGCCATGTGTGGTAATGGTCAGACGTTTCATAGAGTTAGGGGAGTTGGGATGTTTTGCATTTGGCAGTAATGTATCTTCTATGCTATCTATGTAATGCAATGGAGATGGAGACTCTAACTATTAGTAAGTTATTTATATGAAGTAACTAAGCATTGCTGGTAGTAGGAAAGAGGTCTAAGATCACTTCCGTTGGTGGTGTGTTTGTTGTGCTGCCATCAAACTGTGGATTTGCCTCAGGTTTTGCAACCAATCCTCATTGGGCTCTTGAAACCTGTTATAAGATATACATGGTCTACTTCAGATAAACATCAGGGTTATGCTAGCTATAGAGATATAGAGGCCACTCAAGATAGCAATAGTCCTAAAAACATTATCATTAGCTCTTACACACATAGTCTCGGCAGATCTTACTCTGCCCCTGGTCTAAAGAGAAATATAATTATACATCATGGTTAACCTACACGGCTAAACAAAAATAGCGAATTACACTACAATTCTAGAAGGTCTGGTTTAGGATGCATTCTTGTAGATACAACTCTAAAAACCTCTCCTGATGCTTTTTAGCTGCTTCTCTGATATGAGCACCCTGTGCTTGAGCCTTTTTGCTATCTTCTTAATGTTGTTAAGAGGTCCGTTCATAAGCACATCCATGGGCTCTTTCCCAGATGATCTGTTGAGTGATGTCACATTGCATATATGATCAGATAATCCATGCATGTATCTTGTAAGAATGAACCAACCCATAGCATTTTTCTTGCTCTTACACCTAGCAATCTTCAGTTTGTTCTTGATTGATCTGGTATTTGCCTTTGTTTTCTGCTTGCTATTCTTAGCTATAGCAAGCTCATGCTTCAGAGACTGATTTTCCTCATCCAGTATTTTCATGTTGCTGTAATTGTAGTCTCTTACATCAGTCTTAACCATGCATTTTATGTATCCAATTGCTTCCAAGGCAGCTGTGTCTTCTGACATTGCATGATTGATACACTGCACCCCAGGAATAGCCATACGGCCGCCATGATCTTCAGCATATGATGTGGGCGTATGAAAAAAAACAATGACGCATGCTCTACCGCCATCACACACTTTGCTTCGATATTCAACCGCTGGAAGCTGTAAAGTTTGTAAAAGAACATCCAGTGTCATCCTGCAAGGGATTTTGATCATTGGTGGTGTGGCCTGCGATTTTAAACGCATGTCATTAGGTTCAAGAGGATGAATTAAATGGAATCGTTTGTTTGACGGATATTGATATGTTAATAAGCAAACTATGATAAAAAGGCTTGACATATCCAGATCAGAGAACATAACACAACTGGCTGATAAGCAATAAGGTACTAAATCATATTTTGGCAGGTACAAGCTTTTAGAGTGGACATACACCTAACATTGAAACAATGCAAGGAGTGATTCTTCTGAAAGAAAAGAGGACAGTGTTTTACAAAGCCTAGGTATCGAGATAACTAAAGAAGTATACTATAGCTCTTTCCTCAAATTTGGATTTATTAATCAATGTTTATCGTCAAACAAAACGTATGAATTATGTCATGACATGAGTATTGGATAGCAAGGCTTCTTTATGATGTAGTATCATGCTGAGAGGAAATAGACATAGGTAAACTGTCTACAACAGATAATCAAAGCATCGGTCATTTCCTACTATATAATCACCAACCTCGCAACGGGGATGTGAATTCTTATACTCAGTGTAATATATCGCATCCGATGAGAAGTGGCTGCGGGTCTCTTCCATGGCTGGTGCTTTCTCATGCACCAAATATTCATAACAGCTTCAGTGCATACCAAGGAAATGATTCTGGCTAAAGGAATGTTTGTTTATTTTTAGAAAGGAAGCAACCTTAGGCAGCTGGTCTTCAGATTGGTTATTGTTGGAGTATTCTTCACCCGGGGAAAAGTTAGCATGTATTTCCTCTGCATCTAGCGGCATCTCCTGTGAAATCAGGCAGATAGATTAAATGGTGACCACAGTTACAACTTAATCGGAAAGAGAGCACATAGATCCACAGCTACATCATCAAATCGTAAGTGTAGTTACCTGTGGTCCTGTTGAGAACTTCTCCAGGCATCCAGATGCTGAAACACATGGAGAAGCAGCAGCTAGCAATATTGACTGCACCAGCACCAGCGTGGTCATTGGCTGAGAGCTAGGTACTGAACGTGCGGGAGAGAACACTCTGCCGATCTAGGGTTTCGTGTGGCTGTCTTCATAGCAATATATGATACATCTATGGGCCTTTTGGCTGGGCCATTATCTCTGAGCCCATACACCACAACACCCAAGGGCTTCCGCAGTAGTTGGGACCCGAATAGAAACGCAGTAGATGCCCCACATTTCTTTAAAAAAAAGTAGATGTCTCCCAAAAAAACCAACAGAAAAGCACAAAAAGGGCCATGCTTATTGTTGATCTCAACTAATAGTAAACAAAAGCAGGCAATACAGTCTTACAAATGGAGTGAAAGCTGAGTATCTAAGGTCTTAATCTGCAATTAGAGTTTGAAAATAACAATACATTGGTAGCATAGCAAGGTTGGTTGCTAATAAGCCATCTCTAATAGGCAGGTGAATTTGTGATCTTTTTCCCCATGCGATGTAAATCAGCTCGCTCAGAGAGTTGAATACATCTACATTTCTAGGGTTCATCGCAGTAATATTCCTCTAGGAAATGAAGCAACAAGTCCATTGTTATATTATAGAATCTTGCTAGTGTGCGTACACAAATTGATTTGCACATATATCATACCTTAGTTTCCTAGCATAGTTGGAGATCAAACTGTTATGTTTGCCTGTCGCGTGTAGAGCGGCATGTAATGGTGCCCTGTAACATATAATCTGATTGGCATCCACAAGGTGTTATGTAGATGGTAATATAGTCTGGGATATCAATCACACTGTCAACCCAGCCGAAACAGTCATATCTATATGTATCTATGAAGCCCTGTCCAGGCAAATCATTTCCTTCGACCAAAACAAATGGGCTCAGCAGTTGGCTTGCTATCTCGTGGCTGAGTATTTCAACTGGAAGTTCACTTATACTCACACGAATAAATCGGGTAAGAGAAATATGCTGGCCACCATAAGAAGGACACCAAGGAATAGCCCTGAAGAAGTGCCTGCCCAGCTCAATGCATCCCCTTGTGAGAACTATTGATCTGAATGTTGTAAATGTAGCATGTTAAACATCCCCTTGGTAGTACAGAAGGAAAGCATTAAAGCCAACCGGCTTCACCCTGACGTATCTTGACGCTGGTATGTATCGAATTACCGCAGAAAATATTTCATTTATGTCTATGGGTCCAGCGCCATCTTCTCGTTTGAGGATCATAGAATGTAATAGCTCTTCGAATCTATCGGGGTCGACCTCTGTGTCCTGAAGAAAATAGTGTGGGGCAGCAGCACCAACAGTGGTGCCCCGAGCATCCGGTATAGGCGGTAATAGCTCAACGGGCCTCATCTACATTTTGAAAGGGTTGCTAAGCACCCTAATAAGCACAGTGAACACATCCACGTGGATTCCTGCTGTCGTGCTTGCTCGATTCTTGAACTTGCATCTGATCTTTATATTCATTCGCAATGGTATATTTTCTGGCGTGTCCATCCAATAGATGCATCAGAATGCTAGAAGATCGTTGTAGGTGATTGTGTCAGGGTAAATTCAGAAACGACACAATATGGATGCAGCATAAAATCTGTTGTCTTGAATGTCCAAAGGTGCAGCGGGAGGTTTCTTATTTCAACTAAGACCTGGGATCCGGCATGGTTATCAGGGAAATCATAGGCAGGTGTGCCACAAAATGTTGGGCTTTCATCTGCACAGAGAGTTGTAAAACATATGTTTCCAAAGGTAAGCCTCTGTTTGGATTGAAGGAACTCGACTGTCTGTCTGTTCTGCTGCTTGTTTGGGATGCTAATTAAAAATTCCTATTCAGGAGCATCAAGACTAACAATTTCGTCATGGCATAGATGAAAAGATTTAGCCAATGCATCATCAAATTGCCTTCGTGCAGTTCTACTATCAGGAGAGAAAATGATCTGGAAATGGTAATGTGTCCGGATTTCTAGGCATTTTGTTTCACTGTAAGAAACAAAAGCTCTTGTAATATTTCTTCTCGAAGAGACAGAGCAGGACGAAATACCTAGCAGGATTATAAAACAGTTTAGGCTAAACATCTCTGCTAGCCTAGGCGCTGAGAAAAGACGATTGGATCTAAGAATAGAGGTGCAAAGCTTAGAGGAATAAGGAAGGAGTGGAATTTACCATGAACTGACATGGCATCATAGGATGCAGCTTCATTGGTCGAAGAAGATGCCGCCATAAGCTCAAGGCACCAAGATGTAGAGAGGGAAAAAACCCTAGAGGTGGATGAGTGGAGTGTGATGGCAAAAATGTTGGGGTGGAGCAAGAGAGCAAGCAGGTTATGGGGGACAGCACATAGCTTAGTCCTCAGCCACACAGCTTGTCTGGATATGAGCCACAACTAGGAAAGGGCCTATTGGGCCGAAGCAAAAACAGGAATGGGCTAGAGCCCTAAAGGCGATGAGAAAAGAAGGAGATGCCCAGAGTCTAAAACACTTCTAAAAAACAGTCTAAAACAGGGGGGCCAAAATCATGTATGAGAAGAAGAAATCATCTATAGGCTATGGGGCGGCATATCACGCAATAGAAAGGCAAATCACAATCATGTAATGCGCACATAATAGGCTAGAGTTCACTTGATTATATAGATGAGTTTTTTGTCTTGGTCTTGCTTTGACACTGCTATACGAGCAACCAAAGACTCTAGGTTTAAGCATGCTTAATAAGGAGCATTCAATTACAATAAAGGTCACGCAAATAGCACATGTATTAACAGGCTCGTATTGAAGCTGATCAAAGAGCATTGTGGCAAAGTGTTGTTGATGGCGAGGCTAGTTGCATGAACGATCATCTTTCTCCCGTGATGTCGTAGAGGAGAAGCTAACATTACAGCATAGGTAATCTACAGTGAAACATAGGATTAGAGAGAAAGTTAAAGTATGTTTATATGACAAGAATTCAGCAACAGCATGAGAGAATGGATTTCAGCTATACCTATAGATAATATATCTCCGCGTAGCTAGCGCAGAGTAGTTACTGCCTTGATTTCTTTCCTGCCCCAGCCCCCTTTCCAACAGCAGTGTTCCTTTATAGTAAAGTGGGGTACTTAGAAATGAACGAGTTCTATATTTATATGGATTCAAAGAATGCAGAGACAACTACAAACCATAGAAACTGGGAAACTGGTACGTTTTGTTTTTGGTTATCTAGTTCGGCTCATCCTTGTCATTCTTTTCCTCAACAACGACTAAAAGAGCTTAGGCCTTGCCACAAGACTCCTCGTGGTACACCTAGCAAACATTTGAGAATATAGCAAGAAGAGAAATCGACATCCGAACGTAAATGAATTGGCGATGGTGTAAAAGGTCTGTGGTAAACTACTCACAACTCATGGCGAGGCGATGGTGTTGATGTAGAAGCACTCCATGGTAGATCCCCCCTTCGGCGGAGCTCCTGAACAGGCTCCAAGATGGGATCTCACGGGGACAGAAGGTTGCGGCGGTAGAATTAGGGTTTTCTCTCCTCTTCTGATGTTTTCGGGATACATGGGTATATATAGGAGGACGGAGGGCACTAGGGGACCAACGTGGGGCCCACGGGGCAGGGGGCGCGCCCTATAGCGGGGGCGCCCCCCACCCTCGTGAACGCCACATGTGCCCTATTCTGTGGTTCTCAAGTCTCCTGTGAAGATATCGCTCCAAAAATATATCTCCCGAAGGCTTCATTCCGTTTGGACTCTGTTTGATATTCCTTTTCTGTAAAACCCTGAAATAGGCAAAAAAAATACAGCAATCTGGACTGGGCCTTTGTGTTAATAGGTTAGTCCCAAAAATAATATAAAAGTGTATAACAAGCCCATTAAACATCCAAAACATCATACATAATAGCATGGAACAATAAAAAATTATAGATACGTTGGAGACGTATCAATCATCCCCAAGCTTAAATTCCTGCTCGTCCTCAAGTAGGTAAATGATAAAAACTGAATTTTTGATGTGGAATGCTAACCAACATAATTTTCAATGTAATTCTTTTTATTGTGGCATGAATGCTCAGATCTGAAAGATCAAGACAAAATTCTATATTGACATAAGAAATAATAATACGTCAAGCATACTAACAAAGCAATCATGTCTTCTCAAAATACCATGGCTAAAGAAAGTTATCCCTATAAAATCATATAGTCTAGCTATGCTCCCTCTTCATCACACAAAATATTCATATCATGCACAACCCCAGTTTCAGCCAAGCACTTGTTTTCATGCTCAATTCTTTCAAACATTTCAACTTTCATGCAATACATGAGCGTGAGCCATGGATATAGCACTATGGGTGGAATAGAGTGGTGGTTGTGGAGAAGACAAAAACGAGGGAGATAGTCTCACATCGACTACGCGTATCAATGGGCTATGGAGATGCCCATCAATATATATCAATGTGAGTGAGTAGGGATTCCCATGCAACGGATGCACTAGAGCTAAAATGTTTGAAAGCTCAACAAAAGAAACTAAGTGGGTGTGCATCCAACTTGCTTGCTCACGAAGACCTAGGGCATTTGAGGAAGCCCATCGTTGGAATATACAAGCCAAGTTCTATAATGAAAATTCCCACGAGCATATGAAAGTGACTAAACATGAGACTCTCTATCATGAAGAACGTGGTGCTACTTTGAAGCACAAGTGTGGGAAAACATAGTAGCAATTGTCCTTTTTTCTTTTTTTTCCTTTTTTGGGCCTTTATTTTTCTTGGCCTTTCCTTCTTTTTTTTTCCTTTGGGACATGGCTCTAATAATGATGATCATCACACTTATATTAATTTACAACTCAATATTACAACTCGATACTAGAACAAAGTATGACTCTATATGAATGCCTCCGGCGGTGTACTGGGATGTGCAATGAATCAAGAGTGACATGTATGAAAAATTATGCATGGTGGCTTTGCCACAAATACGATGTCAACTACATGATCATGCATGGCAATATGACAATATGAAGCGTGTCATATGAACAGAACGGTGGAAAGTTGCATGGCAATATATCTCGGAATGGCTATGGAAATGCCATGATATGAAGATATGGTGGCTCTTTTTAGGAAGGTATATGGTGGCTGTTTTGAGGAAGGTATATAGTGGGTGTATGGTACCGGCAAAAAGTTGCGCGGTACAAGAGAGGCTAGCAATGGTGGAAAGGTGAGAGTGTGTATAATCCGTGGACTCAACATTAGTCATAAAGAACTCATATACTTATTGCAAAAATTTACGAGTCATCAAAACAAAGCAATCAACACATGCTCCTAGGGGGGAGGTTGGTAGGAGTTAACCATCGCGCGCCCCCGACCTCCACACAAAGGATAACACTCTACAAATACCTCATGCTCTAACTTCGTCACATAGAGGTTCACCATACGTGCATGCTACGGGAATCACAAACTTTAACACAAGTATTTCTCAATTTCATAATAACTCCACTAGCATGACTCTAATATCACTATCCTCATATCTCAAAACAATTATCAAGTATCAAACTTCTCATCATATTCAATGCACTTTGTATGAAAGTTTTTACTACATTCATCTTGGATGCCTATCATGTGAAGGCTAGTTTTATAGCCAAAGCACATTACCATGTTGTTCTAATAGACTCTCAAAAGGATATAAGTGAAGCATGAGAGATCAATAATTTCTACAAAATAAAATTACCACCGTGCTCAAAAAGATATAAGTGAAGCACTAGAGCAAACTATTTAGCTCAAAAGATATAAGTGAAGCACATACAGTGTTCTAACAATTCCTAGGCCATATTTATATCTCTCAAAAAGGTGTGTCCAGCAAGGATAATTGTGGCAAACTAAAAAGCAAAGATTCAAATCATACATGACGCTCCAAGCAAAACACATATCATGTGGTGAATAAAAATATAGTCCCGAGTATGGTTACCGATAGATGAAGACGAAAGAGGGGATGCCTTCCCGGGGCATCCCCAAGCTTAGGCTTTTGGTTGTCCTTTGATTTAACCTTGAGGTGCCTTGGGCATCCCCAAGCTTAGGCTCTTTCCACTCTTTGTTCCGTAGTACATCAAAGCAATACTCAAAACTTGAAAACTTCACAACACAAAACATAGACAAAAATCTCGTGAGCTCCGTTAGTATAAGAAAAACAAACCACCACTCAAAGGTACTGTAATGAACTCATTCTTTGTTTATATTGGTGTTAAACCTACTGTATTCCAACTTCTCTATGATTCATATCCTCCAATACTACTCATAGATTCATCAAAATAAGCAAACAACACACGAAAAACAGAATCTGTGAAAAACAGAACAGTCTGTAGTAATCAGTAACTTTCGCATACTTCTGTAACTCCAAAAAAATTGTAATAAATTGGTAAACGTGAGGAATTTGTCTATTAATCATCTAAAATAATAATAATTGACTAAACATTACACTCCAGTAAAATCTGGTGACTATTCTAGTGAGCGCTAACGATTCTGTTTTTTACAGCAAGATCATATAAACTTCACACAAGTCTTCCCAAAGGTTATACTTGGCACAAACACTAATTCAAACACAAACCACATCTAAACAGAATCTAGATGCAATATTTATTCCTAAAGAGAAGAAAAACAAAAAATATAAAATTGGTTTACCTCCCAACAAGCACTATCGTTTAACGCCCCTAGGTAGGCACAATACAAGGATAGATCTAGGTATTGCCATCTTTGAAAGGCAATCCATAAGTGGCTCTCATAATAGATTCATAAGGTAATTTAATTTTCTTTCTAGGAAATTGTTCCATGCCTTTCCTTAATGGAAATTGGAATCTAATATTTCCTTCCTTCATATGAATAATTGCACCAATCGTTCTAAGGAAAGGTCTACCAAGAATAATAGGACATGAAGGATTGCAATCTATATCAAGAACAATGAAATCTACGGGCACATAATTCCTATTGGAAACAATGAGAACATCATTAATCCTTCCCATAGGTTTCTTAATGGTAGAATCCGCAAGATGCAAATTTAAAGAACAATCATCCAGCTCATGGAAACCTAACGAATCACACAAGTTTTTGGGATAGTGGAAACACTTGCACCCAATTCACACAAAGCAAAGCATTCATGATCTTTAATTTTAATTTTAATAGTAGGTTCCCACTCATCATAAAGCTTTCTAGGGATAGAAACTTCTAATTCAAGTTTTTCTTCATAAGATTGCATCAAAGCATCAACTATGTGTTTGGTGAAAGCTTTATTTTGACTATACGCATGCGGAGAGTTTAGTACGGATTGCAACAAGGAAATACAATCAATCAAAAAGAAATTATCATAATTGAATCCCTTGAAATCCAAAGTAATGGGTTCATCACTATGCAAAGTTTTAATCTCTTCAATCCCACTTTTAACAATTTTAGCATCAAGATCCAAAAACTCTGAATCATTGGGGCACCTATTAATTAAAGTAGACTCATCTCCAATCCCATCTTTATCAAGATTCATACTAGAAAACAAGGACCTAATAGGAGACACATCAATAACTTTCAGATCTTCATCTTTATTTTCATGATAACTAGAAGAACACGCTTTTATATAACTCTCTTTTTTAGCACGCATCCTAGCGGTTCTTTCTTTGCATTCATCAATGGAAATTCTCATGGCTTTGAGAGACTCATTGATATCATGCTTAGGTGGAATACATCTAAGTTTCAAAGAATCAACATCGAGAGTAATTCTATCCACACTTCTAGCCAATTCATCAATCTTAAGCAATTTTTCTTCAAGCAAAGCATTGAAATTCTTTTGCAAATTCATAAACTCATTAAAACTAGTTTCAAATTCAGAAGGCATCTTTCCATAAGAGTTATTGTAGGAATTGTCATAATTATTAGAGGAATTACTAGGAAAAGGCCTAGGATTAAAGTTTCCTCTATAAGCATTATTACCAAAATTATTCCTACCAACAAAATTCACATCCAAAGATTCATTATTATTTTCAATCAACGTGGATAAAGGCCTATCATTAGGATCAGAAGAAGCACTCTTAGTAGCAAATAATTTCATAAGTTCATCCATCTTTCCACTCAAAACACTAATCTCTTCAATAGCATGCACTTTTTTACTAGTAGATCTTTCGGTGTGCCATTGAGAATAATTAACCATAATATTATCTAGGAGTTTGGTAGCTTCTCCTAAGGTAGTTTCCATGAAAGTGCTCCTGCGACCGAATCTAAATATTTCTAGAAGCAAAATTCAAGCCAGCATAACAGTTTTCAATAATCATTCATAAGTTCAAACCATGTGTAGGGCAATTATGTATCATTAATTTCATTCTCTCCCAAGCTTGTGCAACATGCTCATAATCTAGTTGCTTAAAATTCATCATATCGTTTCTAAGAGAGATGATCTTAGCAGGAGGGAAATGCTTAGAGATAAAAGCATCTTTACACTTATTCCACGAATCAATACTATTTCTAGGCAAAGAGGAAAACCAAGTTTTAGCACGATCTCTAAGTGAAAATAGAAATAACTTCAATTTAACAATATCATTATCTGTATCCCTATTATTTTGCATATCACACAAATCAATAAAGTTGTTTAGATGGGTAGCGGCATCTTCACTAGGAAGGACGGAAAATTGATCTTTCATGACAAGATTCAATAGAGCAGCATTGATCTCACAAGATTCAGCATCGGTAATAGGAGCAATCGGAGTGCTAATAAAATCATTATTGTTGGTATTGGAGAAGTCACACAATTTGGTATTGTTCGGAGCCATAGTGACAAACAAACAATCCAACACACAAGCAAACAAGAAGCAAGCGAACGGAAAACACACGGCAAAAAGAAGGGCAAATAAAACGGCAAGGGTGAAGTGGGGGAGAGGAAAACGAGAGGCAAATAAATGTAATGCGAAGGATAAGGGTTTGTGATAGGTACTTGGTATATGACTTTTGCGTAAGCCTCCCCGGCAACGGTGCCAGAAATTCTTCTTGCTACTTCTCGAGCTTACGTTGTATTCCCTTGAAGAGGAAAGGGTGATGCAGCACAGTAGCGTAAGTATTTCCCTCAGTTTTTGAGAACCAAGGTATCAATCCAGTAGGAGACCACGCACGAGTCCTTCACACCGGCACAAACAAATAAGAACTTCGCAGCCAACGCGATAAGGGGTTGTCAATTCCTTTACGGTCACTTACGAAAGTGAGATCTGATAGATATGATAGTTTGATATTTTTGGTATTTTTTGGATATAAGAAGAGAAAGTAAAAATGGTAAAGTAAAGTAGATTGTAGATTGATATGTTGAGAATAGACCCGGGGGCCATAGGTTTCACTAGTGGCTTCTCTCATGATAGCAGAATCCATGGGTGGGTGAACAAATTACTGTTGAGCAATTGATACAAAAGCGAATAATTATGAGAATATCTAGGCATGATCATTATATATAGGCATCACGTTCGTAAGAAGTAGACCGAAACGATTCTGCATCTACTACTATTACTCCACACATCGACCGCTATCCAGCATGCATCTAGAGTATTAAGTTCATAAGAATAGAGTAACGCCTTAAGCAAGATGACATGATGTAGAGGGATAAACTCAAGCTGTATGATATAAACCCCATCTTTTTATCTTCGATGGCAACAATACAATACGTGCCTTGCTGCCCCTACTGTCACTGGGAAATGACACCGCAAGATTGAACCCAAAGCCAAGCACTTCTCCCATTGCAAGAACTATAGACCTAGTAGGCCAAACCAAACCAATAATTCGAAGAGACTTGCAAGGATATTATACTCATACATACAAGAGCTCAGAAAAGAACCAAATATTTCTCATAGATAATCTTGATCATAAACCCACAATTCATCGGATCTCGACAAACACACCGGAAAAAGAGATTACATCGAATAGATATCCTCGAAGACCGAGGCGAACTTGGTATTGAGATCCAAAGAGAGAGAAGAAGCCATCTAGGTACTAACTATGGACCCGAAGGTCTGTGATAAACTACTCACAACTCATGATGAGGCGATGGTGTTGATGTAGAAGCATTCCGTGGTAGATCCCCCCTCCGGCGGAGCTCCGGAACAGGCCCCAAGATGGGATCTCAGGGGAACAGAAGGTTGCGGCGGTGGAACTATGGTTTTCTCTCTGTCTCTGATGTTTTTGGGGCACATAGGTATATATAGGAGGAAGGAGGGCACCGGGGGACAAACGTGGGGCCCATGAGGCAGGGGGCGCGCCCCCACCCCCGTAGACGCCACGTGTGCCCTATTCCGTGGTTCTCAAGTCTCCCGTGAAGATATCGCTCCAAAAATATCTCTCCCGAAGGTTTCATTCCGTTTGGACTCCGTTTGATATTCCTTTTCTGTAAAACCCTGAAATAGGCAAAAAACGAGCAACCTGGACTGGGCCTTTGTGTTAATAGGTTAGTCCCAAAAATAATATAAAAGTGTATAACAAAGCCCATTAAACATCCAAAACATCATAAATAATAGCATGGAAAAATCAAAAGTTATAGATACGTTGGATACGTATCATACGGCAGTGTAAAAGGTCTGTGGTAAACTACTCACAACTCATAGTGAGGCGATGGTGTTGATGTAGAAGCACTCCGTGGTAGATCCCCCCTTCGGCGGAGCTCCGGAACAGGCTCTAAGATGGGATCTCACGGGGACAGAAGGTTGCGGCGGTGGAATTAGGGTTTTCTCTCCTTTTCTGATGTTTTCAGGATACATGGGTATATATAGGAGGACGGAGGGCACTAGGGGACCAACGTGGGGCCCACGGGGCAGGGGGCGCGCCCTATAGCGGGGGCGCCCCCCACCCTCGTGAACGCCACATGTGCCCTATTCTGTGGTTCTCAAGTCTCCTGTGAAGATATCGCTCCAAAAATATCTCTCCCGAAGGTTTCATTCCGTTTGGACTCTGTTTGATATTCCTTTTCTGTAAAACCCTGAAATAGGCAAAAAAATACAGCAATCTGGACTGGGCCTTTGTGTTAATAGGTTAGTCCCAAAAATAATATAAAAGTGTATAACAAGCCCCATTAAACATCCAAAACATCATAAATAATAGCATGGAACAATAAAAAATTATAGATACGTTGGAGACGTATCAATCATCCCCAAGCTTAAATTCCTGCTCGTCCTCAAGTAGGTAAATGATAAAAACTGAATTTTTGATGTGGAATGCTACCAACATAATTTTCAATGTAATTCTTTTTATTGTGGCATGAATGCTCAGATCTGAAAGATCAAGACAAAATTCTATATTGACATAGAAATAATAATACGTCAAGCATACTAACAAAGCAATCATGTCTTCTCAAAATACCATGGCTAAAGAAAGTTATCCCTACAAAATCATATAGTCTAGCTATGCTCCCTCTTCATCACACAAAATATTCATATCATGCACAACCCCAGTTTCAGCCAAGCACTTGTTTTCATGCTCAATTCTTTCAAACATTTCAACTTTCATGCAATACATGAGCGTGAGCCATGGATATAGCACTATGGGTGGAATTGAGTGGTGGTTGTGGAGAAGACAAAAAGGAGGGAGATAGTCTCACATCGACTAGGCGTATCAACGGGCTATGGAGATGCCCATCAATATATATCAATGTGAGTGAGTAGGGATTGCCATGCAACGGATGCACTAGAGCTAAAATGTTTGAAAGCTCAACAAAAGAAACTAAGTGGGTGTGCATCCAACTTGCTTGCTCACGAAGACCTAGGGCATTTGAGGAATCCCATCGTTGGAATATACAATCCAAGTTCTATAATGAAAATTCCCACGAGCATATGAAAGTGACTAAACATGAGACTCTCTATCATGAAGAACGTGGTGCTACTTTGAAGCACAAGTGTGGGAAAAGATAGTAGCAATTGTCCTTTTTTCTTTTTTTTTCTTTTTTGGGCCTTTCTTTTTCTTGGCCTTTCCTTCTTTTTTTTTTTCCTTTGGGACATGGCTCTAATAATGATGATCATCACACTTATATTAATTTACAACTCAATATTATAACTCGATACTAGAACAAAGTATGACTCTATATGAATGCCTCCGGCGGTGTACCGGGATGTGCAATGAATCAAGAGTGACATGTATGCAAAATTATGCATGGTGGCTTTGCCACAAATACGATGTCAACTACATGATCATGCATGGCAATATGACAATATGAAGCGTGTCATCTGAACAGAGCGGTGGAAAGTTGCATGGCAATATATCTCGGAATGGCTATGGAAATGCCATGATATGTAGATATGGCGGCTGTTTTGAGGAAGGTATATGGTGGCTGTTTTGAGGAAGGTATATAGTGGGTGTATGGTACCGGCGAAATTTGCGCGGTACAAGAGAGGCTAGCAATGGTGGAAAGGTGAGAGTGTGTATAATCCGTGGACTCAACATTAGTCATAAAGAACTCATATACTTATTGCAAAAATTTACGAGTCATCAAAACAAAGCAATCAACGCATGCTCCTAGGGGGAAGGTTGGTAGGAGTTAACCATCACGCGCCCCCGACCTCCACACAAAGGATAACACTCTAAAATACCTCATGCTCTAACTTCGTCACATAGCGGTTCACCATACGTGCATGCTACGGGAATCACAAACTTTAACACAAGTTTTTCTCAATTTCATAATAACTCCACTAGCATGACTCTAATATCACTATCCTCATATCTCAAAACAATTATCAAGTATCAAACTTCTCATCATATTCAATGCACTTTGTATGAAAGTTTTTACTACATTCATCTTGGATGCCTATCATGTGAAGGCTAGTTTTATAGCCAAAGCACATTACCATGCTGTTCTAATAGACTCTCAAAAGGATATAAGTGAAGCATGATAGGTCAATAATTTCTACAAAATAAAATTACCACCGTGCTCAAAAAGATATAAGTGAAGCACTAGAGCAAACTATTTAGCTCAAAAGATATAAGTGAAGCACATACAGTGTTCTAACAATTCCTAGGCCATATTTATATCTCTCAAAAAGGTGTGTCCAGCAAGGATAATTGTGGCAAACTAAAAAGCAAAGACTCAAATCATACATGACGCTCCAAGCAAAACACATATCATGTGGTGAATAAAAATATAGTCCCGAGTATGGTTACCGATAGATGAAGACGAAAGAGGGGATGCCTTCCCGGGGCATCCCCAAGCTTAGGATTTTGGTTGTCCTTTGATTTAACCTTGAGGTTCCTTGGGCATCCCCAAGCTTAGGCTCTTGCCACTCTTTGTTCCGTAGTACATCAAAGCAATACTCAAAACTTGAAAACTTCACAACACAAAACAAAGACAAAAATCTCGTGAGCTCCGTTAGTATAAGAAAAACAAACCACCACTCAAAGGTACTGTAATGAACTCATTATTTGTTTATATTGGTGTTAAACCTATTGTATTCCAACTTCTCTATGATTCATATCCTCCAATACTACTCATAGATTCATCAAAATAAGCAAACAACACACGAAAAACAGAATCTGTGAAAAACAGAACAGTCTGTAGTAATCAGTAACTTTAGCATACTTCTGTAACTCCAAAAAAATTGTAATAAATTGGTAAACGTGAGGAATTTGTCTATTAATCATCTAAAATAATAATAATCGACTAAACAGCACACTCCAATAAAATCTGGTGACTATTCTAGTGAGCGCTAACGATTCTGTTTTTTACAGCAAGATCATATAAACTTCACACAAGTCTTCCCAAAGGTTATACTTGGCACAAACACTAATTCAAACACAAACCACATCTAAACAGAATCTAGATGCAATATTTATTCCTAAAGAGAAGAAAAAACAAAAAATATAAAATTGGGTTACCTCCCAACAAGCACTATCGTATAACGCCCCTAGGTAGGCACAATACAAGGATAGATCTAGGTATTGCCATCTTTGAAAGGCAATCCATAAGTGGCTCTCATAATAGATTCATAAGGTAATTTAATTTTCTTTCTAGGAAAGTGTTCCATGCCTTTCCTTAATGGAAATTGGAATCTAATATTTCCTTCCTTCATATCAATAATTGCACCAATCGTTCTAAGGAAAGGTCTACCAAGAATAATAGGAAATGAAGGATTGCAATCTATATCAAGAACAATGAAATCTACGGGCACATAATTCCTATTGGAAACAATAAGAACATCATTAATCCTTCCCATAGGTTTCTTAATGGTAGAATCTGCAAGATGCAAATTTAAAGAACAATCATCCAGCTCATGGAAACCTAACGAATCACACAAGTTTTTGGGATAGTGGAAACACTTGCACCCAATTCACACAAAGCAAAGCATTCATGATCTTTAATTTTAATTTTAATAGTAGGTTCCCACTCATCATAAAGCTTTCTAGGGATAGAAACTTCTAATTCAAGTTTTTCTTCATAAGATTGCATCAAAGCATCAACTATGTGTTTGGTGAAAGCTTTATTTTGACTATACGCATGCGGCGAGTTTAGTACGGATTGCAACAAGGAAATACAATCAATCAAAAAGAAATTATCATAATTGAATCCCTTGAAATCCAAAGTAGTGGGTTCATCACTATGCAAAGTCTTAATCTCTTCAATCCCACTTTTAACAATTTTAGCATCAAGATCCAAAAACTCTGAATCATTGGGGCACCTATTAATTAAAGTAGACTCATCTCCAATCCCTTCTTTATCAAGATTCATACTAGAAAACAAGGATCTAATAGGAGACACATCAATAACTTTCAGATCTTCATCTTTATTTTCATGATAACTAGAAGAACACGCTTTTATACAACTCTCTTTTTTAGCATGCATCCTAGCGGTTCTTTCTTTGCATTCATCAATGGAAATTCTCATGGCTTTGAGAGACTCATTGATATCATGCTTAGGTGGAATACATCTAAGTTTCAAAGAATCAACATCAAGAGTAATTCTATCCACACTTCTAGCCAATTCATCAATCTTAAGCCATTTTTCTTCAAGCAAAGCATTGAAATTCTTTTGCGAATTCATAAACTCATTAACACTAGTTTCAAATTCAGAAGGCATCTTTCCATAAGAGTTATTGTAGGAATTGCCATAATTATTAGAGGAATTACTAGGAAAAGGCCTAGGATTAAAGTTTCCTCTATAAGCATTATTACCAAAATTATTCCTACCAACAAAATTCACATCCAAAGATTCATTATTATTTTCAATCAACGTGGATAAAGGCCTATCAGTAGGATCAGAAGAAGCACTCTTAGTAGCAAATAATTTCATAAGTTCATCCATCTTTCCACTCAAAACACTAATCTCTTCAATAGCATGCACTTTTTTACTAGTAGATCTTTCGGTGTGCCATTGAGAATAATTAACCATAATATTATCTAGGAGTTTGGTAGCTTCTCCTAAGGTAGTTTCCATGAAAGTGCCTCCTGCGACCGAATCTAAATATTTCTAGAAGCAAAATTCAAGCCAGCATAACAGTTTTCAATAATCATTCATAAGTTCAAACCATGTGTAGGGCAATTATGTATCATTAATTTCATTCTCTCCCAAGCTTGTGCAACATGCTCATAATCTAGTTGCTTAAAATTCATCATATCGTTTCTAAGAGAGATGATCTTAGCAGGAGGGAAATGCTTAGAGATAAAAGCATCTTTGCACTTATTCCACGAATCAATACTATTTCTAGGCAAAGAGGAAAACCAAGTTTTAGCACGATCTCTAAGTGAAAATAGAAATAACTTCAATTTAACAATATCATTATCCATATCCCTATTCTTTTTGCATATCACACAAATCAACAAAGTTGTTTAGATGGGTAGCGGCATCTTCACTAGGAAGGACGGAAAATTGTTCTTTCATGACAAGATTCAATAGAGTAGCATTGATCTCACAAGATTCAGCATCGGTAATAGGAGCAATCGGAGTGCTAATAAAATCATTATAGTTGGTATTGGAGAAGTCACACAATTTGGTATTGTTCGGAGCCATAGTGACAAACAAACAATCCAACACACAAGCAAACAAGAAGCAAGCGAACGGAAAACACACGGCAAAAAGAAGGGCAAATAAAACGGCAAGGGTGAAGTGGGGGAGAGGAAAACAAGAGGCAAATAAATGTAATGCGAAGGATAAGGGTTTGTGATAGGTACTTGGTATATGACTTTTGCGTAAGCCTCCCCGGCAACGGTGCCAGAAATTCTTCTTGCTACTTCTCGAGCTTACGTTGTATTCCCTTGAAGAGGAAAGGGTGATGCAGTACAGTAGCGTAAGTATTTCCCTCAGTTTTTGAGAACCAAGGTATCAATCCAGTAGGAGACCATGCACGAGTCCCTCGCACCTGCACAAACAAATAAGAACTTCGCAGCCAACGCGATAAGGGGTTGTCAATCCCTTTACGATCACTTACGAAAGTGAGGTCTGATAGATATGATACTTTTATATTTTTGGTATTTTTTGGATATAAGAAGAGAAAGTAAAAATGCTAAAGTAAAGTAGATTGTAGATTGATATGTTGAGAATAGACCCGAGGGCCATAGGTTTCACTAGTGGCTTCTCTCATGATAGCAGAATCCATGGGTGGGTGAACAAATTACTGTCGAGCAATTGATACAAAAGCGAATAATTATGAGAATATCTAGGCATGATCGTTATATATAGGCATCACATCCGTAACAAGTAGACCGAAACGATTCTGCATCTACTACTATTACTCCACACATCGACCGCTATCCAGCATGCATCTAGAGTATTAAGTTCATAAGAATAGAGTAACGCCTTAAGCAAGACGACATGATGTAGAGGGATAAACTCAAGCAGTATGATATAAACCCCATCTTTTTATCTTCGATGGCAACAATACAATACGTGCCTTGCTGCCCCTACTGTCACTGGGAAAGGACACCGCAAGATTGAACCCAAAGCCAAGCACTTCTCCCATTGCAAGAACTATAGATCTAGTAGGCCAAACCAAACCAATAATTCGAAGAGACTTGCAAGGATATTATACTCATACATACAAGAACTCAGAAAAGAACCAAATATTTCTCATAGATAATCTTGATCATAAACCCACAATTCATCGGATCTCGACAAACACACCAGAAAAAGAGATTACATCGAATAGATATCCTTGGTGTAGTTGGTGTAAACATTGCATAAGTTGCTGGACTATCAGTTAGTGAGGTAGGAGAGGATGCCCCGGACGTCCCAGGAATACAATCAAAAGCAGATGAGCTTAACTGAGGCTTGCAGGTTTCCATAATCTTGACAACCTAGAATGACAACTGCTGGCTAGTGGTTGAAAAGCTTCTCTTTGAAATGGACACCAGGAGCTTATACTTCTGCCAGACAATCTGATTAACTTCTGGTGGAGCAATCCTGTCAACCATTGGCACACGAGCTATTTCTTGTATGGTTACAAGCCCAGGGTTTCTAAACTTCGGCAAGGTGAGAAGCGGCTTTCCCACGGCTGCTTTTCCGACCTTATCAAACATAAAAAACTCAGCCTCACCCATCTCATCACGTGCGAAGATACAAACATAGTACCTATGCATGGCATTAGTGGAATGAAATTAGTTAGGAAGGTTGAGAATAAACGACTATATATGAGCGAACACCAAGCAGAGAGCGAGCAAGGCACATACATTTCTTGTGCTTATTTAGCTGAGCAGTTAGGATTAGTGCATCAAAATTGTGATCCCATCATTGTTGAGGTCTTGCTGCAGGAAGAGCAAGAGAAGAACCACCAGCGCTGATCAGGAGCAAGCCTTTCGACTGTAACGGTGTAGATGAATCTTTTATCTTGTGTAAACAAAACCATCCAATATTGGGGATACGAACAACAAAAGTAAAAAGGAATAGTCAGAAAGCATGAAAAGACAATAAAAGTACCCTGCTCTCATAAGGGTCGAGCTGAAGGAGTTTTGACACGGTCATTTCGACCAGAGCATCATATACACGAGCAGGAAGTGACCCTCCATCAATAGCAGCATTGACATCAATAGGTGTAAAATTAGTTCCAAGCCTACGGTAAACAAAGAAGTCAGCTAAGGCTACAGCTAACAAAGGAAAGATAAGGAGTAGTCCACTAACAAGCACATGATATGTACCTGTTGCGGAAGTCATTTATGGCAGGCATATCCTCATCGATGTACCAGCGGCAGGCAGAACTACCGCTAAGTCCTTTAACACCTGCGTAGTTATCAAACATGACAGAGGATGAGCAGGTTGCATAGAATTCAACATAAAGTAGTATAATAGACTATAGTTGTAGTCACAACACACACACGTAAAGTGACTACCTTGATTTATCTTAGGCAATGTTCCAACGAAAATTGCAATGACAACCTGCTTTTCGTCCCTTGCCCGCTCAGCCTCTGCCTCGAATTCAACAGCGCGATCACCCTAGAGGACCAACCTCAACTCCTGGCCCCTATAAATTCCACACCATTCACGGATGAGCAAAGCAATCAAGGAAGAAATATTGTAAAGGGCTCAGCATAATAAAATAGTAACTAAACTCACTGCAAGTCAGTGAGGATTATCGTTCTTGTGTTCGATGGTTCTGGCTGGTGTGATGAGTGGATAGGGATCACATCAGAAACATCAGTTATCCTTCCAATGACATCTTCAAAATGAAAGAATCCACAAAAGCATGAGCCACTAAAAACTTG
Organism: Secale cereale; assembly: GCA_902687465.1. Taxonomy (NCBI): domain Eukaryota; kingdom Viridiplantae; phylum Streptophyta; class Magnoliopsida; order Poales; family Poaceae; genus Secale; species Secale cereale. The sequence goes on from LR738709.1 coordinate 335,628,043, forward strand.
AGAAGGAGATATTTTTTCTGGGTAGGCATGTATCATGAGAACTTACCAAGAAAACAGACAGGAGGGCCACATGGCCTAGGAAAGATTATAGGTACAGAATGGGTAGTCAGCCTCCAAGCCTGGGTGAAGCACAGCATCACTGAACCTGGTGAACTGGATCATGTATGGGCTCTCAACAGGCCTAAATCTAGGCTTTGACTCAATGCAGTTGAACTTAGTCATCATGTAGACCTTTCCTTCCTCTAGTTCATGTTGCAGGCATTCTGCTGGCTGAGGCGGTATCTGCACGTACATATGATTGCCATGTGAACAAAAATGAATGACTATAAAGACAGCCTAACCTCAATACAGACAAACGGTGTTCATTCAGGCATGTACAAGGCATACCTGGCTCTCAAGGACAACTAAGTCCATGTGTTGTATGGGTCCATTGTCAGTTCCTCCATGGTAGAACCAGAGGCGAGATACAAGGACGGAGACAGTCCAGTTCCTGTTGTGGTTGTGTATCTCAGAAAGCAGTTTATGCGCCATCTACAAAGGCAAAGACAGCGCTGGTTAGGAAGATGAAAACACATATAGAAGAGTTATAGTAAGCACAACAATACAATAGCATACCTAACTAAATTGAAGTGGACAAACATAACAAGCAAACTACGAAAATAGTTTGAAGACATAAATATAGCCATGAAGATCGAACTACAGAGAGTCTAAGATCAGGCTCAAAACCATCCACAACAAAGATACTATCTGAGGCAATGCGTTATGGCAGGAAAAATAGTATTTACAATCCCAATCCTTGCTCAAAGGGGAGAATGCAGATAGAAGGCAACATCAAAATTAGAAGCCACGTAAAAATAGGGATGGAGAAGTAGTAAGTAGTAGTGAGGCCAAGAGTAGTTCGCAAAATAACATGCGACACAAACATTATTCTAGAGATTTAAATATCTCAGAGAAAACAATGTTTCTAGTCTGAGATCCAAGTGTGCCATCTTCATTTTCAATAAGTATTTTCAGATATTTCTTAGAAGTGACACGTGAGACCGCTACATAAAGCTGGCCATGAGTAAAAACATGGCTTTTAAGGTATAATCCAACAACTGAGAGAGTCTGTCCCTGGCTTTTATTAATGGTCATGGCATAAGAAACCCTAACCGGGAATTGGCGACGATGCAGAGTAAATGGCCATCTAGGATCCTTGGTAGTGAGGCAAATCCTTGGAATGTACACAACATCTCCAATATTAGAACCAGACATAATAACAGCCTCTATGACCTTCTCACCAAGCTTAGAGACAATAAGACGGGTACCATTACAAAGACCAGTTGCTTGACTTAAATTTCTATAAGGAGCATAATGGGCACACCCTTTTTCAAAACCAGCTTATGTTGTGGGAAATTGTTATTTTTAATTGTGTTCAGGTATTCAAAAGGATAAAATACATCCATGTTACGCATTGCGTCGACAACATTTCCAATAGAATCATAGCTTAAATAATCCCTCTCGGCAGAAGGCATCAAGTCAGCACATGTTCATTAACTTCCTGAGCGAGATCATTTGTTGTTCTTAGGATAGCCCTTTGGCGCAAGTAACTTGGATTTAAACAGTTTTTAGCAAAGTCAATATACACAGCACCAACAATAGCAGCTATTATATTATCCTCAGAATGGACCGACATGTCATCAGGAATTGTTACCCAACTTGGTTCATGCTCTCCTTGACGAGCCACACAAGGTGCTGTACCATCACCTATACTCAAGATCTAATCAGCAAAGGAAGCTGCCTCATCTTGTAGAACAGGGTCTGTCGTTTGCACAGCCAAATGCATGTTTATCTTAAGCTATAGAATTTCTATAAACTGCCACAGAGGCAAATTTGTTATAGTAGCATTAATAACCTAGGTGCGAGTCCCACCCTCAATGACTGGTAAAATCTGTCTCGGATCACCACCCAAGACCACAACCTTACCACCAAAAGGCATGTCATCTATAGAAGGATCATCAGCACATAAAATATCACGCAAACTACGATATAGGGCCTCAAAGCACCTACGATGTGACATTAAAGCTTCGTCCCAAATTATTAATGAGGCTGGTTCAATCATTTCCGCAAATTGCTAGATCTTTTTATATCACACGTTCCATTGTCATCTAGACAGATTGGTATTGTAAACCTAGAATGAGCAGTCCTACCTCCAGGCAAAAGAAGTGCTGCAACCCCAGAAGATGCAACCGTAAGAACAACCCTCTCCTTTCCTCTAAGATAAGCAACTATAACACTCCATAGATAAGTTTTCCCAGTCCCGCCATACCCAGAAACAAAGAAGAAGCCATGTTTTCCAAATATAACCCTATCGAGAATAGTCTTGTAAGCCAGGAGTTGATCTGGATTAAGCTGGTTGTACATGGTCTCTGCATTTATAAGCTCAGCTCTAGGATCAACGCATAGTTCATCATTTATCATACCATTTTCATCTAAATCATCATCATATGCAGTCTTTAATGGCAGACTGTGATCTAGAATATTAGACCCATTTTTAGCAAATAGAATGGTTAGTTTATCAAGCAACAAATCCCTCAGTTCATCAGCAGGCACAGTATGATCGTCATCAGGAAAAGAGCGCTTTATACGGTATTCAATATCTTGAGCCATGTCCAACCAGTATTTTTGAAAAAAAAAGCATTTTCATCATTAACCCCACAATGAACAAGTATTGTAACAAAAATCCTACGTAGCTGATCCCCCATACCCCAGGTTAAAGCCTCATCGAATGCACTATACCATTCGAGACCATCTCCAAGCAAGCCCCTAGCAGCACATGCATCTTTGAAGGTCTCATACACAATCCCATTATAGGTTCTAACATCTGCATAAGATGTGTCACCTTTAACAACCATGAGCAACATTCTAAGATAGTAAAGTTCTCCAGTTGTAGGATGTACATAACAAATCCTACCAATCATATAACTTGAGGTCTTAGGAATCCATTGTTTCTTGTTTCCTGGCCAAGTCCATTTGGTTGGGAAATCGCAATAGGTGAGAGACCTAGCACTCGGATGGGATCTGTGTGACGCCCGAAGACCGACGTCCCAGAAGATTCCAGAAGATTCCAGATGTTCCGGGTTTCTCCCGTGTGTTTCATTTGTGCTTGTGTTATTTATTCTTGCATTGCATCATGTCATCATGCCATCATGTCATATTTATTTATTTTGCATCTCAACCTAAATAAATTGTGTGGACCTTCGGTCCATTTAAATCGAGGGAAGAATGTCTTCTCTTTATAACATATAAAAGCCTCTCAATATTTAGGGAGCTATATTAAAAATATTCCAGTTGTTTGGGATCACCGTAACACATTTGCAATATTTCCCCATGTCTTTTTCACTTCGAGTTTCTCCTTCAAAAACCTTCCCTATATTCTTTTCCCAATTATCGAGGCTCCTCCAAAAATCTAGACTCCTTTTAAACTCCTTTAAGGCAAGCTAATTAGTTTAGTTTGCTTTTCCCTTTTTGTTGGAACTATTTTTGTGGGGTTGGTTTTATTCCATAAAGCCTTTCAAAAATGTTCCCTCTTTTATTCCTTGTTCGTGGCCTTTTCCTTAATATTTTGACTATCTCTATTTCTTTTCTGCTAAAGTTTAAAGGAGGGGTCCCAGCCGCCAGGCCTCCCTCTCCTCCTTCCCTCCAGCAGAGTCCAGCAGGCCTCTTAGGCCATTCTAGGCCATCTCTCCCTCTTGGGCCTCCCTGGCCCAATTCCCCCAGCCAGCCGCAGCAGGCCTAGTTTTCCCTCCCTGGCCCGCAGAGCTCCTAACCCTAGCCCGCACTCCAGCGCTCCTCTCGTCCCGTCCCCTCGCTCCTCCCTCTCCCATCGAGCGCCGCACCTTTTTCCCCTCGAACCCCATCCCCCCGTTTCCCTCGTGTCCCTCTCGCTCTCTCGATCCCAAGCCCGAGTCCTCCTCCCGTCGAGGCCGAACCCTTCGCCATCGGGCCCCCAAAGCCGCGCCGCGCAGGAGCGTCTCGTCCGTCCACGCCGCTCCTTGCGTGCCAAGGCAGGAAGTCTGCCGCCTCGCCGTCATCCCGCGCAAGGCCGAGCCGCCGCGCCCAGCTCGTCCGTATTCCCCTGCGGCCAGGCCAGCACCGCATCGACCAGCAAGAGCTCCCTCCGTCCGTCTCCCTCCGTCCGCGCCCGAGACCTTGCTGCCATGGCCTCGACAGCGCTACTGTGCTGCCCCTTTTGTTTTTGCTCCTGTGTTGTTCTTTTGTTGTGTTGTCGTGCTGCTGTTTTGACAGAAGAAGCGAGTACAACTACATAACGACGACCGAACGGCTATGAGCTCGAGAACGACTACATGAACGACTACTCGGTGACCCCAAGTACCCCTACCGTCGCCCCGTGTACCTCTACGGAACGTGTACGACTCCAAGACGAGAACGACTACACGTGACGACGAACGCCAAGTACCACCACGTCCGACGATGCGACATGAACCCCTACGACAAGTACCTCTCCGAACGGGATGTGAACGACTACACGTGTACCTCTACGGAGCAACTACTTCCTCTTCGGGAACGTGTACCACTACTTCCGCTACCGTCGCCCGAGTACAACTACTTCCCTCTACGGAACGGCTACTTCCTCTCCGAACGTGAACGACTCCTTCCTCTACGATCTCGAACCGTCCCGAAACGAGTGTTTCGAAGGTATAACCCGAGACGATGACCCGTGAGATGCTTGCTTCATGTTGAAGTGGTTGGGTTATATCACACTATATAAATGCTTAAATGAAATCATCTATATATTGGCAAGGGTGGAAGGCTAAGCCTTTTGCTTGGTGATTTGTTCCACTCATGCCGTTAGGAACCGTATAAACCGGTGTTATGTTCCTTGATTTTTCGTTCCTAACACGGTTGGGGTGTATGGGACCCCCTTGATAAACCGCTAAGTGCTAAGTCTTTTCCAGCAAGTCCCAACATTGGTACTATTCGCCTAATAACTAATAAAACTTGCATAGGGACTAGATATCCCTTTTATTTATAATTCAACCCCCCTGGGCCAGTGCTCGATGTGAGTGTTGGTCCAAACTAGAGTCGTGTGTGGGGCCCCCCTTGGCAACTTGGGTATTTCGGCCACTGTACGCTGTGCTCATCCGGTCGTGGCCTGAGACTAGATACGCGCGGCTACTATCAGGGTGTCGGCATGCCGGGAGGATTTGCTGGATTAGCCTTACCTTAGTTCGGAGTATCTTGAGCACGGGATTCCGAGAATACTCGGGTCTTCCCACTTTGGAGTTGCGACTCCGCGGATCGTGGGCTTGTGATGGGCCAAGTTGGAACACCCCTGCAGGGTTTGAACTTTCGAAAGCCGTGCCCGCGGTTATGTGGCAGATGGGAGCTTGTTAATATCCGGTTGTAGATAACTTGACACATTGTTCTAATACACTACCCGCGTGTGTACCGTGACTGTCAATTTCCGAATAGGGATTCAGGAGTTGAACACGGTGGGGTTATGTTTGACCGGCTTTAGTTAGGATCACTTCGTGATCATCTCTCGACCGAGGCTTTCTCTTCTCGCTCTCTATCACGTAAGCTAGTGCTAGTTGCTGCTGCAGACTCTTGTTGTTCCTTCACCTCTTGTTCTTTCTTCAGCCTTGTCCTCACCCAAGGCTTAAATAGTCGTGTTACCCGGGAACGGGATTGCTGAGTCCTCTGTGGCTCATAGTTACTTCACCACACCAGATGCAGGTTCAGCCGCGTTTGATGCAGGAGCTGGATCAGTACTTCACCAGGAGTTCGATGAAGAGTTTGGCCGTTTGCTTGTGACGTTTCGACGATCAGTAGTGTTTTTTCTACTAGGATTCGATCCTGACCTGTGGCTTTATGTTATTTTGGTATCTTTCTTTTGATCTTCACCCGTAGTCGGGTTGTGATGTTTTGAATGATGATTGTTTATGTAATGTATTGTGTGAACTGGCGAGTGTAAGCCAACTATCTCCTTTTGCAATTTAATCCCTCTTTTACATGAGTCGTGCAAAGATACCAAACTTGAGATCATTCTAGGATGGACTTATGCCTTTAAGTCGTGCCTCGACACGTAGGAGGTATAGTTCCATCCTGGGCATTACAAGTTGGTATTCAGAGCCTTCTCCGACCTAGGAGCCCCCACTGTTTGATCGAATCGTTGATGGTCGAGTCTAGGCACACACTGAAAACATTTTGAGTCCTATATTATATCGGAGAGTAGGATTTCTTTGCTTCTCATCCCCTTTCTCTCTGGTGAGGACTCCTGACGACTACTCTTGTCTCTCCTACTTTCAAAAAATTGCACCAAATTTTTTTTAGGAATCCCGCGAGTATTCTGGGATTGTTTCGATGTTCTTGTGACGAGGATATTGTTCTCGATGCCTCCTGATATTAGGGGTTGTGGCAGTGTCCCGGGGAGTTGAGCTTCGGGGTATTGTCGTCACAAGCATATCGCGGCAGTACTAAATACTTAAGACGGCCGACATCGAAAACTCTCCTATACGGTTAGTGGCAAGATAACCCCGACATCACCCAGTACTGGGGAGGTAGTTCGGGAGTATTGCCATAGCTTGGTATAGTGGATGCTTTTCGAAGGTCCGAGGTAAACAGTTTCCGAGAAAGACTGGTTATGTGTTGAAGGATGGATACACCTGGATGTAGGTTTAGAGTTGATTGCGCGGTGCTTCCCGTGTATCCCCAACACCTGATTGTATAACTGGAAACTTTCGGAAATCTATAGGTGGGTTCATCAAGTAGTTCTAGGCATTCTTCCAACGGATGCACGATATGAAGTTCGGGGTTCTACATTGAGTGAAGTGGTTTATGGACTTGTTCTGATCGGGAGTTGCATCTTAAAGGGTCCTTGGCTATGCTGATCCGGGGATGACAAAACCCTTTTGTAACACGTTCCATGAGCTTTCAGCACGAATATGTCGAACGAAGCTTCTATCTTGTGTTTGTTCTATCTGCTCTTTGTTTCCTTTTATTTACCTTTTGTTCTCCAAGTGGCTTCTCGACAAGTTGATGTACCTGCGGAATTCATTCGTTCAATTCTCTGTTTGGATAGATATGTTGCAACATAATCTTCTTCATAAACACATCTATCCGTTGTTTTCGTTTTGATTCTGGTATTCAAGTTGCTTCGATGTCAAGTGTTGATTCCATACCTTTCCTTATCGGTGTTCTCATATTTCTATGGGAGTGCTGATTCTTCTTGATCATCAAGATTGTCATGTTAATCATTTTCAACTGGTGTGCCTTCTCTTCAAGTTATTCCTTACGGACGTCGTTGAGAAATCTGACGATTTGTCTGTTTCTTTCATCTCAAGTTGTCTTTGTTTTCCCCACCCTCCCACCCTTCTTCTTCTTGGAGCCAGAAATTCTCAAATGAAGTATCCATTTTATTCATGTGATGTTTCTTCATTCTTTTCCTTCAATGTTCTTATCCGGTGATTCCTCATGAATATGCTCATGAGCTTCTAGTTCATCATTCTTTTGTTCTCAAATTCTGCCGGTGGATGTAATTCAAGATTTCGGTGTCGATCTTATCCTTTTCCTCATTTCACAATGCTTTCTTATTCCGGTGCACCAATTAATCATTCTCCTCTTGTTATTCATATCCGGAGTGCTGAAGATTCATAATTCCATTCTTAATCCGTTCAAACTATTTTGAGGATTATCATCTTATTCAAGCCATTTAATTCAACCGGTGCAATATCTCTTAAGCAATATTTTCCAACGGTGATTTCTTTGAGTGGGCCCTAACCCACAGGTCTTTTCCCAGGATCTTACCTGACTCTTCTAATTTTTCTGGAGTTATACTCAAATTCTTTTTAAAAAGTGTGACGTAAGTATGAATCCCATCAGTCACATGCCTTCTCCAAGACCGCTTTCAAATTCTTTCCAGCGTTGGTTCAACCTTTTTAATTATTCATTCCGGAGTGCTCAACAATTCTTATGGCATTTCTCGTCTTCATTCTCAACATTTGAAGACCGGAGAAGAGTTTCTCTTAAATTTTGACCCGTTCTCTTGATGAGTTGTGATTCTAGCTTCATGCCATCCTCATTATTGTTCCGATTGTGAGGAATCATTTTCATACCCACCCGAAGCATTTCATGAATTCTTTCTTTGTGTTCCTTCGAAGGCCATCATTTCAGAATACTTCTTCGTTCTCAGTTTTCAACTTCATCCTCCAAATATTCTTCATTGATGTCTCTTCGTTCGTCTCCTAATTTTTACGGTGGTTCTGTCAAGATTACCCTTCCGTTGTTATCGTTTTAATTCATTTGTTCTTTTCATAATACTACCGGTGGTTCATTCAGATTTACCCAAGCTTGTGCGAGTTCTCTCTTAATCCTTTCCAACGAGAATAAGTAGTATGCCAAATCCTTTGGTTGTCATCAAATTTATTGGTGAAGGATATGCATAACATAATTCTTATTCTTATTTCATCCAAGTGGATTAATCCCTTTGTTAGAGTTTATTCATGAGGAATAAATTCTAGGTTTCAAATTCTTCATCTTGTTTTCCGGAGATCCAAGTTATTTCAATTATATCAGTTCAAAGCTCCATCTAATTCATCGCAGACCTTGAATCTTATTCTTTCATCTTTCACTTCTCATGCATTCATTACCGGAGTTCTCATGGTGGTTCATCATGTTTTAATTCATCCTTGAAGTCTTCATCAAGATTCTTGTTGGAGCTCAAGCATTCTTCATCATGCTCTCCATTTGCAATTCTTTATCTTTTCAGATGGTGTTATGACATTCTTGACAATTCCTTCATGTTTTATGATTCACGAGTTATCAAGAATGAGATATTTAAAACCATCATTTTTCCTTGTTCAGGAGATCTTTTCAACCCTTTAATTATTCGTTGGAGTAATCTTGGGTTATAATTCACCTAAAAGCTTTCCTTGAGAATTGTTGCTAATTATGGTGCTGATAAATGACCCAAGTTCTTCATTTATCATTCAGATGAGATAAGTTTTCGCCTCCTTGTTGATCTCAATTCATTCAAATGTTCTCGTAAGTGGCTGGTTGTCACCTCTTAATGTTGAGATGTTTTCCATAAGCCCACATCAAGCTTATTCGTTTCGTTGTTGATTTTCCATCAACTCCGTTCAACCCTTCTTCGTAAGGAGGTTTTCCTAATTCATTTGTGGGAGAAGTTGTCATTTTCTTCTCCATTCATTTCTTTCGTTGATTTATAGGCTATTTCTTTCATTCCGGAGGTATTGTTATGTTGCTCTCTCCAAACCATCATATCGTTTTATCGAGATCATATTCTCGCTTGCTTGTCTATTTAACCGGAGTGTTGTATTCTTCATTCTAGTTCTCTCATCTTATCTAGTTTTGCCTATCTTTTTAACCGGAGTGCTGTCTGAGTCCTTCTTACCATTTGTGCCTTTCTTTAAATTGTTTCGGAGGCAATATGCTGTTGATTTCATCAAGTATCTTCCCATCTCCTCAGTTCATGTTCAATTCCTTCCATTTTCAGACGGAGTGCTGTCCAAATTATTTCGTTCTTATTTTTTCTCAATCTTGGTTAACCGGAGTGGTTTTGAAATTCTTTCGTCATCCGTGAGCTCTTGTTTCATGTCTTTCAACCTTCAAGGTTCTCGTGATGTTCCTTGTTCCTCCTTTTTACCGGAGTGCTCTTAACTTCGTTAATCTCTGTTGTATTCTTCTTTCATTTTGCTCAACCTCTCAAGGTTCGTGGTTTCACTCGTCTGTCAAAGAAGCAACTTTGTTTTACCTCTTCCTCTTCGGTTTTTTTACCCGGTGCTATCTTTAGGATCTCGGGTCGAGATCCTCGGTTAGTGTGGGAGAGTTGTGACGCCCGAAGACCGACGTCCCAGAAGATTCCAGAAGATTCCAGATGTTCCGGGTTTCTCCCGTGTGTTTCATTTGTGCTTGTGTTATTTATTCTTGCATTGCATCATGTCATCATGCCATCATGTCATATTTATTTATTTTGCATCTCAACCTAAATAAATTGTGTGGACCTTCGGTCCATTTAAATCGAGGGAAGAATGTCTTCTCTTTATAACATATAAAAGCCTCTCAATATTTAGGGAGCTATATTAAAAATATTCCAGTTGTTTGGGATCACCGTAACACATTTGCAATATTTCCCCATGTCTTTTTCACTTCGAGTTTCTCCTTCAAAAACCTTCCCTATATTCTTTTCCCAATTATCGAGGCTCCTCCAAAAATCTAGACTCCTTTTAAACTCCTTTAAGGCAAGCTAATTAGTTTAGTTTGCTTTTCCCTTTTTGTTGGAACTATTTTTGTGGGGTTGGTTTTATTCCATAAAGCCTTTCAAAAATGTTCCCTCTTTTATTCCTTGTTCGTGGCCTTTTCCTTAATATTTTGACTATCTCTATTTCTTTTCTGCTAAAGTTTAAAGGAGGGGTCCCAGCCGCCAGGCCTCCCTCTCCTCCTTCCCTCCAGCAGAGTCCAGCAGGCCTCTTAGGCCATTCTAGGCCATCTCTCCCTCTTGGGCCTCCCTGGCCCAATTCCCCCAGCCAGCCGCAGCAGGCCCAGTTTTCCCTCCCTGGCCCGCAGAGCTCCTAACCCTAGCCCGCACTCCAGCGCTCCTCTCGTCCCGTCCCCTCGCTCCTCCCTCTCCCATCGAGCGCCGCACCTTTTTCCCCTCGAACCCCATCCCCCCGTTTCCCTCGTGTCCCTCTCGCTCTCTCGATCCCGAGCCCGAGTCCTCCTCCCGTCGAGGCCGAACCCTTCGCCATCGGGCCCCCAAAGCCGCGCCGCGCAGGAGCGTCTCGTCCGTCCGCGCCGCTCCTTGCGTGCCAAGGCAGGAAGTCCGCCGCCTCGCCGTCATCCCGCGCAAGGCCGAGCCGCCGCGCCCAGCTCGTCCGTCTTCCCCTGCGGCCAGGCCAGCACCGCATCGACCAGCAAGAGCTCCCTCCGTCCGTCTCCCTCCGTCCGCGCCCGAGACCTTGCTGCCATGGCCTCGACAGCGCTACCGTGCTGCCCCTTTTGTTTTTGCTCCTGTGTTGTTCTTTTGTTGTGTTGTCGTGCTGCTGTTTTGACAGAAGAAGCGAGTACAACTACATAACGACGACCGAACGGCTACGAGCTCGAGAACGACTACATGAACGACTACTCGGAGACCCCAAGTACCCCTACCGTCGCCCCGTGTACCTCTACGGAACGTGTACGACTCCGAGACGAGAACGACTACACGTGACGACGAACGCCAAGTACCACCACGTCCGACGATGCGACATGAACCCCTACGACAAGTACCTCTCCAAACGGGATGTGAACGACTACACGTGTACCTCTACGGAGCAACTACTTCCTCTTCGGGAACGTGTACCACTACTTCCGCTACCGTCGCCCCGAGTACAACTACTTCCCTCTACGGAACGGCTACTTCCTCTCCGAACATGAACGACTCCTTCCTCTACGATCTCGAACCGTCCCGAAACGAGTGTTTCGAAGGTATAACCCGAGACGATGACCCGTGAGATGCTTGCTTCATGTTGAAGTGGTTGGGTTATATCACACTATATAAATGCTTAAATGAAATCATCTATATATTGGCAAGGGTGGAAGGCTAAGCCTTTTGCTTGGTGATTTGTTCCACTCATGCCGTTAGGAATCGTATAAACCGGTGTTATGCTCCTTGATTTTGCGTTCCTAACACGGTTGGGGTGTATGGGACCCCCTTGATAAACCGCTAAGTGCTAAGTCTTTTCCAGCAAGTCCCAACATTGGTACTATTCGCCTAATAACTAATAAAACTTGCATAGGGACTAGCTATCCCTTTTATTTTTAATTCAACCCCCCTGGGCCAGTGCTCGATGTGAGTGTTGGTCCAAACTAGAGTCGTGTGCGGGGCCCCCCTTGGCAACTTGGGTATTTCGGCCACTGTACGCTGTGCTCATCCGGTCGTGGCCTGAGACTAGATACGCGCAGCTACTATCTGGGTGTCGGCACGCCGGGAGGATTTGCTGGATTAGCCTTACCTTAGTTCGGAGTATCTTGAGCACGGGATTCCGAGAATACTCGGGTCTTCCTACTTTGGAGTTGCGACTCCGTGGATCGTGGGCTTGTGATGGGCCAAGTTGGAACACCCCTGCAGGGTTTGAACTTTCGAAAGCCGTGCCCGTGGTTATGTGGCAGATGGGAGCTTGTTAATATCCGGTTGTAGATAACTTGACACATTGTTCTAATACACTGCCCGCGTGTGTACCGTGACTGTCAATTTCCGAATAGGGATTCGGGAGTCGAACACGGTGGGGTTATGTTTGACCGGCTTTAGTTAGGATCACTTCGTGATCATCTCTCGACCGAGGCTTTCTCTTCTCGCTCTCTATCACGTAAGCTAGTGCTAGTTGCTGCTGCAGACTCTTGTTGTTCCTTCACCTCTTGTTCTCTCTTCAGCCTTGTCCTCACCCAAGGCTTAAATAGTCGTGTTACCCAGGAACGGGATTGCTGAGTCCTTTGTGGCTCACAGTTACTTCACCACACCAGATGCAGGTTCAGCCGCGTTTGATGCAGGAGCTGGATCAGTACTTCACCAGGAGTTCGATGAAGAGTTTGGCCGTTTGCTTGTGACGTTTCGACGATCAGTAGTGGTTTTTCTACTAGGATTCGATCCTGACCTGTGGCTTTATGTTGTTTTGGTATCTTTTCTTTTGATCTTCACCCGTAGTCGGGTTGTGATGTTTTGAATGATGATTGTTTATGTAATGTATTGTGTGAAGTGGCGAGTGTAAGCCAACTATCTCCTTTTGCAATTTAATCCCTCTTTTACATGAGTCGTGCAAAGATACCAAACTTGAGATCATTCTAGGATGGACTTATGCCTTTAAGTCGTGCCTCGACACGTAGGAGGTATAGTTCCATCCTGGGCATTACAATCTGTTAGCTACAAACCACTCTGTCAACATCGTTCTTTGTAGCCACGCATCATTAGCAACCGACTTTAGGTTTGCCTTTACATTGAAGCATACTATGTGTCGGGGATATTACCCCGCGGTATGAACCGGCCGGAATTATAACCCGGCCGAACTTGGTGGTTTACACTTGGTGATTCACTGGCGATCCGTTATCATCAGACGGTTTACAAGCAACCTGCCTAAATGATATTACTCCCTGGTAACCCGGCGTATGGATCATGGATGACAAGGCCCAAAGCCCAGAAGGCCGGTTCATATTAATTGTGGGCCGGTTTAATAATAAAGCGCAAGGAATATTCTCCATAAAGGAAGCAAGACTAGGACTCCTTGTAATAGATCAATCCTAGTCCTACTAGGACTAGTCATGTAAAGCCTCCCCTTCAACATATATAAGGAGGGGCAGGGCTCCCCAAAGAGGGACAGGTGAGAAGAAACAATTTCTAGGGTTAGACACAAAGAGCCGGTTTACCGGCGACACCACGAGGATCATAATGAGACCTAGCCTCAAACAGCACGTAGGGCTATTACCGGATGATGTTTCCCGGGGCCCGAAGCTGTCTAAATCCGTGTCTTGCATCGCGTCTCTCGATTCCGCTCAACCCCTCTCAAGCTACTACATAGATGCGCACCTCACCACTAAGTCCGTGAACCGGACATCTGCCGTGTTATTTCCACGACAGTTGGCGCCCACCGTGGGGCCTGCGCACGGTGGTGATGAGTTCTTGGAGGGATCTCTCGTAGGGATCGGGAAGTTCCCAGTTTTCCAGTTAAGAAAGACTCAGCTCAGAAGGATCGGTATCAATTTCGAGTTCATCGGTTCAAATTTTACGATCTATGAGGTTTAAGTCAAAGAGCAGAAATTAGGGTTTTGTTCTACCGCCGCCGCAAAGAAGTCGCCGAGACCATCGGTAGGATTTTTGTCGTGTACACAACACCGAGTCCGAGACAAGGAGAGCGGCACCGGTATTTCATCCATGGTATTACTATGTACAACGGATATTTTTTATGGGCACACGCAAGTCGCGCAAGCTACAGTCAACCGCCGGGCTCCTAGTCAAACACGTGTGCAGATATGTGCTCGCATCCATCAAACCGCAGCTGCCTACTTCAAACTTTGGGGCCAATCCGCAAGGGAATCTGCTAAGAGACAAAAAAAAAAAAAGAAGGAAGGAACGCCACGACTTGGAGGAGAACACGGGGAGTCAAACCGCAACGACCAAGACTACGACTCGGGTCCATCGGGTTGAGCCGCCGCAGGATAGTGGACCAGCTTCGTGAGCCGACCGGTTGCCCTCCGGGCCGTCGTCACCTCACGCCTGTACTGGAGTCGCCCAAATCGCCTGCGCTTCCAACTTCTAAGCAGTCCCTGCTAGTACAGTTTCGTCGTCGCGGACTCATCTGTTTTCGTCGCCGGGCCGACCTTGCCCTGTTCTCAAAAGGCTGCCGCTCTAAGTTTCAACTCCGAGTCGTAGTTGCGATTTTCTGTCGGGGTCCGAGTCACCTCGAATCGCCGTGCCGATCCGTCTCAGTCTCGGTCCCTGCCGCCGCCGCCGCTTCCTACGACGACGCCTCCGATGACAGAGACAGAGCAATAGAACAACATGGAGACCTTCACACGTCTCGACGATCCGCTCTGCTTCGACTCGAGGAACTCTCCCTAGAGCTTTCATCGTTCACTCCTGCCTGGTCCCTGAAGCATACCCTCCGCCGTTGGTTATACGTCTTCCTCGCGGTCACCATCTCGTCCTCCTGACCCCATCTTTCCCACGCCCCTGTCGAGGTCGTTCGTCTCGCCCACACGGTCTACTTGACAGATACCATCTGCTCTCCTGCCGATGTCGTCAACATCCTCTCCATTGTGCTGTTGCTCCCCTTCGACGGATGCATCAAGGCCATGCCTTGGTCTGAGGACGAGGAAGCTCACGCGTTGTACTTCTTGCCGCTCCTCCTCATTGACGAGCTCTCCCATCAGGGCCCCTTCCGCCTGCTGCTGCCGCTTGTGAGGCCACCAAGTCGCCCTTGGAAGCGATGTTGCACGATTTGACCTATTCTGACATCCACGGCCATCCTATCCCTGCCACCACCAAGGTGTTTATCCCGATAATCCTTGCGGACTATCTAGCCATGACTGCATGTACAAGGTCCCGGATTGGCACAGTCAAGCAGTTGCTGGGATCGTGTCCTAAATGGAAATTACTCAAGGACGCTCGCATGTGGAGGAACATGGTCTGGGCCTCCGGTGCTTATAAACCGACCATCATGCTGACACTCAAAGACAAAAGAGCTAAGTACTACTACTCATTTTCAATAGTACACATCAGATCAATTCTTTTGTGGAAAAGTCAAAAGGCACTACGGTGCATTATTCAGCACTGGCATCTTCATATAATATCGGGTGATATTTTCCTTATTTTCTTTTCAGTATATTTTTTATTCTTTAAGAACAATTACTCTTGCATGGAATATTTTTATAGGGACGACTATTAAAAGCAGCAGCCGGATCATCATCAGGGGATGCCGCGGATGCACGTTCAGCTGTGTTACGCGGATTCACGAGCGTATTGCGGTCCGGTTTACATCAACGATGAACGTGCGCATGCCACCGCTTCCGCGGTCCGGTCTACATTAACACGCCGGCCGACCCGTCCGTCCACGCCCACGCGCGCTGATCTCCAACACCACAGGGATTCCCTTGCAACAGACACGCGCAAATCGCCTCCCTTACGACCCGGTTTGCATCAATTTGCCGGGACCGCGTCTATGATTAAATCGCCCGCACGCGCCGGCTTACAATACTGCGGCCGGATCATCTATCGTTCGAACAAATCCAGAGGCACGCCAAACATTGTTCGACACAAGTGATCGTCGTTATTCCACGCATTTAAGCGCCAATTACAGCTACGGCCGGTTCACGCATCCGCACCGGTTTAAAACATGGAGGACAACTTGCTCATCTCCGCCGGTTTACAACCCCACAACCGGTTTAACTGTCCGAGCCGCCTCTGATACTGCGGTCGTTTACTGTCCACCCTGTGATCCGGTCTATTCAACATACCGGTTCAAATACACTCAGGTGATATCCATCTACAATATTACTTCTCTTATTATTTATTATTTTTTAAGAAAACAAGATGCTTTGATCAGTCTATCTGGTTGTGCAGGGCATATGCACAAAGGAGCAATGAAACTCTCAAGAACATGAGATCATATCCGGTTCAAGAAGAGAAAAACCCCATAAAAAGAAAAAGGAAAAACCTGCAGGGTCAGGAGGAACGTCAGAGGCCCCTGGGGACAGTGGTTCGCCCACACCCCCATGATGGCTATGATATGAATAATTGGGCTCCCTGAACAGTCGGTACGTCCGCGTTCAAATGATGACCCGGCCCCTGGGGACAGTGGTTCGCCCACACCCCCATGATGGCTATGATATGAATAATTGGGCTCCCTGAACAGTCGGT
>LR738709.1:335644545-335675499 GCA_902687465.1 Secale cereale
GGGGACAGTGGTTCGCCCACACCCCCATGATGGCTATGATATGAATATGTGGGCTCCCTGAACAGTCGGTACGTCTGCGTTCAAATGATGACCCGGCCCCTGGGGACAGTCGGGTTCGCCCACATCCCCATGATTGGCTATGCTAGGATTATTTGGGCTCCCTGAACAGTTGGTACGCCCACGTTCAAATGATGACCCGGCCCCTGGGGACAGTCCGGTTTGCCCACGTCCTCATGATTGGCTAAACCTTGTTTTGAGCCTGGCAGCTCTTTGAAAAAGCCTCGACTACATGGTCTGATTTGCAAAAATTGTGTGTTTCTTGGTGTTTCTTGTGTTTTATAACCTTTTAAACCGAGTGGAACAGCTCCAGAAGTTGACCACCTATCTATAAAGTTATAAGTCTGGGTCATGAACACCAGCGAGAGTTAAACCGGCGTTCATCATAACCCGGATTGACCTTCATGATGAGCCAACAAATTGGCAGTACGTGATCAGTTATAATGACCGGTGTTTATTAAACCGGCCTGGTTTTGACTATAAGTCGCCAGTATGTGACAAAATAATGACCGGTGTTTATTAAACCCGGCCCGATTGTGATCAAACATCATTGGAACCGGTCTTCCAACCGGATTATATTATTCAATAGCCAAACATGGCTGGATTCCTATTATGGTTATCAATATTATGATTGAGGTCTTCAAAGTCGCTTTCAAGCGCAATGGATATTATTTCAACGATGGAAGTGATTTATTCTACAAACGAATAGTCCCGAGTTGCTGCAGGCTTACAACCCGGCACTTGGGGGCTACATTATTCAAATTGAGATTACATCAAATACACAAGTATCAAGCACACAAACAAGTTGTCTACTTGACACTTGGGGGCTAATGGGCAGTTGAAGCAATAAACAGCAGCAATTCAAAGACAAAGTCTCAAGCACACAAGCAAGTTGTCTACTTGACACTTGGGGGCTAATGGAAAGATCATTTGCTTCATCTGGAAGTACCGGTTCACCTTCTAAATGTAGCTAACCCGGAACTTGGGGGCTACCAATTGCTCCTATCAACAATTCAAGGTACACAAGTATTCATCCATTATATTGAAAGGCCCATCTAACTCAGTTGGTAAAGCACAAAGCTCTTAACCTTGTGGACGTGGATTCAAACCCCACGATGGAAGTTACATTATATAATGTTCATTTCAATAATTATATCTACAAAGTCCCTGCTCATTATTATATAATGACCCGGCACTTGGGGGCTATATGTTGCTATTCAAGTTTACATGATCACATTTTCAAAGTCCCTGCTCATTATTGCATAATGACCCGGCACTTGGGGGCTACATAATATGGAATATTCAGTTTCATAGTGATTGGGATGAACAATCCGGATTTCTTCAAGATTATACAAGACTATTTTTCAATGGAGTATATACAAAGTCCCTGCTCATTATTGCATAATGACCCGGCACTTGGGGGCTATAGGTAATATGCATATAAAGGAGGAACATCTTAAAATTTTCAGTTCTGGCAAATCAGATTAATTGTGTGACCCGGCAATTCTGGCAATCATAAACCGGCAAATTATACATCTTCAAGCCGGCTGGATATCAGTTGAATATTTCAAAGACCAATATTTTTATCAAGTCAGATCATTGAAGACCGATTCAAATGGATTCTGGATTTACAATATTTCTTATGCAATCAAGTTGAAGCTGGTCTGTTGATCCGGATTTTCTCGAAGAAGGACAAGGACTTAAGATAGTCAGATGCCGGTTTATAGGAATTCATAATCCGGAGCACAACCTATCAATTTGTTCTGGTGTTTAATTTGGAGCATAAGTTTACCATGGACACATCCAAGCTAAACTTGGGGGCTAATGTCGGGGATATTACCCCGCGGTATGAACCGGCCGGAATTATAACCCGGCCGGACTTGGCGGTTTACACTTGGTGATTCACTGGCGATCCGTTATCATCAGACGGTTTACAAGCAACCTGCCTAAATGATATTACTCCCTGGTAACCCGGCGTATGGATCATGGATGACAAGGCCCAAAGCCCAGAAGGCCGGTTCATATTAATTGTGGGCCGGTTTAATAATAAAGCGCAAGGAATATTCTCCATAAAGGAAGCAAGATTAGGACTCCTTGTAATAGATCAATCCTAGTCCTACTAGGACTAGTCATGTAAAGCCTCCCCTTCAACATATATAAGGAGGGGCAGGGCTCCCCAAAGAGGGACAGGTGAGAAGAAACAATTTCTAGGGTTAGACACAAAGAGCCGGTTTACCGGCGACACCACGAGGATCATAATGAGACCTAGCCTCAAACAGCACGTAGGGCTATTACCGGATGATGTTTCCCGGGGCCCGAAGCTGTCTAAATCCGTGTCTTGCATCGCGTCTCTCGATTCCGCTCAACCCCTCTCAAGCTACTACATAGATGCGCACCTCACCACTAAGTCCGTGAACCGGACATCTGCCGTGTTATTTCCACGACACTATGTGTTTATTTAATAGGTGAATGGGTAACCTTTCAACAGAAGGAATTTTACTGTGTATATCAAAGCCATATATCCTCCAGCAACCATCTTTATCACATATGTAGTGACATTCTCTATATTTCATGATCTCGTCAATCTCAATACCGTTCTTGTTTTTTATGCTCTCAAACAAAGTTTTTGAAAAATCAGGACCCTTTGTAACATACTTGTAAAGATATTTGATCACATGAGTTTTATTGCACCACTCAACATTAATATGCGTCTGGTATTTTTTTTTTAAATAAGCAAGTTAATTATAAGGAACAACATGCCTGTTATCAAGCCTAATCTTTTTTCACGACAAAATGGCCATTGTCTGGGCGGCTATACACAGGAACCCACTATCATTTATGGAGGTTTCGAGCTGGAATGACATAGGAAATTTCTTTGAACACATCCCATCTTTCATGCAAGGACATTTATTATTATCTTTACCACATGGGTCGTGCATCATATGCTTAGATACAAGAACATAGCCAAGAGGGTCTGCAACAGGATGAGGAATGGTAGCTAATGTAAAAGAGTCAATCAAAGTAGGACTAACCTCCCACTTCTTCCTATCAAGCCAGATCAGGATATGAGCATGAGGAAACCCTCTTTTCTGGAACTCTACGGTATGCAGGACTGTGAATAAAGCAAAGACAAGATTTGTCGTGAGCCAAGAGGGCAAAAAAACAAAAGAACTGAAACCGGAGCAATCGTAAAGCATGCATTACCAGCCTCGACAGAGCCAAACGCCTCCCCAGACTTGATATCATGAAGATACTCATTTAACTTCATGTGATAAACCCTAACCGGAAGATCAGCTCGATCTGAATGCATTTGCCCAGGCTTAGAAGACAAGGCTTCAGCTATTTCACCCCACTTGGGATTATAGGTGAAGGTGGTGAAAAGATCTGGTGGGCCAAACACACACGAAATAGCTACCGCATCCTGGAAGTTCTCAACCATATAACGGCGGCCACCGGTAAAAGAGGATTGTCGTATGTTTTTCTTGCCAACAGAACTTGCATCAGTCTGCCCTTTTCCAACAGCATCGGTAACCCCTTGCAAGTTTTCGGCTCTAAGATCATTATTACCCTTCATGATAAAATGCAACCTCCACTCGTCTATGCAAGCGCGCGCATCTACAATGGCCTATGAGGAGAGCAAACCACAACAAAGGTATGGATTATGTTGCCCTGGTCTATAGTGGAGGCAATAGGAATAATAATCCTGCATAGTAAGCCTAGTTCTTTTGCTCGTATCAAGGGGATCTGAACCAATATATCTAATCCCAAGCTAAAACTCCCACGCTCGACATAGGGGAAAAGAAGAGGATATTGCAAAGGCATATATGAAGTTTGCAAAGAAGATATATGTTGCAGGTTGTCATCTCTACCGTGTATTATTATGTCACTACAAGAAGTTTCAACCGTAAATTCACCAAACATCAAAGATGCAAGCTCATCGGTTGCAGGAAGACTAAACTGTGGACTATCAGATTCTCCAGGGGCAATTAAACGTATGGCTATTTCAGCATGTTTATTGGTTTCTAGTATTTCTCTAGCTGATCGAAATGTTTTCACAAAAGAATTGTGTGCATCAAGCATGTGCATCAACCCTTCAACAATGGACTCGCCTAAAGCACCATTACTCTTGTCACCCTTGTCTAAAGCCTAAATCCTGTTTTTTATCTCATTTTGGGTATCATATATGTACAATTCAGCATACTTTGGGGTGTTTCCTTTCTTAGGCATAAGGGACCCCATTCGATGGCAAACCTGGCCATTTATTTTGTATATATTTCGACCATTATCATCATTTACCGAGCGATCAACAGTATTTCCCATAGAAGTAAACGCAAAGAGACAGTTGTACCGGCGTATTTTTTTTATAAATTCTTTGCTACGTGGAGGACCATTGTATCTCGGCAATTCATAGAGAAACAAGGGTGGTTTTTTAAAGGTGCAATACACACCTTACCACCCTTGCAACATTTTTTGTATACCACCCACCTTAGTGTGATAGCGGACTCTGACTTCATCCTCTCCTCGAACCAGAAGACTGCCTCACACCTGGGACACTTGTAGTCTGGGCCACCATAGAAAGATCTCTTTCGGTGCCCAGCTGCAAATTTATTCTGCCTTGGTAATAATTGCAGACAAGCAACGTAGTATAAGATAGCCCCTAGGAACACCAGTATAAGCATACCTTTCAGCATCTCAAACTCCTCAGGCGTGAAACCAACCCAGTCAGTGCCTAAGGGTGACTGAACGACGGGTCCACGGCCTCTAAGGTTATCGATGATCACCCTGCACCTATTTCTATTACGGGCCGTAATTTTTGGGCTAAGAATGGGGAACAAACCATCATCTAAAAAATCGGAGGCTATGTCAAAACTAGGAAGAGAGAGCAATAGCATGCACAAGGCACACTGGTAAACCAAAACAAAGCTAATTCAAAAGAGGATTTCATACATTTCCTTTTGGGCAGTCCCGAGGATATGTAAGGTAACGGCGGGTCCGAGAAAGATAGTTTCTGTCGAACAACACAGCGTGAAGGTGGCTGGTGGTTGTTTGAATCGGCCTTACGACGAATAGAATGGCGTGGAGGCATGATATTTAGACAAATGACATGAAGAACAACTACGAGACACTGCAACAGAAACATATCACGGTGAATGAAACAAAGAACCAAAGTAGCAAGCCCCAATAAACAAAACGCTGCAAATCCCATGCAAATCTCTGTAAGACATGAAAACCATACTCTTTCCTAAGAAAAGAAGAACATATAGACCAAGACCAAGAAGCAAGCCCCAGCCCGCAAAACTCTGTAGATCTCATGTAACAAAATAATGAAAGGGAAAGGCACCTGAAAGCAACCCGAAGAAAAAGCAGGGAAAGCTTTTCCTGACAGTGTTCTTACGAAAACGAGGGAAAAATATAGAGAAGACAAACAGAAAGCCCAAAAAGCCAAATGGAAGAAACATCCTCTAAAAAGCCCAGGAAGAATCACCAGCTCAGGAAACACAACGCCGACCAAAAGGAGAGCTGAGAAGGAAGCCCACGGTGCTCTTTCACATAGTAAAAGAGACGGACACCCCAAAGGCCTAACCTAAAGAGCATGAACAAACAAGTAGGCCAACAACTATTCTGGGCTGGGCGGGACCATCCAAGAAGAAGAAGCCCAATGGGGCAACTCAAGCAACAGCAACAACGCTGATGTGCCTGCATTTTTTCTTGCCTCCAGGCTGACCAAGAGTGCATAAATAGCGAAGAACTTAATCAAGGAGGGACATTTTTTCTCTCTGTAAAACACAGAAAGAAGACATAGCAGGGGCAATACAGCAATGACGTTAAATATAAAAAGCACACAAACTTTATTACGTCCAAGGAATTATTAACCATCAAGTACAAAGCAGGCACATAGGACTAAGTAAGCACCCAATATAAGAGATTTAAAGAGAACGAAGAGAGGAAAGTAGATGCTAGTACAACAAAGCCCAATCGAACTGGGCTAGGAGAGAGACAATATCCGGGTTAATCTCTACATTCGTAGAAGCACATCGCAATCGCAATAGCTTCCTCTCTAAGCGTGCAACATGCCGAACGGTAGAGACCGCAACTGTCATAGAAGAACGAAGGGAATTCCTATAGGCCATCATACAATCATAATTATAGTCTCTCACCACAAACCCATATAAACCCTGTAAAAATCTTATGGCTTGGTGGGAGGCCTGTTCATAGGCGTGGAAAAAACCACACCAGGCCGAGCTCCAAAGAACTCTCTCCGTGGAACTAGATCAGAACCATCCCCTGGAAGCTCCAGTTCCACCCCAGCAAGAATGAACCCATCCTCTATGATCTCACATAGATAAAAAAGCCCTGGCAAAGCACACCGAGCCACCACGGCTTCCAAAACCGGCATAACAGCCGAAATAAGAGCACACATCTTGCTCACACGCAACAACCAAATATAAGCATGAAACAAAAGTCACACAAAACTGAAAAATAATACAACCCCCGGACAAATCCGGCACAATAAGATAATTAGTAAATGCACATCATGTAGGAAAAGATAAATACACCTTGAGCCGCAAAGAAAGCACATGCAGCAGGAAAAGAGAGCAAACCTTGAGCAGCGGCAGCAAGTTGCAGGTGCAGATGCAGAAACAGCCCTTGAAACCTGCAAAATAGACCGAGGACGAGCCGTAAGAACATAACCATAGCAATGCAGGTCAGTTCTATGGCCCTCTTCCCCACATGCAGCATCTCACATGGATATAAGCATCATAAAGCCTCTAACCACCCTAATGACAACAACACGGCTGTAGGATAATCTAGAAGAGAGAATAGAACGACCGCAAGATAATCTAGAAGAAAGAATAGAACACACTGCACCAACATCGTCATTGGGCCACAGACTCACAGTACATCCATATCTCTCCATCGACCAAAGAAAGAAGGCAAGGAGTAGCACATTACCAGGGGAAAGTAGAACCAGTACAATGACGAGCAAACAGACATGGAACGGCAGACGAATAATCTGAGGAAAAAGATAAATGAATCACCACAGAGGCATTCTATCAAACACGCTGCATGCAGGCAAACGAAAGGAACACGAACCTCAATGGAGATGGCAGAACGGCGCGCCGGCTGGCAGAGGAGACAAAAGGGGGAAGATTTCAGCTGCACATGTAGCATGCAAAAGGAAGAACACCAAAGTAAGCAAAGGGCAGCGCTGGAAACAAGCACGATCGGAAAGGAGGAAAGCACTGACCTCAACCAGCAGCGCCGATCGCAGGAACGGACGCCATCACAACGGGCATGCGAACGGATGGTGAAGAATAGCAGGCAGACATAGCGAGTCGGAGAGGCCGGGAGACGTGGTGTGGCGAAGTAGGCGGACGATGGGCAGATAGAATGGAGAGCGGGAGAGAGAAAGGAGAAGGAAGGGAAGATGTTTATAAGGAAGAAAGGAGCGTGCGCGGCCTGTCCGCACCACGAGCCAACCGCACGGGAACAAACCCACCACCGTGGAGAAGACACGCATCCGAGAGGGCATACTCTTGCCCATCGTCATACAGACACCAAGTTAGCGAGTGGAAGCGGCTCACGCAAGAGGGGACGAGGTAAGCGGACGGTATGCAGAGGCAGGGCCCATGGTGCGGCGAGCGCGCTCCCAACTGGTCAAGGCGTGCATCAGCCACACGTCCGGCTGGTGAAGCCGTGCGTCAGCTACAACGGGAAAGCCAGCGACGGGACCAGGCATGGTAGTCACGCTCGCATGACGAATTCCACACGGCAAGGCGGATGAGACAACAACTCCCACCGGCCCCAGACGGATAGGCTGGACACAGGTCGAACAGCCGCCACCCACCGACGCGTAGGACCAGGAACCAAGGCGACCCACATGGCAGCGGCTATATCATGCCCATCGGGTAGAGCAGCGAACGTCCTCCTGTTCGGGTCGGCCATTCCATCTGCACGGCGACGCGAGCGCAGCGACGCCCACGAACCCCACAACCTCCTGCGCGCACAGCCCATCCCGTCAGGGCCCCGCGCAACGTCCAGCATCCCATCCCGTGAGTGGCCAACGAGCGGAACCTAGACAAACCAGCTGACGAACGGTCCCAGCAGCACCACGAGCCCACACGCTAGAGAGACCAGGGCGCGCCAGGCGGGTAAAAAGGCATCGCGCAACCCGCCGCCCAAACCACGCGCCCGCAGCAAGGTCAACATGGAAATCTTTGACAAGCCACGGGTGGGGCCACACACAACGGCACAGTGATTACTAGCCGGCATAGCTGACGAGCGGGTCCAGACACAGCATGACCACACCCGTCACGGAGAGGAGGGCATGCCAGCCGGGTATAAACGCATCGCCCAACCCACGCGACACCGCACGACACACGACGCCCGCCGAGCGGTCACACCCAGAAATCTCGAACCCAGCCAACCGGAAGCTTTGACGAGCCCACCAGTCATCGATGCCCGCGCAGGAAAATCCAATCAAAAGAAATGGTCAAAATTGAACGGCAACACTGGCTCATTGACCTGACCGCAGCCCATCGGACGAACAGAAACGGCGCGCGATCGACGATGCCTCGGGAGAGCGGGTCGGCTAGGCTCTTTATATTGTTAGAATTTCAAGAAGTCTCAAGCATCTAAGCTTGGGGATGCCTCGGTAGGTATCCCACCTTTCTTCATCAACAGTTATCGGTTAGTATCGGTTGAGCCTAAGTTTTTGCTTCTTCACATGAGTTGTGCAATTCTTGAAATGTCAATTTATTTGGTTTTGCTTGTTGTTTTAATAAAATGCTTAGATCTTAAGGTTTTTAAATAAGAGAGAGTCCTCACATAGCTACCTATTTACTTAACTACTCATTTGATCTTCACTTATATCTTTTTGGAGTAGTTTGTCATTTGCTCTCGTGCTTCACGTAAATTTATTTGAGAGCTTGTTAGTAGCAATGGTAATATATAAATTTAGTCCCAAAGTGATAGATATTAAAGAGGGATATAATAAAAACTTTCAAGAAGATCATTGGATATGATAGACTTGATTCTTTGTAATAGTTTTAATATCTGATGATAGTGATATGTGAGTTATGTTGATGAGTAATTACGCTTTAGTAAGAATATTGGTGTTAAGGTTTGTGATTCCCTATGCAAGAACGGAAGTCAATAGTTATGCAATGAAATTACATTCTACTTGTGTTGCATTATTCGATGTTATTTATGTTTAATGTTGTTTTATGATGGTTTTCATTTCGCGGTTGGTCACTTCTCAATCTTTTTGCTAGCCTTCACCTTGTACTAAGTAGAAATACTACTTGTGCATCCAAATCCGACAACCCAAGTTGTGCCAAATGATTCCACCATACTTACCTATATGCGGTATTTCCGTGCCATCCTAAGCAAATTTGTATCTGCCAACTCTAATCAAAATAAACTTCTCTTTTGTGTGCCAGTATCGCTCATGAACCGGTGAGGGGTGGCCGATATTTTTTCATGCTAGATGTGTTATTCTCAAGATGGCTGTTTATTGACTTGTCATTGCATGAGAGTACGGCGGTAATAGGGATTCTCAGTCCCAAAATGAAAAGGAAATTTACTTTATGTTGTCAAAATAATAAATTCCTTGAAAAGTGTTGGTATGGACGGTACCCGTGTATACGACTAGTCGTGGAATGTGAAAGTATGGTGGAAAAAGGAATAAACTTTATTTTATGTTTGGGAACCGTCTATGATGTATCTAGCATGGAAAGTATTGGAAACTCTTAGTCGTTCGTTGACGGGAAAAGTATGCCGCTCAAAAAAAATATCTCTCAATTTAAGCTTTGAGCTCTCGCACCTCTACAAATCCCTACTTCCCTCTACGAAGGGCTTATATATTTACTTTATGCAATTTTTATTTTTATTTGAATCTCATCTTCTCTTATAAAGCACCAACTACGGAACACTATTATCACACTTGAGCATTGGATATAGTTAATATTTGGATATGTTGCATGAATGGATCAATGATTGAGCATGATGGGCTAGGGATAACTCTCTTTGGTGTTGATATTTTGGAAGACATGGTTGCTTATTGGTATGCTTGAGTATTGAAATCTTCATGTCAAAACTAGAATATTGCTTTGAATCATATAAAAGTCCAAATGTCCATGCTATAAAGAAAATAATATGTGATGAACATGTTAGGCAGCATTCCACATAAAAAATTCTATTTTTATCATTTACCTACCCGAGGATGAGTAGGAATTAAACTTGGGGATGTTGATACGTCTCCAACGTATCTATAATTTTTGCTTGTTATATGCTATTATTTTATTATTCTTGGATGTTTTACAATCATTTTATAGCAACCTTATATCATTTTTGGGACTAACCTATTAACATAGTGCCTAGTGCCAGTTGCTGTGTTTTGCTTGTTTTTTCCTTCGCAGAAAATAAGTACCAAACGGATTCCAAACTCAGCGAATTGTTTTGGTGATTTTTTTGGACCAGAAGACACCCAGTGGGCCAAAGATATACCAGAGGGGAGGCCCGAGGTGGGCACAACCCACCAGGGTGCGCCCAGGGGGTTTGTGCCCCCCTCGGTGACTTCCCACACCGCTTCTTCGCCCAATAAATTCCCAAATATTCCAAAAACCCTAGGAGAGTTGATAGATTAGAAGTTATGCCGCCGTAGGCCTTTATAGCCACGAAAAGCCAATTTAGACCCAGTTTTGGGACCCTGTCGGAGGGGGAAATCATCATGGAAGGCCATCTTCATCATCCCCGCAGCCACCATGATGAGGAGGGAGTAGTCCACCCTCGGGGATGAGGGTTTATACCAGTAAATATGTGTTTAATCTCTCTCTCTCTCATGTTGTTGAGATGGAACAATCTTGATGTATCGTGGGCTTTGTTAATATAGTTGGATCATATGATATTTTTCCTTTCTATCCTGTTGTGATGAATTAAGTTTTCCCTTTGAGATTTCGTTCTTATCGGATTGAATACTTTTCTGGATTTGAGAACACTTGATGTATGTCTTGCTATGAATACCAAAAAGCCCCCCCCCCACCACTTTGTATTACAAAGCAACCAACCGATACAACCAATGATAGGTGCTGGGGCGGAAGGAGCACAAATAGGCCGAAAAGAACCGAAAGAGAAAGACAAAAGAAACAAATGCCAACAACGGCGGATCGACAAAAAAGAAGAAGCCTCGCGACCATTGTGCCCGCCGGAAATCTGCCACCTAGCTTCTAGACTCTGAAGCCACACCTCCAAGATGGGATGCGACGGTGACGACGATGCTGCCAAGGGTTTCCCCTGGTATGTGTCTTGCTATGAATACCTGTGGTGATAATGGGGTATATTGATTCACTTGATATGTGTTTTGGCACTCAACTCGTAGATTCCCAAGGTAACATTGGGGTAATCTATGCATAGGGATTGATGCATGTTCTCGTCTTTGCTTCTCCGGTAGAAATCCCGGGGCACTCTTTGAGGTTCTTTGTATTATACTGAGTATTATGAATCTGAATTTGTTTTTGCATTATTTTAGTACGAACTCTTCATAGATCGGTCAGAAAGAATAACTTGGTGTTTTTTTAGTACCGACTCTTGATAGATCGATCAGAAAGAATAACTTGGTGTTATTTTCGTACGAACTCTTGGATAGATCGATCTGAAAGAATAGCTACAAACAATTTCTTCTTATGTTCTCTGCTAAATAGGAACTTTGGAGTGATTCTTCATCGCATGTTGAGGGATGGTTACGTGATCCAATTATATTAGCATTGTTAAGAGATTACACTAGCGAAAGTACGAACCCTAGGCCTCATTTTCAAGCATTGCAATACCATTTGTGCTCACTTTTGCTATTTGCTACCTTCCTGTTTTTTATTGTTACTATTACAAAATTCAATATTTACTATCATTACTACACTTGTATCACCATCTCTTCACCGAACTAGTGCACCTATACAATTTACCATTTTATTTGGTGTGTTGGAGACACAAGAGACTTTTTATTATTTGGTTGCAGGGTTGTTTGAGAGAGACCATCTTTATTCTACACAGATTGATAAACCTTAGGTCATCCACTTGAGGGAAATTTGCTACTGTCCTAAAAAACTTTGCGCTTTGAGGCCCAACACGAGTCTACAAGAACAAGTTGTGTAGTAGACATCAGCGACCCAGGTACCTCTGAGGTGCTGCTACCTCTTGAGCTTGCGTTGTATTACCTCGAAGAGGAAAGGGAGATGCAGCACAGTAGAGTAAGTATTTCCCTCGATTTTTGAGAACCAAGGTATCAATCCAGTAGGAGACCATGCGCCAGTCCCTCGCACCTGCACAAACAAATAAGAACTTCGCAGCCAACGCGATAAGGGGTTGTCAATCCCTTTACGGTCACTTACGATAGTGAGATCTGATAGAGATGATAATTATATTTTTGGAATTTTGGTATAGAAACAGAAAGTAAAGAAAGCAAATAAACAACGGCTACAGAAATTGACGGGAAAGTAATATGATAAAGATAGACCCGAGGGCCATAGTTTTCTCTAGTGGCTTCTCTCATGATAGCGATATTCTACGGCGGGTAAACAAATTACTGTCGAGCAATTGATAGAGAAGCGAATAATTATGAGACTATCTAGGTGTCGGGGGAAACTGTCCGCCACGAACACCTATGGGACCGGAGCCCCTTGTCTGTGCGGTACGAGGGCGGAGGGAGCACGAAGAGCAGATCGTAGCGAGCACGCGGGCAGTTTTACCCAGGTTCGGGACGCGGTGGACGCGTAAAACCCTACTCCTGCTTAGTTGTATTGAGCTCGGGAGCTTGAAGAGCTACAGTAGCAGCTACACCGAGTGTGAGAGTTGTAAAGGTTTCGAACCCCCTCCACGTTGTGCATGGGCCTCCTTTTATAGTGCAAGGGGTCACCGACAGGTGTCAACGTAGGAGAAAGGGGTAAAAATGTAAAAGAGGTGGTAGTTGTAACAGTGCGGGAACAGTGGAGCTACAGTGCGTGAACAGTGGTCGCTACCTACTTTGACAGTGGGGGACAAGGGCATTTAATGCCCGTCGCCGTCGACCCCAAAAGCTCCCGCCCTTGCGTCTCCGTCTGCCACGGCGATGGATCCACCACCGTGGAGTGCCACCGTGTCCCCCAGGCTACACAGCCATCCGCCACGCGTCCCTGGAAAGGTCCAGGGCGACGCGTGGGCCGATGAGCTGGAGCGCGGGCACACAGCGCATCTCTCCCGGCAAGCACCTTGCCGGGGTCTTGGTCTTGCCGGGCCCGGGAGCTTGCCGCTCCCCGGCCCCTCGCCGGGACGCGTATAGCGCTGAGGCGTGTCGTCTATGATGTAATCTTCTAGTCTTCCTGGCAAGCTCCTCTTGCCAGGGCCTTGCGAGAGTGAGGTTACCTTGAGCCTGGAACGGCCTTCCCGACAAGCTCTGCTTGCCGAGGTCTCGATCTTCTGTCTTGTATACTTTGTTTTTGAATGGCTTGACATGGAGCAGGAAGGTCTCCGGCGAGCACGTGGTAAACCCTGCCGCGGGAAGCTGCAACCGCCCGTGCACAAGTTGGGGTACTGAGGCACCCCTACCTTAGTACACCGACACTAGGCATCATCACTGTATATATGCATCACGTCGGAGACAAGTAGACCGACTCCTGCCTGCATCTACTCCTACTACTCCACACATCGACCGCTATACAGCATGCATCTAGTGTATTGAGTTCATACGAACAGAGTAACGCCTTAAGCAAGATGACATGATGTAGAGGGATAAACTCAAGCAATATGATGAAAACCCCATCTTTTTATCCTCGATGGCAACAATACAATACGTGCCTTGCTGCTCCTACTGTCACTGGGAAAGGACACCGCAAGATTGAACCCAAAGCCAAGCACTTCTCCCATTGAAAGAACTATAGATCTAGTAGGCCAAACCAAACCAATAATTCGAAGAGACTTGCAAGGATATTATGAGCACACATAAAAAGTTCAGAGAAGAACCAAATATCTTTCATAGATAACTTTTATCATAAACTCACAATTCATCGGATCTCGACAAACACACCGCAAAAAGAGATTACATCGAATAGATCTCCTCGGAGACCGAGGAGAACTTTATATTGAGATCCAGAGAGAGAGAAGAAGCCATCTAGATACTAGCTATGAACCCGAAGGTCTGTGGTAAACTACTCACAACTCATGGTGAGGGCGATGATGATGATGATGAAGGCCTCCGTGATGGATCCCCCTCCCGGAACAGGCTCCAAGATGGGATCTCCACGGGAACAGAAGCTACGGCGGTGGAATTAGGGTTTTCTCTCTGCGTATGGAGTTTCTGGGGTACGTAGGTATATATAGGAAGAAGGAGGGCACCGGGGGCCACACGGGCTGCCCTCGAGGCAGGGGGTGCGCCTTGGGAAGGGGGGCGCGCCCCCCACCCTCGAGGGTGGCCCCTCTATCCCTTGGCTTGGCCCTGAAGTCTTTCGTGCGTGATTTCCTCCAAAAATATCTCTCGTGAAGGTTTCATTCCGTTTGGACTCCGTTTGATATTCCTTTTCTGCAAAACCCTGAAATAGACAAAAAACAACAATCTGGACTGGGCCTTTGGGTTAGTAGGTTAGTCCCAAAAATGATATAAAAGTGAATGATAAAGCCCATTAAACATCCAAGACTTCATAAATAATAGCATGGAACAATAAAAAATTATAGATACGTTGGAGATGTATCAGGTGCGATGGAAACAGTAAACCTTGGCGCCATAAAAATAACAAGCTCCGCAATAGAGGACATAGCAACGACACTGAGGAGGGAGCAGTAAATGCCGGATTCAGCAATCAATGTGGTGGTAACAAGCGGAAACCCTTTCAAGGGAAAAAAGAAGATAAATCATGTGCTATCCTAGACAAGCCCGCTACTCATTTGAACCAGAATTGCTGGGTGATCAAGCAAGCCGGCAAAATAGCAGCCGATAATCATGGCATGGACCAACCGCGTAGTGGGGACGGTGACCAGGCCGGGCCAAATAATGGAGGCCAGAAACAGTTCCCCCGCGAGGTCAAAAATGTGAACATGATTTGCGCTATACATGTCACCAAGAAGGAGAGAAAACATGCGCTATGAGATGTCTACGTCGTAGAGCCAGCAACGCCGACTTGCAACCCGTGGTCAGAAGTCTCGATCGGCTTTGACCAAAGAGACAACCCAACAAGTATCAGTCAAGGAGGCACTATGTGCTACCTCTTGAGCTTGCTTTGGTTTTTCCCTTGAAGGGGAGAGAGTGATGCAGCAAAGTAGAGTAAGTATTTCCCTCAGTTTGAGAACAAAGGTATCAATCCAGTAGGAGACAATTGGCAAATCGCCAAATACCTGCACAAACAATCAAACAACTTGCACCCAACGCTATACATGGGTTGTCAATCCCTTCACGGTTATTTGCAGAAGTGAGATCTGATAGAGATGGATAAACTGTAAAGTAAACATTTTTGGTTTATAGATTGGAAAGTAAAAGATTGCAAAATAGTAGATCGGAAACTTATAAGATGGAAAATAGACGCTGGGGCCATAGGTTCCACTAGAGGCTTCTCTCAAGATACGTGGGTAAACAAATTACTGCCAAGCAATTGATAGAAGAGCGCATAATTATGACGATATCTAAGGCAATATTCATGAATATAGGCATCACGTCTGTGTCAAGTACACTGACTCCTGCCTGCATCTACTAATATTACTCCACGCATCGACCGGAACGATTCTGCATCTAGAGTATTAAGTTCAAAAAGAACAGAGTAACGCATTAAGTAAGATGACATGATATAGCGGAATTAGCTCAAGCAATATGATGAAAACTCCATCTTGTTATCCTTGATGGCAACAATACAATACGTGTCATGTCCCTTTCTGTCACTGTGATTGAGCACCGCAAGTTTGAACCCAAAGCATAGCCCTTCTCCCATTGCAAGAAAAAACAATCTTGTTGGTCAAACCAAACCGATAGTTCGAAGAGAATTACTAAGATATCAAATCATGCGTATAAGAATTAAAAGAAGACTCAAATAATATACATAGATAAGCTGATCATAAATCCACAATTCATCGGATCTTGGCAAACACACCGCAAAAGAATATTACATCGGATAGATCTCCAAGAACATCGAGGAGAACATGGTATTGAGCATCAAAGAGAGAGAAGAAGCCATCTACCTACTAGCTATGGGCCTGTAGGTCTGTGGTAAACTACTCACACTTCATCGGAAGGGCGATGATGTTGATGTAGATGCCCTTTATGGTCGAATCCCCCTCCGGCAGAGTAGCGGAAAAGGCCTCCATATGGGATCTCGCGGTTACAGAAAGTTACGACGGTGGAAAAGTGGTTTCGATGTCTCTTCTAGGGTTTCTGGAATATATGTGAATATATAGGCGAAAGAAATAGGTCGGTGGAGCAACAGGGGGCCCACAAGGGTGGGGGTGCGCCCTCCGTCCTTGTGGCCGCCTCGTGGCTCCCGTGACGTGCACTCCAAGTTCTCTGGATGTCTTCTGGTCCAAGAAAAATCCTCGTAAAGTTTCATTCTGGTTGGACTCCGTTTGATATTCTTTTTCTGCGAAACTCAAAAACAAGGAAAAAACAGAAACCGGCACTGGGCTCTATGTTAATAGGTTAGTCTCAAAAATAAAATAAAATAGCATATTAATGCATATAAAACATCCAAAATAGATAATATAATAGCATGGAACAATCAAAAATTATAGATACGTTCAAGACATATCACTATGGCTTCGGTACTCGATCCCATGGCTATTCCAATTCCAAAGATGTGTGACCGGGCCGGACTGTGTATTGCATTGGAAATGGCCCCCGTTCGTCCGCCTACGGGCATTAAACAAGTGCGGCGTCCGAGACACCCACCCTCACGGCCACATTGACATAGCCCGCTGCTTGGCCTTGCCGATAATCACTATTTAAATGTTGCCTCCTCACCCAGCATGACTTGCACCGCACCAAGTCTGCTATGACTGCGAGCTCTAGAGTGATGTGGGAGAACCTCTTGATGGAGCTGAAGTAAGAGTTGATCGTCATTGCGGCCGACTGGCAGGCCTGTCACGCGTGACGGTTTGGGACTGGCTTATCGGCGAGCTCGTTGGAGGTTAGCAACAAGGACAATATGTTGAAGAAGGCATCTGACGACGAGCCAGACCGCCGTCGGCCCAGGCGAATGTCAGCATCGTCATGGTGAAAGAATTTTCGGCGCTGCATATGCCTGCATTCTGGCAGGCGCGGGATGCAACCTCTGGCTCCTCGACGAGCACCGGCCCGCAGAATGGCAAATTGTCCACGGGCAGGCTAACGACGACGACGTCGTAGCCATGGTCACGGCGGATCCGGACTTCCTACATGAGCAGCAGACGTTCTACCAATCCATGCGCGTCGCCCACGACATCCGCCGCGGGCGATGGCGGATGTGCGTCCTACGGGCGGAGAGAGACACTTGCTAGCTGAGAGAGACGTGGAGATGAACAAAAAAGGCGCAGATGTGAGCTCCGCGACGAGCCGCCCCGTCCCAGCGCTTTGTGACTCGCCGCAATGACCATGAGGTCAGCCCGTCCACGTCCGCCGCCGTCGACACGGCGGACTCCGGCGAGGCAGAGTAGGAGATGAGACGTGGGCATGCCTGGTGTCCCATATGGGCGTGCCCACGTCTTATTCTCTCCTTGTGGTGGGGCTCATGGTCGATGAGCTTGCCGGACATGGGAAGACAAGATGTGGAACATGACCACCGCCATGGCCGGCAAACATTTAGACTAGGTTAAAAAAGTGTCGTCTGCTTTTATTTAGCAAAAATATGTAGGAAGCGTAATGAATTTGATCCGTCTTGCAAGAAATTTATTCATTTGTTTAAAGTTCTTTTAAAATGTGCCAGTTTTTTTTGAACAAAGTACACACACAAGCGCTCATATATACGCTATGTAGGAAGGGTAATGAATTTGATCCGCCTTGCAAGAAATTTATTCATTTGTTTAAAGTTATGTTGAAATGTGCCAGGGTTTTTTTTTGAACACAGTACACACGCAAGCGCTCATATGCACGCGCATACACTCATCCCTATGAACACACACACGCACACCCTACCCCTATGAGCATTTTCGAAAGACTGAGCCGGAACGCCTTCTCTCACTAAATGCACATCGACGAAAATCCTAAAATAAATTCCAAAATAAATGGACTGGGATATCATAATCCCTCTAACCATCCATCCAACCACCAACCACAGATTGGTTCGCAATATGCCGGTTGTTTGACGTATAGGGTTGGATGGCCACATTGTCACGTTCGCTTCCGTTACTCCAGCTCGTCGCGACTCGCGAAGCCGCACACGGGCAGGCAAACCAGGCATCGGATCCGCGTCACGTTATCCGCGCACAGTACACGTACAGTAAATGGAGCCCGAATCACGCAAAACAATAGATAGACAACTCTAAATCAAAGAACCAGTGGCGCATGGGGGCATGGCAATTGGCAAGATGCGCGACAATGCCAAGTACGTACGTTGCGGTCACAACATACAAGAGGCCAGGAGAACAGTGACCGGTGTTCTCCGGTCCCTACTACTCGGCTAGCTACAGTACGTATGTCGTCGTATCTCCCGGTGCTACAGGGAGCGGCCGGGCTGCTGCGCTGTGGGTGTGGTCTAAACGTTGATCACCAAACGGGCCTATGACGTTAAGCGGACCACAATGAGAAAGAGACGAGTGGAAGATATGGGCTCTCGGGTGGACTCCTGGACTTTCTCACAGTTAAGCCAACTTCAATGTATGATCCCAAAGAGACATCCGTTTTATTCGCTTTTTATCTGTTTGAGATGGTAATGAGGTAGTATTCGTCCGGATTTATGAATGCGCTGGCCATGCGGCCAATGCGCGCCCGTATTTCGTTAACAAATATTTGAAATTAAACTAGCAATTGTTGCACGTCCGAAATAGTCTTATTACAACTCAATCGAGGATAAAAATAATACTTCCTCCGTAAACTAATATAAGAGTGTTTAGATCACTAAAATAGTGATCTAAATCCTCTTATATTAGTTTATGGAGGGAGTATCAAATAGTCTAATTACACTTCAATTAAAATTTATTTGCACGAAAAGAAATTAAACCAATAGATACATCTATTGGTTGCCAATGTGAGTCCACAGTGCTCAGCCAAGTCATCCTGGAGCAGGATATGAGTATGCCAATCACGCAACTCCCTATGAAACTCGACAAACTGTTCAAACGTTGCAGGAGGTGCATGCTCAGGCTCAACATTTTCGCTCTGTAAATCAAACCCTTGGTCGTTGATGCTATCATCGCGCTCATCCTCCACAATCATATTGTGCGTGATCACACAAGCAGTCGTCACCTCCCAAAACGTCTTCATGCTCCATATCAATGCAGGGTTACGAACGATACCCCAACGAGACTCAAGCAGATCAAAAGCACGCTGCACATCCTTCCTGGCACTCTCTGCATTTGGGCAAACCTCTGTCTCTTCTCTCCTTGCTGGTCGGGCATGGTCTTCACAAGAGTGGACCACTGAGGATAGATACCATCAGCTAGGTAATATCCCTTATTACAATGGTGCCATTGACCTCAAAGTTGACCTTCGGGGAGTGGCCTTCTGCAAGCCTTGCAAACATCCGAGAACGTTGAAGAACGGTAATATCATTCTGAGAACCAGCCATGGTGAATAAAGAATGCCATATCCAGAGATCTTGTGAAGCCACAGCTTCAGGTATAATAGTGTCGCCTTTCACATGCCCCTTGTACCACCCATGCCAAGCAAATGGACAGTTCTTCCACTTCCAGTTCATACAACTATACTACCAAGTGAAGGAAATATGCCCTAGAGGCAATAATAGAGTTGTTATTTATATTTCCTAATATCATGATGAATGTTTATTATTCATGCTAGAATTGTATTAACCGGAAACTTAGTACATGTGTGAACACATAGGCAAAACGTAATGTCCCTAGTATGCCTTTACTAGACTAGCTCGTTAGTCAAAGATGGTTATGTTTTCTAACCATAAACATGTGTTGTCATTGGATGAACGGGGTCACATCATTAGGAGAATGATGTGATGGACAAGACCCATCCGTTAGCTTAGCATTATGATCGTTTAGTTTTATTGTTGTTGCTTTCTTCATGACTTATACATGTTCCTCTGACTATGAGATTATGCAACTCCTGAATACCGGAGGAACACCACGTGATAATTGGGTGTGATAGGCTCTACGTTCACATACAACGGGTGCAAGACAGTTTTGCACATGCGGAATACTCGGGTTAAACTTGACGAGCCTAGCATGTACAGACATGGCATCGGAACACTGGAGACCGAAAGGTCGAGCGTGAATCATATAGCAGATATGACCAACATAAGATGTTCACCATTGAAAACCAATCCATCTCACGTGATGATCGGACATGGTTTAGTTGATTTGGATCACGTGATCATTTAGATGACTTGAGGGATGTCTATCTAAGTGGGAGTTCTTTAGTAATATGATTAATTGAACTTTAATTTATCATGAACTTAGTCCTGATAGTATTTACAAAATATGTTGTAGACCAATAGCTCGGTTTGTAGCTCCCCTATGTTTTTGACATGTTCCTAACGAAAACTAAGTTGAAAGATGTTAGTAGCAGCGATGCGGACTAGGTCCATGATCTGAGGATTATCCTCATTGCTGTACATAAGTATTATGTCCTTGATACACCGCTAGGTGACAGACCTATTGCAGGAGCAGATGCAAAACTTATGAACATTTGACAAAGCTCAGTATGATGTCTACTTAATAGTTTAGTGCACCATGATTTACAGCTTAGAACAGAGACTTCAAAAACGTTTTGAACGCCACGAAGCATATGAGATGTTGCAAGAGCTGAAATTGGTATTTCAGACTCATGCCCATGTCGAGAGGTATGAGACCTCTGACAAATACTTTGCCTACAAGATGGAGGAGAATAGCTCAGCTAGTGAGCATGTGCTCAGAATGACTAGGCACTACAATCACTTAAATCAAGTGGGAGTTAATCTTCGAGATAAGATAATGATTGACAGAGTTCTCTTGTCACTATCACCAAGCTACTAGAACTTCGTGATAAACTACAATATGTAAGGGATAACATAAACGATTCTCGAGCTCTTTGCGATGCTGAAATCAGCGAAGGTAGAAATCAAGAAAGAGCATCAAGTATTGATGGTTAAACAAGAGCACTAGTTTCAAGAAAAAGGGCAAGGGAAAGAAAGGGAACTTCAAGAAGAATGACAAGCAAGTTGCCACTCCCGAGAAGAAGCCCAAAGCGAGACCCAAGCATGAAACTGAGTGCTTCTACTGCAAAGGAAATGGTCACTGGAAGCGGAACTACCCCAAATATTTGGCGGATAAGAAGGATGGCGAAGTAAACAAAGGTATATTTGATATACATGTTATTGATGTGTACCTCACTAGTGCTCGTAGTAACCCCTGGGTATTTGATACATGTTCGAGCTAAGATTAGTAACTCGAAACATGAGTTGCAGAATAAACGGAGACTAGTTGAGGGTGAGGTGATGATGTGTGTTGGAAATAGTTCCAATGTTGATATGATCATCATCGCACACTCCATGTACTTTCGGGATTAGTCTTAAACCTAAAGAAATGTTATTTGGTGTTTGCATTGAGCATGAACAAGATTGGATCGTGTTTATTGCAATACGATTATTTATTTAAGTCAGAGAATAATTGTTATTCTGTTACATGAATAAAACCTTCTCTGGTCATACACCCAATGTGAATGGTTTACTGAATCTCGATCATAGTAATACACATATTCATAATATTGAAGCCAAAAGATGCAGAGTTGATAATGATAGTGCGACATACTTGTGGCACTGTCATTTATGTCATATTGGTGTGAAGTGCATGAAGAAACTCCATGCTGATGGACTTTTGGAATCATTTCATGCTTGTGAACCATGCCTCATGGGCAAGATGACTAAAACTCCGTTCTCTGGAACAATGGAGCGAGCCAATGACTTATTAGAAATAATACATGCAGATGTATGTAGTCTGATGAGTGTTGAGGCTCACGGCGGGTATCATTATTTTCCGACCTTCACAGATGATTTGAGCAGATATGGGTATATCTACTTGATGAAACTCAAGTCTGAAACATTTCAAAAGTTCAAATAATTTCAGAGTGAAGTAGAGAATCATCGTAACAAGAAAATAAAGTTTCTATGATCTGATCACAGAGGCAAATATTTGAGTTATGAATTTGGTCTTCATTTAAAACAATGTGGAATAGTTTCGCAACTCACGCCAGCTGGAACACCACTGCATAATGGTGTGTCTGAACGTCATAACCGTACTTTATTAGATATGGTGCGATCTATGATGTCTCTTACCGATTTACCACTATCATTTTGGGGTTATGCATTATAGACAGCTGCATTCATGTTAAATAGGGCACCATCTAAATTCGTTGAGACGACACCTTATGAACTGTGGTTTGGCAAGAAACCCAAGTTGTTATTTCTTAAAGTTTGGGGTTGCGATGCTTATGTGAAAAAGCTTCAACTTGATAATCTCGAACCCAATTCAGAGAAATATGTCTTCATAGGATACCCAAAAGAAACTGTTGTGTACACCTTCTATCACACATCCGAAGGCAAGATATTCGTTGCTAAGAATGGATCCTTTCTAGAGAAGGAGTTTCTCTCGAAAGAAGTGAGTGGGAGGAAAGTAGAACTTGATGAGGTAATTGTACCTTCTCCCGAATTGGAAAGTAGTTCATCACAGAAATAAGTTTCGGTGATTCCTACACCAATTAGCAAGGAAGATAATGATGATGATCACGAAACTTCAGATCAAATTGCTACTGAACCTCGTAGGTCAACCAGAGTGCGTTCCGCACCAGAGTGGTACGGTAACCCTGTTTTGGAAGTCATGTTGCTAGACCATGACGAACCTACAAACTATGAGGAAGCGATGATGAGCCCAGATTCCGCAAAATGGCTTGAAGCAAATCTGAGATGGGATGCATGAATGAGAACAAAGTGTGGACTTTGGTTAACTTGCCCAATGATCGGCAAGCCATAGAGAATAAACGGATCTTCAAGAGGAAGACAGACGCTGATGGTAATGTCATTGTCTACCAAGATCGACTTGTTGAAAAAGGTTTTCGACAAGTTCAAGGAGTTGACTATGATGAGACTTTCTCACCCATAGAAATACTTAAGTTTGTTTGAATCATGTTAGCAATTGTCACATTTTATGAAATCTGGCAAATGGGTGACAAAACTACACTCCTTAATGGATTTCTAAAAGAAGAGTTGTATATGATGCAATCAGAAGGTTTTGTCAATCCTAAAGGTGCTAACATAGTGTGCAAGCTCCAGCGGTCCATGTATGGACTGGTGCAAGCATCTTGGAGTTGGAATATACACTTTGATAAGGTGATCAATTCATATGGTTATATACAGACTTATGGTGAAGCCTGTATTTACAAGAAAGTGAGTGGGAGCACTACAACATTTCTGATAAGTATATGTGAATGACATATTGTTGATTGGAAATGATGTAGAATTTTCGGGAAAGCATAAAGGATTGTTTAAAATGATTTTTTCAGTAAAAGACCTCGGTGAAGCTGCTTACATATTGGGCACCAAGATCTATAGAGATAGATCATGACGCTTGATAAGACTTCCGATTAGTACATACCTTGATAAGATTTTGAAGTAGTTCAAAATGGATTAGTCAAAGAAGGAGTTCTTGCCTGATTTGTAACGTGTGAAGTTGAGTAAGCTTCAAAGATCGACCACGACAGAAACATATAGGGAGAATGAAAGTCATTCATTATGCCTCAGCCATAGGTTCTATAAAGTATGTCATGATGTGTACCAAATCTGTTATGTACCTTGCCATGAATTTGGCAAGGACGTACAATAGTGATCCAGGAGTAGATTACTGGATAGCGGTCAATATTATCCTTACTAATTGGAGGACTAAGGAAATGTTTCTCGATTATGGAGGTGATAAAGAGTTCGTCGTAAAGGGTTACACCGATGCAAGCTTTGACACTAATCCAGATGACTCTAAGTATCTATCTGGATGCGTATTGAAAGTATGAGCAATTAGCTAGAGTAGCTCCATGCTGTAGACATAGAAATTTGAGAAATACATATGGATCTGAATGTAACAGACCCACTGACCAAACTTCTCTCATGAAGCAAAACATGATCACACCTTAGTACTCTTTGGGTGTTAATCACATGGCGATGTGAACTAGATTATTAACTCCAGTAAACCCTTTGGATGTTGATCACATGGCGATGTGAACTATGGGTGTAAATCACATGATGATGTGAACTATCGGTGTTAAATCACATGACGATGTGAACTAGATTATTGACTCTAGTGCAAGTGGGAGACTGAAGGAAATATGCTCTAGAGGTAATAATAAAGTTGTTATTTATATTTCCTTATATCATGATATATGTTTATTATTCATGCTAGAATTGTATTAACCGGAAACTTAGTACATGTGTGAATACATAGACAAAACAGAATGTCCCTAGTATGCCTCTACTAGACTAGCTCGTTAATCAAAGATGATTATGTTTCCTAACCATAGACATGTGTTGTCATTTGATGAACGGGGTCACATCAATAGGAGAATGAGGTGATGGACAAGACCCATCCGTTAGCTTAGCATTATGATCATTTAGTTTTATTGTTGTTGCTTTCTTCATGACTTATACGTGTTCCTCTGACTATGAGATTATGCAATTCCCGAATACCAGAGGAACGCCTTGTGTGCTATCAAACGTCACAACATAACTGGGTGATTATAAATATGCTCTACAGGTATCTCCGAAGTTGTTTGTAGTGTTGGCATAGATCTAGATTAGGATTTGTCACTC
This sequence comes from Secale cereale, assembly GCA_902687465.1. NCBI lineage: Eukaryota > Viridiplantae > Streptophyta > Magnoliopsida > Poales > Poaceae > Secale > Secale cereale. Next base: position 335,669,538 of record LR738709.1, read on the forward strand.
AGAGTGTCGGAGAGGTATCTCTGGGCCCTCTCGGTAATGCACATCACTATAAGCCTTGCAAGCAATGTGACTAATGAGTTAGTTGCAGGATTATGTATCACAGAATGAGTAAAGAGACTTGCCGGCAACGAGATTGAACTAGGTATGAAGATGCCCACGATCAAATCTCGGGCAAGTAACATACCGATGACAAAGGGAATGACGTATGTTGTTATGCGGTTTGACCGATAAAGATCTTCGTAGAATATGTAGGAGACAACATGAGCATCCAGGTTCCGCTATTTTTTATTGACCGGAGATGTGTCTCGGTCATGTCTACATAGTTCTCAAACCCGTAGGTTCCACACGCTTAACGTTCGATGACGATTTATATTATGAGTTATGTGATTTGATGGCCGAAGTTTGTTCGGAGTCCCGGATGAGATCACAGACATGACGAAGAGTCTTGAAATGGTTGAGGGGTAATGATTCATATATTGGAAGGCTATATTCAGACATCGGAAAGGTTCCGAGTGATTTGAGTATTATTTGGAGTACCGGGGAGTTACAGGAATTCACTGGGAGAAGTAATGGGCCTTATTGGGCCATACGGGAATAGAGGAGGCATGCCAAAGGGGAGGTGGCGCCCCCATGGGTTCGAATTGCACTAGGGGAAGGGGGCGGCACCCCCCTTGCCTTTTCCTTCTCCCTCTCTCTTTCCCTCTTTCCTTCTCTCCTACTCTGAATAGGAAAGGGTTTCCTACTGCGACTTGGAAGTCCTAGTAGGATTCCCTATACTTGGCGTGCCCTAGGGGGGCCGGCCTCTCTCCCTCCCTCTTTTATATACGTGGGCAGGGGGCACCCCAAAGGCACAATAGAAAATCTCTTAGCCGTGTGCGGTGCCCCCCTCCACCGTTACACACCTCGGTCATATCGTCACCATGCCGGTAATTTCATCATCACTGTCACCGCGCCGTCGTGCTGACGAAACTCTCCCTCGTCCTCAACTGGATCAAGAGCTCGAGGGACGTCATCGTGCTGAACGTGTGCTGAACATGGAGGTGCCACACGTTCGCTACTTGGATCGGTTGGATCGTGAAGACGTTCGACTACATCAACCGCGTTACTAAACGCTTCCGCTTTCTGTCTACGAGGGTACATGGAAGCACTCTCTCCGCTCGTTGCTATGCTTCTCCTAGATAGATCTTGCATGATCGTAGGCAAATTTTGAAATACTACATTCCCCAACACCGAGAGTGCACCGTCCTTAAAGTAATCGGCATAGAGAAGGGTGTGGCCTTTCTCCCTATTATGGTTCAAGGCCGGAGCATGGTCGGGGATTGATCCCCTAAACCGAGGACCCTTGCTACAAATGTGTTCATGTACGACCAACGCAACAGCCAGCTCTTCATCATCCGAGGATGAATCGTCTGATGAGCCAATGAAGTTGTGAAAGAAAAACTCATCGCCGCTATCCATTGTACCTTGTGCGCAATCCGTCGGATGCCTTGCGGTCGTGCTGGAGGAACGGCCGGATAGTGCACGCCCTACTCCCCTCGTTGGCGACGAACGACCGGTTGGAGTAGGTGGTGCTGGAGGGAGCCCTGCGTCAATGAACGGTCGGCCAGAGAAGGTTTGGAAAGGCGGGCGACGCCGGCTACCGTATATATCTATCCCAGTGACGGCCAAGAAGAACCTCGGCCAATTGCTTTCTGCAAAGCCGGTGCAGAGATAGCTATGGCATGGCGTGGTGCTAGTTGGGACGACCTTTGTGGAAGACAGCGCGGCCGGGGAGGGTGGCGGCGACAGTGCCAGGGGGCGGGGGAGGGAGGTAGAGAAAGAGAAACGGGGTTGTTTGTCTCCCCGATCGGCGGGCCAAGGCAGGACAAGGACACGTGCAGCTCGCGTCCACGCATGTTCGTTCGGCTGCAAACTTGGCCCAAAGTAGGTCTTAGAATGTGTCAAAAGCGGATAGAGAAACGAACGATGGTCCGTTTACGGCCGCGTGTTGGAAGGCCTATTTTGTCCATTTACCCCCAAACGGACACGGTCGAACCATTTAGAGTCGTGAGTTGGAGTTGGCTTCATCTCCCCATAGTTTGAGGATGGTTTGGTGTGATTTCGGGCGTGAGGATCACCAATCGGTCTAGACCAATTCGTTGATTCATGTTAGATGGATAAAAGTGTCTATACCATAGGATTTAGACATGTACAGATGTTTCGGTGATCCGTGTTGGAGTGCCCTAATGATTTGATGATGCACCGTGATATTGAAGCGGGGCACATAATTCCTCAAAAATGCTAGGAAAGCACCCTATAAAAAAGTTAAAATAGGGTATTAATAACAAATGACAAGGGACTATTTTAGAGAAAGCACTGAAAGAGCATCCCACACATATTTGTTATTTGGCAAGAAAATCGAAGGACAACATGACTAAAAAGATGCGTGAAAAGTAAAACTTCAACAAAAATCATATCCACCGTCTTATTCCTTCGCTTGCACATTGTCTGCCGAGCATAAAAGATATACTGAACAGGCAACGAGGAATAGTGTAGCGACCAGACCTCAAACAGTCTGATCTCTGTGCATTAGTGTCATCCCTGGATCAGTAATGCTGACACGCACAGTACTTGAAGGATTTATAACAGAGTAGCAATCACACACTTATTACATCGATAGTCCAACGATGAATTTATTACAAATAAAATGGCTGAAGGCCATCTAATACGATAATAGAGGAAGGCTTGGAAGATAAGTGAGTCCATCAACTCCAGCGGCATCACTGAGTATAGGACCACGATCTAAAAAAAAAGGGGTCTTACTCGTCGTCTGAAAAGTCTGCAACATGAAACGTTGCAGCCCGAAAACGGGTCAGCACATGGAATATGCTGGCAAGGTAACACAAGAGAATGCAATGAAATTAAGGCTATACTATATGCAATATTTGGCTGGAGGAAAGCTGTATGGTTAAGCTTTTGCGTAAAGCCAATTTTTTCCTACTTCAAAGGAATGCATTTTAATTAACTATCATGGTAGTTGAAACATCGTTGAGAAGATAGACATCGTCTCAACCCCAATTAAAATTCTCATTAACCCAACAAAATTAAATTAAAGTAACATGATGAGATGCACATGAAAATCCAAGTACTAGATACTCAAGACGTCCATAACCGGGGACACGGCTAATCATGATCAGTTTGTACACTCTGCAGAGGTTTGTGCACTTTTCCCACAAGACTCGATCGCCTCCGTTGGTTTCTCGCACTGCATGGCGTTTGAGAAACGGATGACCGAGACATAGTCTTTCAGACGCGCTAGCACCTTACGATCGGGCGGACCGTACCAACCTACATCCCCTACATCTGCTAGTCCACCACTGTAAGAGTTCGCACAACTTACTCATACTATGCTAGAGCCCATAATAGCATTGTGGCTGCACACGGAAGTTTCTAGTATGAATAATCTCATGATCCCTTTGAGCCTGGGTGGCGGTCCAAAAGAAAAATAGGCAATCACTGAAATACCCAGATGCCTCAATCCACCCAGATGTGTATTAATATTGCCACCTTAAGTTGAACCATTAATTAAACAATCTCACATCTGTCATGGATTTCACTCACCCAATCCACGTCTACGAGCATAGCATGTCCTAATAGCAAACGTAGAAGTAACTCCCAAAGGTTTGAATGTAATGCAGGTAATAGGTACTACCTCAATCTACTTCCCAATCCCACAAGTTAATTGATCCTACTCATGCAAGGTGTGAGGGTTTGACTAATGCAATGAAAACTGAGTAATTGGAAAGCATGATCAAAGTGTTACTTGCCTTGCTGATGATCCGCAAAACCTAGAGACTCAAAGTAGCAAGCGGCGCACTCCGGGTACTCTATCGCAATCAAACAAGCATACAATAAGTACTAAACTAATGCATGGGTAAAACTCAAATAAGAGATCTAACCAGAAAGTTCAACTTAAGAACTCCGGTTTGCAAAAAGAATCAACTCGAAAGAAGCAACGAAACTCAAACTGCAAAAGAAACGAGCTCCGGTTTACTAGTTGGCCTAAAGTCAAATTTTACAGTAGCCAAAATCTTGTTCAAGTTGATCTAACGTAAAGAGGGCTTCGAGACGAAGATCTGGGATTTTGAATCACCTGATTCCGACTCTCGAGCGAAAAGAAAAACGCGAAACAAGATCAGGGCAGAAATCACGATCGGAATAACCGCGGATAAATACCCCGAAAAAGAAAAACGATGAACAGGCTAACGAACGAACGTTCGCTGTCTGTGGTTAACTAACGAAAACCGTTCGTTAAAACGAACGTACAGACGAACGTCCGCTAAATAGCTAAACCGAAAAAAAGCATACCGATCTAATCTAATAATAAAAAAACGAATCTACGGTTTTATTACTAAACCGATCGGTTTCTAGAAGAAAACCGCAACTACCTCGACGAACTCCGGCGACTCCGGCGGTGGGCGGCGGGGTACTCCGGCGGGCGGGGCGGCGGTGCGGCGGAGCGGGGCGACGGCGGCGACGACGGGCGGCGGCGCAGCAGGCGGCGGCTAGGGCGTCGGGCGGCTAGGGTTTGGGCGGCGCGGGCGAGACGGGCTGGCTGGGCGTCTCGGGCCGGCCTGGGGCGGCTTATAAAGCCCAGGAGTCCTAGGCTAGTAAAACTCCTAGTCCGTTTCCTTTTTTTTTAAAAAAAAGAGTCCCGGCGTAGAAAAACTAACGAAAGAAATACCAAACGGACTCCAAAATTCCCGAAATAAATTTTCACCGTCCTCTAATAATATTTAGGACAAAGTGAACATTTTTCTCGGACCTAAATGCAATTTTGGAAAACGCGTATTTTTCCTATGCAAATAAATCCGCGAATAAATCCAGAAAAATACCAAAAGTGATTTTAACATTTGTCCTCCAATATTTCTGTTATTTTGGAGAAGTCATATTATCTCCGCTCATATTTTGTATTTAGAAATATTTTTAGGAGAGAAAAATAATTAGAATCACACTATCCTCGTACCGGTATTCGAGCGAACTCAAATACGAAAACGGTAAAATCCCCAACTCTCTCCGTAGGTCCTTGAGTTGCTTAGAATTTTGAGGAACTCCACGAACAAAATGCAAAAACATGAAATGCAAATATGATCTATGTATAACATTCCAAATTGAAAATTTGGGATGTTACAAATAGTGACACCGGCAAACGCCATCCCTATATAAGGTTGTGAAGATATTTGTTAGTGAAAAGGGCAAAAATGGGCGAAAACCCTGCAATAAACCAAGTGAAATGGTGATGGCAAAGTGCTATATTTTGGAGCCATCACTCACCGGCGCCACCATGTAGCTCCCTGGTGGTGCAACCCTCCCTTGTCCAAGGCGACATGTCCGATGTGCTCCTAGACATCCTAGAATGTCGTCGATGCCCTTAGTATCACTACAAAAAAAACACATCCGTGACATTTTGGTCCGAACGAAACTTTTTTCTGTCATACTTATGACACTTCTGTGACAATAATTGTGACAAAACATGGTATCATCATAGATGTGGTGGGGTCCTACTTCTATGACAAAAAATTATGACAGAAAATGGACTTTTCGTCCTGGGCGGGCCGGAGACGCAGCTGCATGACATTCTTTGGGCCGTCCATGACGAAAAAAAACCGTGGTAGAAGCGAGGGCGAGGAAAATATCGGGGTGTTCCCGGTTACGGTGGGTGGTCGGGGTCGAGCGATGTACGATTCTCTCGTACACGCACGCGCGTGGGCGAGAAGTGTTGGGCTCTAACTGAACCCGAGCGAGGCGTTGGGCTCTAACCGAACCCGAGCGATTGCACTGCAGGCTACGCATTACTGAACCCGAGCGATCGATCGATGGCTGTTAACTGAACTCGATCGAGCGATCCCTTCGCTATTGCTGCTAACTGAAGCCGATCGAAGCTGCCTCTGCATAAACAGTGAGCGTTGCTGTGAGGGGGGGG
>LR738709.1:335675525-335686777 GCA_902687465.1 Secale cereale
GGGGGGGGGGGTTGGATGAACAGTTCCCGGTGGGGGTGGCTGAACAGGACCCCGTGGTGTTGCCTCTGTATGAATAGGACCCCGTTCGATCGAGCCGGTTGGGGCTGCATGAACAGGACCCCATGGAGGGCTGCATGAACAGGACCACCCCATGGAGGGCTCCATGAACAGTAGACGGTGGATGGCTAGATGAACTGGAGCCCGTGGAGAGGGCTGGTTGAACAGTAGTCGGTGGAGTAGCGCGCGGTGGAGGCTGAACAGTCATAGGTGGAGGCTGGAAGAGGTCGACGGTGGATGAACAGTAGCCCGTGGAGGCTGGAGGGGGTCGACGATGGTGATGAACAGTACCCCGTGGAGTCCTGTTTTGCGGTACGCCACACCCCTCCCGATGAACAGGACCCCCGTTTCGACCGTAGCGCTCCAACACAAGTCTGTTTCCTCTGTTTTGCGGTACGCCACACCCCTCCCGATCAACATGACCCCCGTTCGACCGTAGCGCTCCAACACTAGTTCGTTTCCTCTGTTTTGCGGTACACCACACCGCTCCTGATCAGCAGGACCCCCGTTTCGACCGTAGCGCTCCAACACTAGTCCGTTTCCTCCGTTTTGCGGTATGCCACACCCCTCCCGATCAACAGGACCCCCGTTTCGACCGTAGGAGGTCCATTTCCTCCGTTTTGCGGTACGCCAGACCCCTCCCGATGAACAGGATCCCGTTTCCAACGTGGCCGGTCAAACACAAGGCCGTTTCCTCCATTCTGCGGTACGCCACGCCTCGTTTCCATCAGCTGTTCCGTCCAAGCCCTCTCGATGAACACGATGATGCATTCCGTTCTGACCCAGCCGATTGGCTCCCCATGAACACGACGACGACGTTGTTTCTCCGTTTCGACCCAGCCATGTACATGAGCCCTGGCCGACATACGCGCGAGTAGGCGTTCGAGACCCCGCCCGTATGTACGTACGTGGCCGTATTTTCTTTCTTGCATCCTGGCTGCTGTACGTACGTGTACGCGCTACGTGCGCGCCTCTGCTACGACACGTGCGCGCCTCTACATCGACCAGTATGTACGTACACATTAGCGACCAGAATGAGAACGCTACGTATGCTTCGACCAGGTGGGTCCCGACTGTCAGGCACTTCCTTGCGTGCGAAGATGTAGCTGGTGGGTCCCAGCAGTCAGGGGGGCGAATCATTTTTTTGCCCGAACGCACTTCCTTGCGTGCAAAGATGTAGTTGGTGGGTCCCAGCAGTCAGGGGGAAACATTTTTTTCGCGAAATACGGTGGCCCGTCCGGTGGGTCCCTGATGTCAGGTGGAGGAATAATTATTTTGCGCGTAATAAGGAGGCACTTCCTTGCTGCGGCCGTGGACCCAGCTGTCAGCCTCTCCACGTACAGTACTCTTCCGATGGAAGTCGTTCCTTGACCACGTTGACCACGCCGTGCCGAGAGCACCAGGGCGGTGAACGACGGCGAGGCCTAGGAAGGGGACGACACGGAGTCGGGGAAGACGCGACAGTGGAAGCCCGCGCGGAGAGGAGTACGAGGGTTCACTGGTTTGGCTGCGGTGTGAGCCTGCCGTCGCCGCAGAATAACAGGGGGTGTGGGTGAGTGGAGGGATGGCCTGGCCAGCGGTGGGAGAAGTAGGGGGCGGTGAGGCCTCCGCTGCAGCACAGTCGGCCACGGGAGGCAGGAGCACGAGGCACTGGTTTGCTAGCTGGTTTGGGCGGCTGGAGCAAGAAGACCAGAGGTTGAAGAAGCACTACGGCCGTTGGATGGACATCGTACGGTCACTGGAGCTAGAATCTTGCATATTGACTAAGTTGACAAAGCCCTCCGTCCCCGTCAACTTAGTAGGCCCACAAGTCAGCATGCCACTATACTGGGTCCCAGCTAACAGGGGGAGTATTCATTTTTTGTGTAATAAGGAGGCACTTACTTACGTGCAAAGATATAGCTGGTGGGTCCGAGCTGTCAGCGGCGGTAACATTTTTTTCACAAAATACAGAGGCCCTTTCGGTGGGTCCCAAATGTCAGGTGGAGGAATCATTATTTTGCGCGTAATAAGGAGGCATTTCCTTGCGTGCGGCCGTGGACCCAGCTGTCAGCCTCTCCACGTATAGTCCACTTCACATGCATGTCGGTCGTTGACCACGTTGACCAGGCCGCGCCGAGAGCACCAGGGCGGTGGACGACGGCGAGGCCTAGGAAGGGAACGACACGGAGCCAGGGAAGACTCTGCAGTTGTTTCCCACGCGGAGGAGTACGAGGGTTTACTGGTTTGTCTGCCGTCCCCGGAGAAAACAACAGGTGTGGGTGAGTAGAGGGATGGCTAGGCTAGCGATGGGAGTATACTGGGGCGGTGAGGCCTGCGCGGCAGCACAGCCGGCCGCGGGGAGGATAGAGCAGGCAGTCCCGCCGGCGCTTGTTTGAGCGGCTGGAGCAGGAAGAGCAGAGATTGAAGAATCATGACGGTCATTGGATGGACATCCAACAGTCACTACTTGTGCGTCAACCTTTTTTTAGGCCTCAAATCTGCGAAAAACATCATTACACCCCATCTGCCAATATTAATAATAATTTACAGCACATTTGCTAATTCTTAAGCTTTATTTGGAGCCCATATTATTTTTGTTAGCATTACAGCCCATATTGTGGCCATGGTTAAAAAGTTATACGAAATTTTGCATATTTAGGTGCGGTCCGAACTGTTTTTAATCTCGAAATTTTGAGTCACATTCAAACTGATTTTAAAAATAAATGTATATCAATATAAAATCCAACAAATTTTCCACGCATAAAAATCAATGCAATTTAAAATCTCGAAATGAAAACAGAAATTTGAAACTAATTGCCGGTTTGATGTGTTTTAAAATGTACATCCCATTTCTCATTATCGATTGGCCATTTTCTCGGCCAGCCCAATGAAGCTATCCTCGTCATGAAAGATTTGCAGCCCAACAGGCCTGACAAAGCGACTTACTTGGCAAATCACAAAAAAAACTGGGCTGTGGCCATGGACCCAGCTGCGGCCGTGGACCCAGCTGCCAGCCTCTCCATGTACAGTACTCTTCCGATGGAAGTCGGTTGTTGACCACATTGACCACGCGGCACCGAGAGCACCAAGGTGGTGGACGACAGTGAGGCCTAGGAATGGGACGACACGGGGCAGGGGAAGACGCGGCAGTGGATGCCCACGCGGAGAGGAGTATGAGGGTTCACTGGTTCGGCTGCGGCGTGAGGCTGCCATCGCCGCAGAATAACAGGGGGTGTGGGTGAGTAGAGGGATGCCCTGACCAGTGGTGGGAGTAGTAGGGGCGGTGAGGCCTCCGCGGCATCACAGCCGGCCACGGGAGGCAGGAGCACGCGGCACAACCGGCGCTGCTTTGGGCGGCTGGAGGAAGAAGACCAGAGGTTGAAGAAGCACTATGACCGTTGGATGGACATCGTACAGTCACTGGAGCCAGAATCGTTCATATTGATTAAGTTGACAAAGCCCTCCGTCCCCGTCAACTTAGTAGGCCCACAAGTCAGCCCCCACCTAGCAGGGGGTATTCACTTTTTTGTGCGTAATAAGGAGGCACTTCCTTGCGTGCGAAGATATAGATGGTGGGTCCGACCTGCCAGCGGGGGGAACATTTTATTAGCAAACTACAAAAGCCCTTCCCACGTACTATCCATGTACATTGCGTAATAAGGAGGAACTTTCCTTGCGTACGACCATGGGCCTCGTGGATCCCAGCCGTCAGGCTCTCCACGCATAGTCCTCTTCCGATGACTCTCGTATGTTGACCACGCCGCGCCGAGCGCACCGAGGCGATGGACGACGGCGAGGCCATGTCAGCCAGTCCATTTGTTTTTTTAGTCCATTTGGTGGGATGGGTGAAACAATGATGTAGCATCTATGCAACCCGTTTATATATATATGGTAGAATTTAAAGCCCATTTGCATTTTTCTCGAAATCCGCGGACTTGCTGGGCTGGGTGAAAATATCATGTTGGGCTAGACAGAGAAATGTTATAAAAACATAAACACATGATTGCACGTCTATTAGTGCATTGGTCAGTAAAATCTTTGCAAGCTTATGTACGCAATCACTAGGAGTTAACTTGCCAAGTTATATATAAACAGTTATTATTATTATTTTGTAAGAATTTTTCAACTTACGGAATAAAATAATCCCTCACAAAAAAACTTATGAAATAAAATATCATTTAAATTTGATGAGTTAATAGTACGTGGGGTATTATTATTTTTTAGGCTAGACGTGGGACAGTGGAGTTGGTTCTAGGAAAAAGTACTGGAAGAAAACTCAGTTTACATCAAAAAAGAAAGTGGGAGAAAACTCAGATATAGGATTAATGAAAACGAAAAATAGAACTGAGTTGTGCGTCGTCTTGAAAAAACAAACATAACTTGGGCTGCTGATGTTATAGACAAGCTAGGTTGGGAGGCCTAGAGGCCGCTTGATACCTGCTGGATCCAAAAAACGTTGAAACATGTCGTGGGCTGCCCATGTTAAACAACAAAACCTAGGTCATGGACCTAGTGGGCCCGGGACTGTCAGCCTCTCGACGAACAGTTGTCTCCCGATTCCTCTCATATTTCTGACCATGTTGGGAACGACAAACGGCGGCGCCGCGAATAGAGCACTAAGGCGGAGTACGACGTCGAGACCTTGGACCAAACAAACCGGAGCGGGGGAAGATGCAGGCGGAGGGGAGTACGAGGGTTGACTTGTTCGGGTGCATGGTGGATTCAGAGGTACCTCCCATGCCCTCCTGGCCGCGTAGGTTATGTAGGCTAGATTCAGAGGTACCTCCCATGTGTTCAGGTCATATGTATCGTTGTCTTCTTTAATGTTGGCGTAACACGGGTCGACGATGGTCTCGGCGAGGTCAACCACGGAGTCCTTCTCCTGCCCGTTGCTGATGATCTTGTATTGCTTCTGGATGTCGACAAGCTTGTTGCACCAGATGGCCGAATCGTCGCATTCTTCCTTCTCTCCACCGTAGCTAAGGTGTAGTCGGCGTTGCCGATGAAACGGGTGAATGCTCCAGAACCTCTGATGGCCCTATAGAAGTGGTAGATCAGAACCTCGTCCCGCACACATACCTTGGCCACGGCGATCCGCTGGTCCTTGTCAGGAGACGAATGGATGGGCACAAGGTCTAGTCCTGCAACCTTGTGATTTCTCGTCCTCTAGGTACTGCTTGAAATCGGTGAGGCAGAGCTTCACCGAGTCCGGATCGTTGGTGTACATCACATTCAACTTGGTGCAGCTATAGGACTGAACGTCGAACTCAAAGGGGAACTCCTTGCTGAAGTCCATATCCAGCAGGCTCACCCATCGGATCGCCATTGGAGTCTCTTCAAGTGAACGAGTGTGTAGGTGGCGGCAGTAGTTCATTTTTCAGCTCTTGGGGAACTGGATTCAGTAGTAAATAGAGTGTGTACAGGCGACAACAGTTAATACCCCTCCCTCGTCCGCTGCACGCCCGACAGAAGATGCACCCTCGGTGAATTCAAACGCCTCCATTAAGAAACACCTACTCCGGCCACACGTCGGTTCACGAGCGGGTCTGTATTGGTACTGTAATAACAGGAGTTAGTGGTCACTTTACTTAAATTTAATTAGCTTTAATAGAAATTTGTACTTAAAACAAGCAATGCATTGGCTCGTTCTATCAGTGACACATGATCAACATGCACGAGAATTAGAATTATTATTCTCAGGACGCACACGATCAGCACATTTGTCGCACTTTCACAAAGATAATACTACCAAGTTTGTACTGTTTGTTATGGTTGTTGTCCTCTGCATCATCATGCCGTGTTTCCCAGCTTGCAAGATTCAGAACCAACAAATAAGATCCAAATAATAAGTACAACAAAGATGCCTACACATCTCATTGATTCCCAGCTTGCAAGATTCAGAACAACCCATTAGAGCCTTTTGATAAACTGAATATCGGGATTAAATCCATCTTGGCTAGCCGTGTCATACAACCCAAGAACTTGGCGAATTCTCTTGACCATCACAACATCTATAATTGAGTATTCCTGTTTCCACAGATAAGAAAGAGCATGATTACTATAATAGTGGCACTAGTTGAAGCAAACTTTATTTCCAAAACGAGAAAAGATTGTGATAGAATAGCTTTAATTAATAAATAGAACATTAGCACAGTGTGACAAAGCACAATCATGTTGATAAAGGACAATACTCACCGGTGTGAGGGGCCCTGTGCTGCCACGACTCGATGTGGTGAACCTGCAAATCCACTTGGATTAGGCCAACTTGCAGATAAATGATTCAATTCATGCACCTTTTTGTGTAGTTCACCTGAAATGAAGCAAAGATTGCATCATTGAGTTAGCAAGAAGTACTAGCAAGAAGTGTCATTGTGGTGACAGTGATCTTGCAAATACTAATAAAATGTTGCACGAGATTACCAGCAGAATTTGACGGAGATTTTGGAAACTCCAATCACCATTTTGTGCACTTCCACCAAAATTGAGAGATGTTGCCCACGTGACATTTTAGTTGAACTGCACAAGACACTCATTCCAAAAAAAATTGTTTTGTGCAGTTCACCAAAAGGTCACAATACCAACAAGGTGAAATGGATATCCTATTTGCACAAAAAGATAGAAAGTAAACAGTTGCTGGTCAATAAGAATATACGAAATGAAAAGAAGCATCTTAATTATGTTCATGGCAATCACGCAAGGACAGTAGAAATTTTAAAACGTCAGCAATGCTTCATGTTACCAGAAGCATTACGATCAACAATGATATTCCTCAAATATTGATTACTTTAATGGTGGCATTACTTGTTTACCATATACAGTAAATCAGCAGCAGCTAAAGAGTTGGTTTAAGGGCATGGGACCGTGGGGACACTAGGACACTCAGCAGCGTAAAGGAGCGACTTACTTATCATACTGGGGAAAATAGCAGGAGTGCCATTTGTAACATACTGGGGAAAATAGCAGGAGTGCCATTTGTAACATAGTTTAATTGCATCTTATCACTGGAGGCATTAGATTAACAATAACACTGGTAACAATGTGATCGCTTCATTTTACATGCACCCTTACATTAACAACAGGAAAAGGTTGGTATAAGGACATGTGACAGTGGACGCATCAGCACAATGTACCTACAAGGAGGCATAAAGTGGTGATGTCGAGTTTGTTCATGCTATGTGAGGGCAGCAAATCTAATGCTAGAGACCTTTTACTATGTGAGGGTAGCAAACCTAATCCTGGAGACCTTGTACTATGTGAGGGCGGCAAATCTAATCCTGGAGACCTTTTACTATGTGAGGGCAGCAAACCTAATCCTGGAGACCTTTTACTATGTGAGGGCAGCAAATCTAATCCTAAGACCTTTAGTATGTGAGGGCAGCAATTCTAATCCTGGAGACCTTTTACTATGTGAGGGTAGCAAATCTAATCCTGAGACCATTTACTCTGTTGACTTGTCCACCAACCGCCACTTTCTATCCTTTTTTCGACCAATAATAGATCTGTTCCTTATCCAGTTTGTACTGCGTTTTCTCATTATTTACCTTTTCAACCAAGAGACCTGTTGGGTATCTGGTCTCTACTACTTTCACCATATTATTTCCTCTTTGAATCAAGTCCTAGATTCATGCTACAACTTTCCCCCCTTTCTTCGTTGTTTGAACAAAGCCCTAGATTCGAATGCATGAAGTAGCTTTACCTCAAATAATACTAAAAATTTAGGTGGCTTTGTCGGTGTCCTGGGAACCAGGGTACCCAGACTTGCCTGACTGCGGGCCGCGACGCGCTCCTACAGCGGCCTGGTACGGCCCAGCTGATCGACCAGCTGCCCAAGACCCTCGCGAGGGAGCTAAGCCTCGCGAGGAGAACAACGTCAAGACCCCCTCAGGAGCGGCCTCGGCAAGGTGCTCCGAAGGGGCGGAGAATCCAAGGCCAAGCTTGCCTCAGGAGGAGGCAGTGATGTTAGCAGTGACGCACCACGCCGGCGGGTGCCAGCGTCCGCCAGCGGCGCAGTTGCCATTTCGGTGCAAGGGGGGCACCGCAGCCGCATGTTCGCGAGGAGCGGGACAACGGTTTCCCCATTGGTGCAACAAGACCGAAGACCGCAAGGACGGCAAGGAGGATGTCACCGCCGAGCCCACCACCGCGTCACCGCCTGATCCTTTTGCAGGCGAAGACTGCTTTTGTCAGGGTTGGAACATCCTTGTGTTCCTGCTCAAAAATGGCCGTTGTGGGATCCCTTCCCGCCTAAACATTTCGGGGGAAGAGGACCATGGCCGCCTACATAAGTAGCTAGGATCCCCACTATGAGGGGGGAGAGGCAGATCCACAAACTCTGCCACCACGCAAAGCAGCAAGAACACTTGCCTCCTGACCCTCCTGAGCTCACCTCCTGAGCTCAGGAACCACTGTACTAGCCCATATTCCAGCCCTCCTGAGGCCAATCCACCAAAGCAGGAAGTAGGGTTTTACATCACGCGATGGCCTGAACCTGGGTAAACTCTTGCGTACTTCACTAGTTGTTTGCTTGAATCTCTTTCCTAGGCGAGGGCGAGACGCTAGGTCGACGTGAGTGGGAGAGATCTTCGTTCACGCCCCTGTGTTCGAACTTCTTTGGTTTTGCGGAGCCCTAAATCTGACATTTGGCGCACCAGGTAGGGGGCATGTCGAAATCTCGCCTCTCCGACGACCTCGCCTCCCCTCTCATGTTCCGCGCGGCCACGATGACTGCGGCCTGCCACATCCGTGTGGGCGCTGACAGTCTCCCCATCGACCAAGCGGTACCGGAGGACCGCGCCGCGCGTGGGCGCTCCTCCTCCTTCTCCGACGATGTTCTTGCCATCCGAGCCACCGGAGGGCGGCCTGTTACACCACTCCCGCCTCCTGTGGCCTCGCCGGTCGCGCTCTTGATGGCACGACGGCTGCCCCGGCACCGGCCGTCTGCCAGAAATCACAGCGCGCGAACGGCTCGCAACGGCGGGCTGCAGGGCGTTGCCAGCGGGGAGCTGCCCTGCCGCGGGGTCGCCTGCATCCTCGGAGGGTCCCAAGCGCCGGCATCGGCCCGGCACGTCAAGTCGCACTTTCGGCAGGTTGGGGCTGCCGCCCGGCCGCAGGAGGCCTCGCGGGCACAGAGCGCGCAGGGGCACACCATCACCTTCGGCCCTAGCGACCTCGCCTCAGAAGCGGCCGACACTAGCGTTCTCCCCACGGTGTGCACGCCCACCATCTGCAGGGTGGCCGTGACGAGGACCCTCATCGACGGCGGCGCCGGGCTCAACATCCTTTCCCCCGAAGCCTTCGGTCATCTGCGTGTGTCCTACAGGCAGCTCCTCCCCACCAAGCCCTACTCAGGGGTCATGGGCTCGGCTGTTCCGCTCGGCTGTTCCGCTCGGCCAGATCCATCTCCCGGTCACCTTCGGCACACCGACTAACTACCGGACTGAGCTCATCGACTTTGACGTCACGCCCATCCACCTGCCCAACAACGCTGTCCTCGGCTTCCCAGCCTTGGCGAACTTCATGGCGGCGACTCACCCGGGCTACAACACCGTCAAGATACCCGGGAGCAGCAGCATTATCGCCGTCAAAGGGGACCCCAAGGCCGCCCTTCAGGTCCTCGGGGGCTCTTATAGGGCTGCTGCCGCAGCTCACCTAGGAGCAAAGGGGGCTCCGGAGGCGCCGGAGGCCGCGCCTGCCAAGAAGAAGCAGCTCTTCTTTGAGGACCCCGCCGAGACGAAGCAGGTGCCCGCTGATGAAGAAGGCTCAGGAGCCACCTTCACCATCGGTACGGGCATGGATCCTGAGCAGGAGGCAGCGCTGGTCCGCTTCCTCAAGGCCAACAAGGACGTGTTCGCCTGGAAAGCCGCAGATTTGGTCGGGGTGCCTAGGCACATCATTGAGCATCACCTCACGGTGTGCCCCAATGCGCGCCCTATCAAGCAGAAGGCGCACAGACAAGCCCCGGAGAAGCAGGACTTCATCGTTCAGGAGGTTAGGAAGCTAGAGGAAGCGGGCGTCGTACAAGAAGTACGGCACCCGGAGTGGCTGGCCAACCCCGTCATAGTCCTAAAGAAAGGAGGCAAGGAGCGCATGTGCATCGACTTCACGAGCCTCAACAAGTTCTGCCCTCAGGACCCCTTCCCCCTTCCGCACATCGACAAAATCATGGATTCAACGGCTGAGTGCGACCTGCTCTGCTTCCTGATGACCCACAAGTGTAGGGAATCTATTGTAGTCCTTTCGATAAGTAAGAGTGTCGAACCCAAAAAGGAGCAGAATGAAATGATAGGCAGTTTTCAGTAAGGTATTTTCTGCAAGCACTGAAATTATAGGTAACAGATAGTTTTGTGATAAGGTAATTGGTAGCAAGTGAGAAACGGTATGGTTTCGGGGTACGTAGGCTTATATAGGAGGAAGGAGGACACCAGGGGCCTCACGAGGGGTCCACAAGGCAGGGGGCGCGCCCTAGTGGGGGGCGCAGCCTCCACCCTCGTGGGCACCTCGTGGCCCCTACTATGTGGTTCTCAAGTCTCCCTTGCATGATTTTCTCCAAAAATATCTCTCCCGAAGGTTTCATTCCGTTTGGACTTCGTTTGATATCCCTTTTCTGTAAAACCTTAAAACAGGCAAAAAAAACAACAATCTGGACTGGGCCTTTGGGTTAGTAGGTTAGTCCCAAAAATAATATAAAAGTGTATGACAAAGCCCATTAAACATTCAAAACATCATAAATAATAGCATGGAACAATAAAAAAATAGATACGTTGGAGACGTATCAGCCACCATGCTAGATTGTTCCGGAGACTTTCTTTTTTAATTGCTCAGCAATGAGGTGTGGGAGATAAGGATGTGGAGAGAGGTGCGGCTATCTTTTGTAAAATTATCATAGTTAGCTTTCTATCCGTCAGATATAGATCAGACGGTCTATATTACAAGATGGCAGGCACACCATAATCGCCAACTCGGTTTTTTATAAGGGTACATATGATAAGTTTGCTAACTACTAAAGTAAAGTGGAATTTCTCGATGTTACACAAGTAAATTAAGGTGATTGTTTATCATACGGGTAAGGGTGGATGAAGGGTGGTAGGAACAAATGCTCCGCCTAGAGCATGTGTGTTTGAGATGGAGTCTCAGTGTGTGTGTGTTGGGGGGGGAGAGAGAGAGATGGAGTCTTAGTGTGTGTGTGTGATGGAGTCTTACTGTGTGTGTGTGTG
>LR738709.1:335686917-335851199 GCA_902687465.1 Secale cereale
GGGTCCTCGGTGGCGGATGTAATTTAAGTGTGCATGGCTTCATCATAGAGAGGTGATGTGTATGGCAGAGGCCACCAACGATGGGGTGCGAGAAAGAAAATGCCCATAGAGAGGGAAGAGAAGGTGTGTGCGCGTGAGAGTAGTCGACATCGAGAGAACGTGTTTGTTCGAGAGACACCGAGGAAGACTACTATATATCGATGGTGCATGTAGGCGGGAATTAAACAAAGGGATGGTCTTATTGGTTTCGGGGATATAAGGGAAGAGTGAGAGGGGGGGTAGCTACAAGGAGAGATTGTTTAGTGTGAGTGTGTGTTTTACCCATCCAGGCGGAAGTTATGTGCACACAAGAAGAGAACGATTCGATGTGGCATTAGGGTTGAGGGTAATTAACTACGTATGGAGACATAGAGACCTTCAACGTGCATGTGTAAGAGGTATACATGTATAAGTGGGATGTGTGTGTGTGTGCACGCGTGCATGATCGAGATAAAGGAAAGAAGACATAAGTCATAAGCTAAGATCAACAACATGGGAGAGACGAATTGGTATGACAATATGCATGCATGCGAGAATGCAGGGAAGAAGGCCCGAGAATTGAGCATGTGTTTTTGTCTTTAAGACATAGTGGCATGGGCTGGAGCATGCATCTATGGCGAGCAGAGGGAGTGAGGCACAACGATTGTGCAAAAGAGATCAACCTATAAATGAAGGAAGGTTGATGGAGAAACAGATAAATAGAAAGATAAAGATGCTAGCTAGTGTACGTTAGAGATAGGAGTCGAGTGGATCAGAAGGCTGAGTTATGGGTGTGGGTGTGAGAGAGATGAAGAAAGGGTGCGTCCGACTCACATACAAACAAATATCAGAGAGAAACGAGATCCCGAGAGACGGAGTTTTGTGTCTGCGAGAGAGAAAGATATTTCAAAACAAGAGTGATAGCTAGAGAAACATATGAGGGAACGCAAGATATCTCTAGGGAGAGAGAGAGTGTGTGTGTGAGCGACATACAAGAGAACAGTGGAGGAATATGAGACCCTGGGAGACAGAGTTTGTGTTTGTGTGTGAAAAAGAGATATTTAAGAGGAAGATTCGTAGGTTCTCATACCTAAGGAGAGAAAGACATCTCTGTATGAGGGGTGTGCGAGTGGCACACAGGGGAATAGTAGAGAGAAATGAGACCCCGGAAGACAAAGTTTTGTGTTTGTGTGAGAGAAAGAGATTCCACATGGAGAATCATAGTTAGAGACACATAGCAGGGAGCGAGATATACTTAGAGAGAGATAGAGTGATGAAGGTCGAGGAAGAGAGTACCGTCAGTGTGTTGCGAAGATAAAAGATCATTGGTGACATACATGTAGCACGAGAGATACCCGAGAGACGATGAACGCGTATAGGTTAGAAAGATAGTCCTATATAAGCATGAGTGATAGTTATATGAGACGAATATCTGGATTTAATGAGATTCAAATATTTAAACACGAGATCACGACATCGATAATATCATAACGCAAATTGGTGTATCAAACATGCATATTCATTTGAATTTAGGGACATGCGTCATGTTATATAGATTATCAATATTGGTGATCCATAGATTCTTTAATTAGAAACAATGCATGGTTTGTATGCAATTAATGTCTAAATGGGATTACACTATATGTTGCGTGTGTGAAACACATTATACATGTTTGAGAAGTAAAAAAAAACCGCATGAAACACACATTAGTTGGAGACAGTTAGCGAGGAATGCATACATTGGATTTCAACATAAAGTGGTTTCAAATATTTGAAAATCCAAATTGATGGATACAACCTTATGAATCTGAGATAGTGCCATTGGTAAACCATATTTATGTATAAAGGGTGTTGTGCTTTTGAAAGTATATACAAAAAGATGTATATAGAATTTTATTCCAATCGAAAATGGATCCCGCCCGAAAAAATAGAATACAAACGGGATTCGAATTGAGTTGGCATGGTAAACGTGCACTCTACAAAATTTGAACGAAGCGCGCCCGAAACCAAAATCTGCGAGATGGAAATTACTAGTGCCAATCCCTGCCACGCAAAGCCTATCTGCTCGATTTCTATAGGTTTTGATAGGGGTAGGTTTGTAATTTCACTCAAATGTGACATAACCGCCTCTCACCCGGATTCATACATGGTGGGCGCCAAAACACAGTGTGTCCTCGGCCGAAATTGACTCCCTCCCCGATTCATACACGGTGGGCGCTAAAAACAAACTCTCGTCCGCAAATATTCGGTTTATGCCAGATTACCGTCCTATCCCCAACCGACTAATATTGTTGTGATGTAGGAAATTTGAAACGGGGGCTAAGTTTGTAAATTTCCTCGCATTTGAGACAAGCGCGCCCTGCAGACATGGTTCCCCCCTTCCTCTCCACCTCCATTTCCCCATTCGTACTCCGTGGGCGCCAAAACACCCTCTCCACCCCAGCCTCCTCCGTCCGCCACCCCATCCACCGCCGTCCTCCTCTACCATGCTGGAGCTGATACCCTGACGCCGCCATCCATTACAAGAGATCGACCTCTCTCATCCACGGCTTCGGACCGGGATCCTTTCATCCCGTCCTCTCGCTTCATCCTCGCCGTCGTCCACCTTGCCGGCGCTGCTCCTACGACCGTCTCGTCCATCGCACCCCGCCGACCCTCCTAGATCTGCTTCCGCGCCACCGACAGCCATCGCTACCGCAGCACCATCAAATTCTCAGCAGATGCATACACGGTGCCGCACCAGAGGCGGTACTCTTTCGTATCTGCTCAACTTAGTTATCATAGCAAGAAAATAGATCACCACTGCTTTACTCTGATTTCTTGTCCATCTCTTACTTGCTAGTTGAGAGCAAACATTGGTTGCGAAGTTGCCTTTGTCCGGTTTGCACCTTCAGATCCTCCATGGCACGCTCAACACTATACTCCCAATGCTTATGGTTTTCCCCTTTTATATTCCACACTAGTTAAATCACAGTAGACTAAATTTTCAAAATTGGGTCAGTCGATTTTTCAGAGCTAGCCGGAGTTTGCCGGTGCGAACGAAGGGGCTCGGGGGGGACTTTGGTTGTGTGGGGGGCGGTGGTGGGGCCTCGCCGAACGAAGAAAACTCGACGCGGGTGGGGGCGGGGTGGGGGGTGGGGGTGGCGGAGGAACACAGGCGGTGGGGGCCGGTGGCCCGGCCGGCGGCCCATGCGGTGTTTTGTATGGGAAGAATCAGAGACGAGGAAGAACAAGGGTTAGGAGACGTAGGATCTTCATCCAACCGCGTGAAATGGTCGACTGACCCAAATGACAAAAGTCATGCGACTTGCATGCAGACATGCCTTTATATTCAGTACCATCATCGTACCTGCTTAGCACTGCTCCTGAATCGATCAATCTAAACAACGTGCCACTCATAATTCCAAACCTGTTGCTCAAGTACGAATCTGATATGATTCTGATTTACTAAAACAGATAACATTTAATTGGTCAGCTAATGTTCCTACTTTACTTTTGAAAAGCACGTGCACCACATATAGAGAGACAGCAGGGAGTTGCTTTCTTAATGTGCCCTGGTTCATGATGTGTGGGCACTGCGCAACGAACATTTCATTATCCAAAATTTGCTTGCTCTTCTTTAGCATGTTCCTCTTCCGTTCTTCTTTAATAAGTACTCTCTCCATTCCTAAATACAAGTTTTTGTATAGATTCCACCATGGACTACATATGGAGCAAAATGAGTGAATCTACACTCTAAAATGTATCTGGATACATCTGTATGTGATCCATAGTGGAAATCTCTACCAAGACTTATATTTTGGAACGGAGGGAGTATGATAGTAGTACAGTATGTTCCTTGTAGTGAAGATGAGCAGGGACATTTGCAGTGTAGAGGTCTATACGGTCGGTTGGTATGGACACTTCGAACTCTTCGGGCCTCTTTGATTCGTAGGATTTTGTAAACATGGGAATAGGATTTGTAGTGTCCTGCCCACTTGAATCCTATAAGAATAGCAAGGAAATGCGGGGAGCTGTGTCACCTTTGAGAGTTATACTGATATTAACAGTACCGCACCTTCAGTTGAAGAGAGCTGGTATCCGAAGCCTTTCTAGCCGTACCGGCAATACTAGCACATATATTCCAGCAAGTTCCACTTTCTGATTTTACTCTGATGCTTACGGTTTTCCCGTTATATCTACACTATGATTTGTGTAGCTGCTTTGTGTCGCACTAGCAGCAGTCCACTCTTGAAGCTAAGCACTGCAATGACTTACAAAATTGGCACCAAGGCATTGAGCGCCATTCTGGATGCAATGAAACTCATACGCTTCCCACCTGTTGACTCTTGTTCAGAATATGATCCTAATGACTATTGTTCAAAATTGCCACATATAGAGAGACATCATGGAATTGCATTTCTTTGGGTGCTGTGATTCATCATGATTGGGCAACCAACATTGTATGCAATTAAGCGAAACCTCAAGAATATGCTTCCTCTTATGTTCTTTAACATGTTCCTCTTTTGTTATTCTGTATTTAGTACGTACAATATGTTCCTTGGCGGGAAGGGGAGCAGGGACATCTGCAGTCAACAGCTGATAGAGCTGGCATGTACTTGATCGATAGGCTTTCAATTACTAGCGACAATACAACACCGTATTTTGAAGCCAGTTCCACTTTCCCGATTTATATATAGTGGTTATGGTGTACCCCCTTCATGTACACTATGATCTGCCTAGTTGCTGTGTGCTCTTGTTATCATGGTTTGGCAGTAAACTCTCTATACAGTATATTATGAACCTATCATCTGCCAACTATCATTACTTCTAGAGCCTATTTTTTTTTGTACTTGTGCCAGATTATATAAATGCACGCACCATATTACAGCACACATGAGCTCTCTCATCAGAATCCAGTGATAGCACACAACTGTTTACAGGGGCGCCCCTATATTAGAATATCCTCTGCATTACAAAGATAATCTCACAACTATTTATGTTTTCATGGTTCTCGGATATT
This sequence comes from Secale cereale, assembly GCA_902687465.1. Classification (NCBI taxonomy): domain Eukaryota; kingdom Viridiplantae; phylum Streptophyta; class Magnoliopsida; order Poales; family Poaceae; genus Secale; species Secale cereale. The sequence goes on from LR738709.1 coordinate 335,691,938, forward strand.
ATACATAATTACAGTGAATATCAGAATCCGCGCATCAGAAGAATATTGTGGAACACTGCAATGACTTACAAAATTGGCTCCAAGGGATTGAGTGCCATTCTAGATGCAATGAAACTCATACGCTCCCCACCTGTAGATTCTTGTTCAGAATATGATCCTAATGACTATTCTAACCTCGAGGAGTCAAAGGCAGATGGCCTGTCATGTTCACCCATCAAGATGACTGCTCTAATTTGGCAAGGTTTATTGATTGCGCGTATCTTGCATTTCTTCTACTTTGTTGCACCGCCATCTGCTTAGATTGCTCATCATATATGTCGAGATACCATGCCCACCCATCATCAATATATATTCCATTTGTCATCATACCATGTTTTTCCACTCAAATGATGTTCTTGTGCATCAGACATCAAAAAGGAAGAGGGTGGTTGCCGAACCTGAAGGACCACCAGCAAAGTCCTTGAAAAACATGGTTGTGCCGGAGAAATCAGACAACACCCCACTTATATTGGTTGTACAACCAGTGACACAAAATGTAGGACCGACTCCAGCAGACTGTACCCATACTTCACTGGCCACACCACTAGCCCCACCACACAGGCTCTGCACTCCAGCAAAAGGTATGCTGATTTCAGTTGCCATAGCACCAGTCGTACCACAGAAAAATCCCACTCCAGCAAAAAGTACAGCAAGTCCACCGGCCGAAGACCTATCCCAACTGCAGAGACGACCAATTCCTCCAGATTGGAACCCCATTCCAGTTATTCCCAGTTTAAAAGACAATGCTTTCAATGTTGTTAGGGACTACGTGCATATATTCCCCTCATTGGAAGATTATAGTGACGACAAACACCATTTTCACATCTTCCTGTCCCACTTACATGTAAGTGTTATTATTCATGGTGATTATTTTCCTGTTTTCTGCTGATTGAACACATCAATGATTTACATTACATTGTTGTAAGTAGGCGAGGGTCAATCTGGATAGTCATGACGAGCAAAGCTTGCTTGCGCTTTTCAAGGAAGCATTGCAAAAGTATTGGTGTTACCTGAGGAAATCACACTTTGATGGCAAGTCTATAAATGAATTTCTGGTGAAGTCTCATGTGCTAAATTTAGAAGACATTGAATGAAAAAACCTTGTTATGTACTCATCTCCTTCCGAGATGAGGTACTGTCTATGATATCGCATGACAATTTGAACTTCTACTTTTCTGCATGTGCCTTACGGATCTTTTTTGCAGGAAATCTGCTCGAAAAAGAATTCCGGTTTGAAAAGAACGACAGGATATCGCAAATATGCTGCCCGCTGGTTTTCTCTTGTTAGTACATGTTGTCCTATATCATTGTACTTGCATACATACGTGGTTCATTATGTGACAGCAGTATGCATGATAGCTTGCTTATCAATTGTTCGCTCCAAATTATCTGATCTGTATGAATGGTTACAATAGTGTAGAATATATCCAATGCCAATGAATTTTTTTAGCTCTGCATTGTTCTTGTAAGTACATGCTGTCCTTTATCAGTGTACTTATATTGACAGGTAGTTATTCATGTACCATCACTCTGCAGCTTATTTTCCTTTGCCCTCCATTTTCTACACATAAGACCTATATTTACTCTTTATAAGGTTGGATAACACCGATGGTACTGAAGAAGTTTAGCTCTGCATTGCTCTTGGCTATACCTTTTGCCTGGATCGCTGTACTTACATTTATAGCTACTTGGTTATATAGTATCACTCTTCATCTTATCTTAAGTATTCTCCATTTTTTTCTTATATCGTCACATCTATATTTACTCTTAACAAAATGTAGAATAAAAGCAATGCTTATGAAGAAGATTATGTGGTAAACTTATTGAATTGCCCCCACCCCATCAGAATGGACAAGGGCTTTATAGAGCCTGCCTTCACCAATAATGTAGGTTTGTCCTTCTCAAACCTTCAAACTTTGTTGTGTATATTTGGTTAGGCATGACTGCAACAACTGTTTATTTTTGGTGTTTGCATCAAATTGCATGTTTAAAGTTTATTATGTACTCCAATTCATAAACAAAAGTTTGTCCTTCTCAATTTAAGTTTTCAGTTGTACAACCAAGTTCCTTCTTCATACCATGTAAATTAAACTATATAGAGCAAGTGATCTTATTTTGCCGATCTAAAATGGGATAAATTGACAGCACACTAACCATTGATACTTTTGAGTTCTTGATCTGTAATCCAGTGGTGTCGTGAAGCTGCCAACTCCTTCACAATGTCATTTCCTACCATGTCTTGACCTGAATAATACCATATTGTGTTAATGCTATTTAAAATTGTGTCACTTTATTCATCAGTAAGAAATGTGATGAATTGTCAGCACTGATACTTATATGTGCAAAACCTTTCATCTGTCTACTTGTTTATCTTTCAGAGTGAGGAGGATATAAGTGTCAAACAAGTGCAGTCTCACCAGCTTGCTCAGCTGCTTGCGTTGCAGCTCCCGAGCAGGGCTAACCTTTCTTGAACTCTATTGAAGTGTTGTCGGTTTTGTATATTATTTTGTCGGCATGTTTAGTTGCACTAGTGGCGATCTTTGATGCCCAGTGTATGTAATCTGCTGTCTTCTTGTGCTTTATTATCACAGTGGCGAACTTTGATGCCCAATGGATGTAATATGTCGTAATTTCTTTATTGTATAGTCTAGGTTTTTTCTTATTCACGATGATGCAGTTATTTTACTGTATATATATCCTGTCTTCGCAGTAAACCGTCAAACCGTAAAATTACAGTACATAATCAGGCCGTCATGCAAATCACCATGTATGATCCGCATCATGGGCCCCATCATCTTGGTCCGTTAACAGCCCTAAATGTTAACTGGCCCACTAGTAGATTTGGGCCTTTAATAGGCCGAGTAAACCGCCGACCCTATTTTCCCAAGAAAACTCAATGGGCCTTTAGGAGGCTGAAAAGTAGGTTGGGCCTGAATTGTGACAAACAGCTCACGGGCCGACAGTAGGCCGAAATAGACCCGAGCCCATGAATGCGCCAATCAAATCACGGGCTTATAACATGCCAAAATTGTCTCGACCCTTGTTTGGCCCAATCAGATTATCGGCTGCGAGCAGGCCGGATGCAAACCGGGCCATAGTTAGGCCCAACTATATGACGGGCTTTTAACAGGCCGATATTAATACAGGACCGAAATGCTAAACAGACCCTTATCAGGCCGAAACTAATATCAGGCCAAATTACTAAATGGGCCTTTAGCAAGTGGGCCCAAAAGCATAGCGTCAAGTTGACGGGCCGAATATGATATGGGCCATAATTTAGCCCAAATCCTCTTAAAGGGCCGGACCTGATCTGGGCCGTAATTTGGCCCAGAACATGGTAGGCTTTTAACGGGCCGGATCTCATATGGGCCATTATTAGGCCCGGAACGTGGTAGGCTATTAATGGACCGGATCAAATATGGGCCAGCATTTGGCCCAAAATATGGCAGCCAAGTAATGGGCCGGCCTACTAGGGTCCTCAAAATCATGTGGGCCTACAGCTGGGCCGACCCATTAATGTTGGCGAAACCTCGTGGGCCTTTAGCTGGGCCGGCCCATTATCGTACACAAAAAATTTGTGGGCCTTCACCTGGGCCGGCCCATTATGACCCACAAAAATCTTGTGGGCCTTTATGTGGGCTGGCCCATTATGACCCGCAAAAATCTTATGGGCCTTTAGCTGGGCCGGCCCATTATAGTCGCAAAATCTTGTGGGCCTTTAGTTGGGCCGGCCCATTATGGTCTACAAAATCTTGCGAGCCTTTAGTTTGGCCAGCCCATTTAAACTTTATGGGCCACTTTTGGGCCGGTCCACGTGTCAACATATCATAGGCGCATCTCGCCCATTGGATGAGTGACACTTGTGCCAATGCGGAGCTGACACCTGTTTCCGTGAGCCAATCAGAATTTTATACGTCGAAAATCCCCATTGGTCGGGGCTGTTAACGGGTTATCGGATCCAAAACCGGACCCGATAGCTTAACGGCGTCCCGTTACGATGGATGCCACGTGTCGGTCACCCTTGACTAAAGCACTTATGTGACGCATGATTTATCGTCATGGAAGTGGACACTTCCGTGATGATAATTTTGGCAATGTCATGGAACACTTCTACGACAGCACAGGTATGACTATCTTGATTCTGTCATAAAATCGTCATGGATGTACATGCATGACAGAAAACGTGACCTACTGTGACAAACACGTATCATCACGGAAGTGTATTTTTTTGTAGTGTATGGTCGATATCATCTTGTAGCATCATCACCGTCGACGCCATGCTAACGACATCGCTCGACCTCGCCACGAGCGACTAGCCCATCCACCCCAACTTTTGTATGTGTCATCATTCAACGTGCGATATTGTGCACATCATGTAGCTCGTCTATATCACAATTTTGGTCGTCGATCTTTCAATGTGCGACATTGTGCACATCATGTAGCTCATCTATATCATAGTTTTGGTCGCTGGTCTCAGCCAGCCGAGCACCTCCCCCATGCATGCAGTCAGCGGTCCGCTTCGGAGAGTCAAAACTCTATAAAGCAACAATTGGCACTAGTCTAACGAAACCACTTGGTATACGACAATGATCGGTCAAACTATGCATGACACACGATTGAACGATGTTGTCCTCTTTTGCCCTGAGCATGGATGTCTTGATGTGTATCATCGTCTCAAAATCATCCAAAGTATATTGTGTGTATAGCAAAATTCCTAGACTAATATGTTAGTACAATGAAAGTGATATACAAGGTGCCAACACTATGTATAAATGATGTAAAAATAGAATGAACATAACACAAATTATAGATACATCAAAGATGTATCAGTATCCCCAAGGTTAATCCCTGCTTTCCTTGGGAGGGTAGATGACAAAAGAAATATTCTTTGTTCCTGAATTCCACCCCAACATGAACATGGTTATGCTATGTAGTTTCATTAAATTTTAACCATAAGAAAAGTGATGCAAAGAAACTGTCTGTAGTTGACGACTATCAGACGATACCAAAGAGAATAGACAAATATCGTTTCACCCTTTCATGAATCAATGCATCAAGTCTGCATTCCTTTTACCGAGCTTTAGAAAGAAGGTCAATATATGTTGGGAACTCGGCTAGTTCTTGAACTCGGTGCCATTGTCACTCCTGACGTGCCTGATCTTGAAGCCATAATTCTTCATGGCTCGGTTTGAAAATCGTCTCAAGACATCCTGCATTTTGTACATAATAATATGCACCGAGGTGTAATAATAGAAGTTGTCAACTATGAAAAAACCATATAGAGTTGTATCATTCGTTAGTGTGGCATAGTGAGTAGGACCAAAAAGATCCATACAGATCTCGAGGTAGATCAACTATGTAAACTTGTCATGGTGATCTCACGGCAGATGCCATAGGATGGCTAAAGAGTGGGATAGACACAAGGGCACCATTGGGTTCCAAAGGGAGGTTGGCACGCGCAAGTGTGAGACACGAGATGTACCCAGGTTCGGGTCTCTCCATAGAGATAACACCCCTAGTCATGCCGAGTGTGGTTTATATGAAGATGATACAAGCTTGCTACTAGAGCTGTTTTGGGGAGGAAGGAAGACGAGCCAAGGCTTAGGACACTCCTTCTCCTGGGTGTGTGTGAGTGAGTAGCTAGATGAACATAAATGTGAATCTGAACCCTTGTGCATGGGGGAGCACTGGGGAGTCTTATAGGCTGCCCCCAGGGGTTACTATGGTCTTATTACATGGGCGCGGGGCCCGGACGTCAGTGTCTGGAAGCTGGCACTGGTAACCGCCGGGTACCTGGGTACGCCGGGTTCTCCGGGAAGCATTGTGCCTCAAAGTGCCATACATCACGGATTGGGCGAGCCCAGTCAGCTACAGTGTCGGAACGCCCTGTCACCATCGGTCCTCGCTGATGGGATGGAAGCGCACTGTAGCCATCCCTGCGCCGGTCAGCGGGGTAGGTCATCCACTATAGCCATGCTCGCCCCCTCGTGGGGGCATGTCTCGCCGTATGCTTGGAGGGGACGGGCGCTGACCCGTCACCGGGTTGAGGATTGTGCCGGGATCCCGCTTGTTTGTCTTTTATGGATTTGTCTTCCTGGGAGCAGCCGACACGCGCTTGCCGGCTGGCCGGGTTGAGGGACGTTGCTTGCCCTGATGTTTTTGAAAGAGTTCTGGGCTCCGTTGCCTGCCCGGGTGCCATCGCCCCGACAGTAGTCCCCTAAGCTGTGAAGGAATGCCCGCTTTGGGCCGGAGGGTCTTCACAGGTTCACCCCCCGCGAGGAGGCGTCTAGGATGATGATGTTAGTGCCAGCCGGATTCTGGCGATCCCGGCCGCGCGCAGGATCGCGGCATCCCGGCATGAGCGCGAAAGGAAGCATCCGCCGAATCTTCAAGGGGGAGGGACGAGCTCTGTGCGGCCCGATGTCGCGCCACGTGGAAGCCAGGGGCCGGCGAGGCTCTGCCGGGCTACGCGCATTGATGGGACATGACCGCGGACTGGGCCCCGCCACTTTGCACCCTCGGCCCGTGCCCGAGGATTGATTGTGGGCGGAGTGGGCGGTTGCTCTTCTCAAGGTAATTATGTCGTGGGGGGAAACGTGTCCGCACGGTGCGAGGAAGTGGAATTGTGGGCGCAGTCGATCCCACTTCCCCACGTCGTGTCGTGGGTTATAAATACGGTTCGGTGGGAGCGGCGGAGATGCTCACACACACTCCCCCTGCCTCACTCTTCTCCTTCTCCTTGCTTCCGAGCCCAAGGCCGCTCCGACGCCACTATGCCACCATCGAGCAGCGCCCAGCGGCCACCTCGGCTAACCTTTCACTACCGCGCCTTCTTCCTCCAACGCTCTCTCCTGATAGCGCGCCCCAAGGGACGTGGGAAGGGTCTGAGACCACGCTGGAGGACATCCAGTACCTCCGGGACACGAGGCGGTTGCAGCCGACGATGGAGGTGGCAATGCACGTGCCTAGCACGAGCTCTCGCCGCAGCCGGAGGGGAACGAGTGCGTAGTCTTCCTCGCCCACTTCAAGCGCGGGTTCGGCCTTCCAGTGAGTTATTTCTTCCGCTCCTTCCTCAACTTCTTTGGGCTGCAACTGCACTACTTGGGGGCGAATGCGATGCTGCAGCTCTCCGGCTTCATCGCGTTATGCGAAGCGTACTTTGGTGTGGAGCCCACGGTGGACCTCTGGGTCCGCTTCTTCTTCCTGAAGCAGTAAGGGCCACCGATCGGCATGATGTCCGTCTGTTGAGCGGCCGTCATCTCGGTCCAGCCACATGGGACGTGCCCCAAGATGCCATTGGAGGACTCTGCCAAGAAGTGGCAGAACTCCTTCTACGTCCACAACTTGGGCGAGGACTACATCAACCTGTCGCCGTTCGCCCTCGTGACGCTGGACGCCAAGATGAACTGGAGCTACAGCCCCGAGCACCCGCCACAAGCGTTGGTGAACAAGAGCCACCGGGTGGCTGAGATGGTAGCGCATGAGGGACTAAAGGCGGCGGGCCTCATCATAGCCTTCATCGCGCACCAGGTGCTGCCACTGCAGCGCCGGACGCACATCATGGGCCGCCGCAGGTCCCCACACAGATGTCATCGCGGGAGTTGACACGGGAGGCGATCACCGATAGTGTCAACAGCATATCTGAGGCCAAGCTCGTCATAGACTGACGCTATGGGAAGTCGCCCTACCACCGAGGGCGCCCGACACCCACAGTGAGTCCCTGGTCCCCGTATTTTGCCATGACCGAGCTGTTCCTACGTCCCGACGCGACGAAGGAGACATTGTTGCTTGCGGTAGAATGGATGCGTGACGAGGAGACGGCGCTGGTCCTAGTGGGCGGGTGAGTCGGTCCGGCCGAGCTCACGTGCACCGACGAGGACGAGGAGCCGGCCGAGGAGTAGCTGGCGGACGCCAGAGCCGTTGCGGCTAAGGATGGAAATTTTATCCATGGACATGGATATCCATGGATATCCGACCCGAATGGATAGGGTTTGGATATGCTTTTGTGTCCATGGGCAGGGCCCAAACCCGACCCGATTACTCGTGGGTAGGGCATGGATATAAACTTGTACCCGTGGATATATCCAAACCCGACCTGATAGTATGATTTAATGGGCAAAAGTCTGCTATCCCTACCCCGCTGTCACATGTCCCACTGCAATTTTACACTTTGTTATCCAAAACATGCAAAAGAAATTACACATTCCCCGTCATAACTTTTTATTAATTGACATTCAATCCCCTCTATAACATACCCAACACCCTTCCCTTATTTTTATCTCCTTGTTAAATGACTCGTCATTCTCATCTGTTAGAAAAATACTAAATGATCTTATGTTGTTAGTGGACGTTGATTTACCATAAGTGAAGCCTAGCCTACCATGAAGTGAAGAATGGAAGAGCTTATGTTAACATTGTGTTATGTCTTATTTATATGTCTAGAGAGGACCCAGTGGATATCCGGTGGGTACGGATATCCATCGGGTTTGGACATGGACACAATTTTTCACCCATGGATTTTTTTCATGGGTGGGCAAAAACTGTCTTCATGGATATGGATATGGATTTGATATTGTTCAATCCTATCCAAACCATACGCCTTGCCATCCTTAGTTGCGGCGCGCCACAGGGGTAAGTCTTTGAACCCGGACCCGCTATGAGATTGGTCGGGCGACGACGAGGACTTTCTGACGGATGTTGGCGACCCAGAAGCCCCAGCACGAGGAGTTGGCGGCGCCAATCCCTTGCGGCGGCTGAGGAAGGCGACCGACATCGGGTCGTCCTGTGGGATGGCGGTGGGAAGCTGGCCCCACGGGAAGGATTCGGTGGAGACAGCCGCCCGGAATCCGGCTGCAAAGGGAAGGGCGGGGGTGTCACCGCCACGATGCAGGACCATGGCCAAGAAGCCACACCGGGTTCTCCCGGCCGCACCGCCGAGGCGGGCTATCCCGACGGTGATCGGGTAAGTGTTCTTGCCGGTTTCTATTTGTATGTTCGATCTTGCCTTCCTTATGCTTTCTTTGTGGTGTGCATGACGCCTCTAGACATGGCGATGGTGGTTGCTGAGGCCGTGGCGGGGTCCAGCCCCGTGCTCCGGAGGGTGCGAAGCAGAGCCATAGATCAGGTGGAGAGCTCGCCCGAGGATCTTGGCCTGGACCCGGCGGACACAGAGCGGTGCGTCTGGCGAGATCGGGCCATGGCCGTGGAGGTGGTAGAGGAGGCCTCTGCCTTGGCCTGGGAGAAGGCCGCGCCACGAGGAGGAGGATCACCAAGAACCTGGCTTGGATGGAGATGGCAGCCGGCACGGCGCCGGCCGTGATCATCATTGAGCCCCAGACGGATGAGGGGCCCACTCACGTCGAGTGTGTCATTCTGGACGACAATGACAATGACGCCTGCGAGGGTGAGGGTGAGGCGATGAACGAGGGCGCTCCATCCCGAGACGACCCGGTCGAGTTGGCGGAGGCCGGGGAGGAGGGGCGCATGGAGGGCGCCACCTCGGACGGGACGCCGCAGGGGACGTCGGCCAGGGCGGCGGAGCCGACGTCGGCTGGGGCTTCGGGAGTGATGGCGGCCAGGGCGCCAAAGGTGATGTCGGCGGCTGAGGAGCCGACTGACGAGGGTGCACCTTGGCAATCAGGCTGTCGTCGATGGCATCCGGGAGTGGGCTTGCCGCGGGGTCATCGCAGCCCTGAGATGGAGCCGGCCGGGCCATGTTCGGGATGCGCACCCAAGAAGAGGCGGCGATGGACGCCGTGCGCCAAAACCTCCACGGGTGCGAGGAGCGGCTGCGGGCCTTCGCCCAGAACGAGCATGGGCTGGATGAGGGAGCTGGAGCGCTCCGTCGTGGTAAGTGTCTCCTTTCTATATTGCTTCTTTGGCTTGTCAACGGTGGCGCGCTAGCGCACCCACTTGGTGTAGCCCCTAAGGTTCGGGCCAACTATGAATTAGTTGGGTCGAATCTTATGAGCGTTTTATAGTCTTTGCTGGCTTCTGTCTTCTCGCAATATCTGGACAGCTTCTGGGTCGGCCACCACAACCGGCTCATGGAGATGCGCCGGGAGGTGATGGCGCAGCTGGCCACCAAGGAGGAGGCGCGCCAGCACGTCGAAGCTATGTCTCGCTAGCTTTCACTAGGGGCGCGCTAGCGCACCCACTGGGTGTAGCCCCCGAGATTCGGGCCAACTATGAAGTAGTTGGGTCAAATCTTATAAATGTTTCTTTCTTTTTGCCGTTATCTTGACTTGAGAATTGAGACTGTGTCGCGCAGCTGTCGCGGCCGAGGTGCTGGATCTGCGGACCCGGCTTGCCGACGCCGGCCAGCAACACGACCAGGCAGTCATCGAAGTCGGCCAGCTCCGGGTTGAGGCGGAGCGACTGAAGGCGGAGGCCACCAAGGTGGAGGAGGCCCAGAAGGCGCTTGTCGAAGCCAGCCAGCAGCGCGATCAGCTGGCCGACAATAAGAGCCAGCTCCAGGCCGAGATGGAGCGGCTGAAGGCGGAGGCCGCCAAGGCGGCTGAGTCCCGAGCACAAGAAGGCCGCCGCCGCCAAGGCAGAGGAACTGAAGGCAGCCGTTGACAAGCGCAGCGAGCTGGAGAAGATGCTTGAGACACGCGGCCACGCTAGGCACCGTGCGAGGCGCAGCATCTGGACGAGCTCCTCGTCAGTAAGTCTTGCTTCATTTGTTTCGCCGGGTCGCCGTCCGGCATGGTTTCTTCGTGGCTGATTGCCTTGTCTCTTTGTGCGACGGAGTACTTCTCGGAGATGTAGGAGGAGGCGGAGGAGGCCATGCTTGCCCATCGGGTGACCCAAGCGGATGCGGGTACCAAACTCGACCCGCACGTGCGTCTCCGACAAGCATGGCCCCATAGAGTTTGAATCTTGGCTAGCTGGCGGCCCAGCGGAGCCCCAGCTGCAGGCGGAGGTGGGCCGGATCACCGCACGGGCCAGCTACCTAGCCCAGTTTGCCTTCCATGATGAGTTCCAGATGGAGCGGGCCGAAAGCGGCGGGGTGGTTGAGCCCGGCGACTTCGGCTTGGCGCTCGGCGATCTGGAAGGCAGCTCCGACGAGACGGACCCTCTTGCAAGCGGTGCTATCGGGATGGAAGACGCCACTACCTCGGCGAACCTGGAGGCCGGCATGGAGGAGTTGGTGGACGAGTGAGCCGACATGGACACCGACCGAAGCCGTCCTGCCTCTTTATATTTTCTTTGCATTTTCATTAGTTTGACAAGTCCATCCACTGGGGGTGTAGGGACATGTAATGGACTACGGCCACGGGCCTTTTTGTAATGTAAATATTTCATGGATGTCTATGCTTTTGCTTTCCATCCTTAGGCTCTGTTCTCTTTTGCCTTTCCTTTGAGCTTCCCCTGCTAGTTGAACAGGTGGGTTCCGGTCTGTGTCAAGAGGTTCGGCCTTGGGGATGGGCGTGCGGTACTTTAAGCTTTTTCAAACATTTAGCGCGAGCGAAACACCCACTGGGCCGGCCAGCGGTGGGTGGCGAAGCCGGCCGGCACGAAGCTGGTCGTGCGGCAACTTAGTGTGGTGAGGACGAGTTAGCTGATCCGGCAAATCCTCCTTAGCATTTTTCGGCGTGCCGGCGCTCTGGCCCCGGGTTCTTGCCAGCCAACAGCCGAAGTCAGACTGTGGCTTAGGGCGAAGTGAGGGGTCTTGGTGACTCAGAAACTCCGGGTAGCGCTAAGGAAGACGGTGGAGTGCGGTCAAGCCGGGCAATCCCCGAGCCCCCGGGTTTGGACAGGCCAACCCGGTGGCGGGGGTTAGGAAAATTTTAAAAGTATGCGCAGGGCACAATAAGTTGGTAGGTGAACGTACAACTAACACCCGGGTGGTTTTGGTAATTAATAACAACATATAGCTCATTGAACCTAATATCTTTTAAATATAAATATTTTAGGAAGTTCAGTGGTTGGCATGGCATGGATTAGAAATTTGGACCCCTCAAAAAGCTAAGGAAAAAGATTAGCAAAAGCTCAAGACTCTACATTTTCATTTTAGTGATCCAAGATCACATTGGGTCCATAAGAAAAGCCAATACTATTAAAAGGGGATGAGGTGTTGCTTAATGGTCTACTTGCTCAAGTGCTTAGTAATGTGCTCCAAATACCTCAACCACTTTCTCATTTCCACATATGTCCCAAACCTAAAAGTAAAACTCGGCCCCACCGATTTAATCTATCCGGCGCCACCGAGTTCTCATGACATAGCCACTGCCACAAACCCTAATCAATTCGGTCTCACCGATACGGATCTTGGTCTCACCAAGATGGGAATGAAAACTCTCTGTTTCCTCTTCGTAACATTTCGGTCTCACCAAGATGAGCGAATCGGTCCCACCGAGTTTGCCTAACCAACTCTCTATTAGCCTATTACCAAAATCAGTCTCACCGAGTTTGTGTAATCAGTCAAACCAAGTTGAGGTTTTGCCCTAACCTAACGCATCGGTCTCACCGATTTGATAGAATTGGTCCCACCTAAATGTCTAACGTTCACATTTTGAACTGCTTCGGTCCAACCGAGTTCGTTTGTTTGGTCTGACTGAGTTGGGTCAAGTGTGTGTAACGGCTAGATGGTGTGGAGGCCATAAATACCCCTCCACCCCCTCTCCATCTGTGAGAGAGCCATCAGAACGTGCCTACACTTCCACTATTCATTTTTGAGAGAGAACCACCTACTCATGTGTTGAGACCAAGATATTCTAATCCAACCACAAGAATCTTGATCTCTAGCCTTCCCCAAGTTGCTTTCCACTCAAATCTTCTTTGCACCATATCCAAATCTATGAGAGAGAGTTGAGTGTTGGGGAGACTATCAGTTGAAGCACAAGACCAAAGAGTTCATCATCAACATACCATTTATTACCTTTTGGAGAGTGGTGTCTCCTAGATTGGTTAGGTGTCACTTGGGAGCCTTCGACAAGATTGTGGAGTTGAACCAAGGAGTTTCTAAGGGCAAGGAGATCGCCTACTTCGTGAAGATCTACCCTAGTGAGGCAAGTCCTTCGTGGGCGATGGCCATGGTCGGATAGACAAGTTTGCTTCTTCGTGGACCCTTTGTGGGTGGAGCCCTCCGTGGACTCGCGCAGCCTTTACCCTTCATGGGTTGAAGTCTCCATCAACGTGGATGTGCGATAGCACCACCTATCGGAACCACGCCAAAAACATCCGTGTCTCCAATTGCATTTGCACTCTCCAACCCCTCCCTTTACCTTCATATGCAATGCTTTACTTTTCACTGCCACAACTCTAGAATTGCATGTGTAGGAAGATTGCTTCACTTGTGCTAATTTGCTAAAAACTATCAAAACTTGAAATTGGGAAAAGACTAAGTTTTTATTTGGTCAAGTAGTCTAATCACCCCCCTCTAAACATACTTTTGATCCTACAAGTGGTATCTGAGCTTTGGTCTCCATTTGCCTTGATTTCCATAACTTTGGTGATCATAGCCTTGGTTTCACAACCTAGGAGAGTATGGCGTCTAGCAGGGAAGTTACCACCGTAGAGGTCCTTACTTTGTTGGTACTAATTTTGCTAGTTGGAAACATAAGATGAAAATGCATATTCTTGGACATAACACCCCCCCCCATTTGGGCTATTGTGTGTATTGGTTTGCAAGGTGAATCCTTCGATGGGAAGGAACCAAATCGTGAAGCTACTATTGAAGAATTGAATATGATGCAATACAATGCTCAAGTTTGGGATATCCTCTTCAATGGATTGTGTCCCGAAGAATTCAACAAAATCAGCCGTCTTGGGAATGCAAAGGAAATTTGGGATACTTTGATTGATATGCATGAAGGTACCAACTCTGTAAAGGAATCCAAGTTGGATGTTCTTCAAAGTTAACTTGACAAGTTCAAATTGAAGGATGGTGAAGGTGTCGCTGAAATGTACTCTAGGCTTGCTCTCATAACAAATGAGATTTTCGTCTTAGGAAGCGAAGAAATGACCGATAGATTCATCATGAAGAAAATCCTAAGAGCCTTGGATGGAAAATATGACACCATGTGCAAATTGATCCAAATGATGCGCAATTACAAAGATCTCAAGCCAACGGAATTCATTGGTAGAATTGTTTCTCATGAGATGTCACTTAAGGATAAAGAAGAGCTTCACAACAAGTCTAGTGGCGCTTACAAAGCTTCATGTGATGCTTCTACATCATCAAGTGAGAAACAAGTCTTCAATGAAGAATTGAGATTAATGGTGAAGAACTTCAACAAATTCTACAAGAATAGAAGCAAAGAGAGAAACTCCAAATCGAGATCCTACAATGACAAAAGATCCTCTAGTTGTGATCGGAATTGCTACAACTATGGGAAGCCCGAACACTACTCAAATGAGTGTACGGCTCCACACAAGAGAAGAGAAGACTCGCCCAAAAGGAGAAGTAGAAGAGAAGATTAACCACCAAGAGAGAGAAGGAATAGAGATGATCATTATGAACGAAGACCCTCTCGTAGAAGCAAGGATTCGGAAAGGAAGGACAAATCATCAAGGAGCTATACAAGACGAAGACATCAAGCTCATGTTGGTGAATGGGTATCCTGTTCTGACACCGATAACCACTCCAAGAGAAGCTATTACTCCGACTCCGAAGATACTCAAGATGAAGGTGTTGCCGAAATTGCTCTTGTGTCATCCAACTCCTACGACATATTTGACTCACCAAATGAAGAAATTGGAAGATGCTTCATGGCTAAAGGCCCTAAGGTATCACACGCCGAATATCTTAATTTCAATAGTGATGAAGATGACTTTCTAGGGGATGATGATTTGCTTGTTGGTAGCAATAGTGACGAAAACTATGATGAAATTGCTATTAATCATGCTAATCAAGATAAAACGAATGACAATGATAATAAGGAGATTGAGCGTCTAACTAAAGAATTAAACACTCTTAAGTTAGCTCACGAAACTACCTTAGAGGATCACCGAGAACTTTTGAGGACTCATGAGAAGCTACGCTTTGAAAAGCTAAATCGAGAGCAAGAGCACGAGTTCTTAAAAGCAATCAATGATGGTCTTCGTAAGAAAAGTTCTTCTTACATTGCCAAGCGTTTACTCTTGTCTACCTATATGCCACAAGTAAAATCTAGCAATAAGAACAAGAAAGATTCTTCCTCTAGTAGTAACAATAATCATGATAAATCCAATATTGTTGCTTCTAGTAGTTCTCTTGATTCCACTAATGATTCTCTTAGCCAAGTTACACTTGAGCAAGAAAATAGCTTATTGAAGTGAATTATAGAGAAAGGTGTTTATAAGAGTCTTGCCGGGAGTAAGCAATTTGAGGAAATTGTACGCAAGCAAGGAAGGCACCAGAAGAATCAAGGTATTGGTTTTGAACGAAAGTTGAATGCCAATGGAGTTGAGTGGGAAGAAGATCAATACCCCATGACAAAGTTTGTTCCTCAACAAGAGAAGTATGACCCTACTTCCTTCAAGGGGACATAAGCCCAAGATGATCTTCCACCACAAGACAACAAGCTAAAAGGCAAGGACAAGCTTCAAGAAGAGATTGATGCATTTTAAGAAGCTCCCAAGGCCTTGGTCAAGTGGGTTCCCAAGACTACGTCAAGTTCTACTTCATCAAGTACATCTACAACTCCAAGGATTGCCATCAAGATGATCTGGATCCCGAAGAAGAAGAACTAGAGTGTTCTTGAGGGTGACTCCACCAACATACTTCACTGATACTCATATTGGCAAGGACAAGAGCAATCAACTTTCACATCTTGCACTAGTTCAAGGAGTCACAAACCCTCTTGTTGGTAAGTGCTACCTCTTGAGCTTGTGTTGTATTCCCTCAAAGAGGAAAGGGAGATGCAGCATAGTAGCGTAAGTATTTCCCTCAGTTTTTGAGAACCAAGGTATCAATCCAGTAGGAGACCACGCGCGAGTCCCTCGCACCTGCACAAACAAATAAGATCTTCACAGATACTCATATTGGCAAGGACAAGAGCAATCAACTTTCACATCTTGCACTAGTTCAAGGAGTCACAAACCCTCTTGTTGGTAAGTGCTACCTCTTGAGCTTGTGTTGTATTCCCTCGAAGAGGAAAGGGAGATGCAGCATAGTAGCGTAAGTATTTCCCTTAGTTTTTGAGAACCAAGGTATCAATCCAGCAGGAGACCACGCGCGAGTCCCTCGCACCTGCACAAACAAATAAGATCTTCACAGCCAACGCGATAAGGGGTTGTCAATCCCTTTATGGTCACTTACGAAAGAGAGATCTGATAGAGATGATAGTTTATATTTTTGGTATTTTTAGTTTAATAAAACAACAAATAAAAGCGGTAAAAGTAAAATAGATGTAGATTGATATGTTGAGAATAGACCCAGGGCCCATAGTTTTCTCTAGTGGCTTCTCTCATGATAGTGATATTCTACGGCGGGTAAACAAATTATTGTCGAGCAATTGATAGAAAAGCGAATAATTATGAGACTATCTAGGCATGATCATTGTATATAGGCATCACGTCCGAGACAAGTAGACCAACTCCTGCCTACATCTACTACTATTACTCCACACATCGACCGCTATCCAGCATGCATCTAGTGTATTGAGTTCATAAGAATAGAGTAACGCCTTAAGAAAGATGACATGATGTAGAGGGATAAAGATATAAAACCCCATATTTTTATCCTCGAAGGCAACAATACAATACGTGCCTTGCTGCCCCTACTGTCACTAGGAAAGGACACCGCAAGATTGAACCCAAAGCCAAGCACTTCTCCCATTGCAAGAACTATAGATCTAGTAAGCCAAACCAAACCAATAATTCGAAGAGACTTGCAAGTATATTATGAGCACACATAAAAAGTTCAGAGAAGAACCAAATATCTTTCATAGATAACCTTGATCATAAACTCACAATTCATCAGATCTCGACAAACACACCGCAAAAAAAAGATTACATCGAATAGATCTCCTCAAAGACCGAGGAGAAATTTGTATTGAGATCCAGAGAGAGAGAAGAAGCCATCTAGATACTAGCTATGGACCCGAAGGTCTGAGGTAAACTACTCACAACTCATGGTGAGGGCGATGATGATGAAGAAGAAGGCCCCCGTGATGGATCCCCCTCTGGTGGAGCTCCGGAACAGGCTCCAAGATGGGATCTCCACAGGAACAGAAGCTACGGCGGTGGAATTAGGGTTTTCTCTCTGTTCATGGAGTTTGTGGGGTACGTGGACTTATATAGGAAGAAGGAGGGCACCGGGGGCCACTTGAGGAGGCCTCGAGGCAGGCAGCGCGCCCTGGGAAGGGAGCGCGCCCCCCACCCTCGAGGGCAGCTCCTCGATCCTCTGACGTGGTTCTCAAGCTTCTTGTGCGTGATTTTCTCCAAAAATATATCTCACGAAGATTTCATTCCGTTTGGACTCCGTTTAATATTCTTTTTCTGCAAAACCCTGAAATAGGCAAAAAACAGCAATGTGGACTGGGCCTTTGGGTTAGTAGGTTAGTCCTAAAAATGGTATAAAAGTGAATGATAAAGCCCATTAAACATCCAAGACTTCATAAAGAAATAATTTTTGATGTGGAATGCTAACCAATATACGTTGGAGACGTATCAAGCATCCCCAATCTTAATTCCTACTCGTCCTCGAGTAGGTAAATGATAAAGAAAGAATTTTTGATGTGGAATGCTAACCAATATAGTTTTTTCAATGTAATTCTCTTAATTGTGGCATGAATGTTCAGATCTGAAAAATTCAAGATAAAAGTCTATATTGACATAAGAAATAACAATACTTCAAGCATACTAACAAAGTGATCATGTCTTCTCAAAATACAATGGCTAAAGAAAGTTCTCCCTACAAAATCATATAGTCTGGCTATGCTCCCTCTTCGTCACACAAAATATTCATATCATGCACAACCCCGATTTCAGCCAAGCATTTGTTTTCATACTCTATCTTTTCAAACCTTTCAACTTTCACACAATACATGAGCGTGAGCCATGGATATAGCACTATGGGTGGAATAGAGGTGGTTGTGGAGAAGACAAAAAGGAGGGAGATAGTCTCACATCGACTAGGCGTATCAACGGGTTATGGAGATGCCCATCAATAGATATCAATGTGAGTGAGTAGGGATTGCCATGCAACGGATGCACTAGAGCTAAATATGAATGAAAGCTCGACGAAAGAAACTAGTGGGTGTGCATCCAACTTGCTTGCTCACGAAGGCCTAGGGCATTTGAGGAAGCCCATCGTTGGAATATACAAGCCAAGTTCTATAATGAAAATTCCCACTAGTATATGAAAGTGACTAAGCATGAGACTCTCTACAGTGAAGAACATGGTGCTACTTTCAAGCACAAGTGTGGAAACAGATAGTAGCAATTGTCCCTTCTCTCTTTTCTCTCATTTTTTTGGAGGGGCTTTCTCTTTTCTTTTCATTTATTAGCCCCTCTCTATTTTTTTGGGTCGTTTTTTTATTGGCCTTTCCTCACATGGGACAATGCTCTAATAATGATGATCATCACACTTTTTATTACAACTCGAAATTACAACTCGATACTACAACAAGTATGACTCTACATGAATGCCTCCGACAGTGTACCGGGATATGCAATGAATCAAGAGTGACATATATGAGAAATAATGCATGGTGGCTTTGCCACAACTACGATGTCAACTACATGATCATGCATGGCAATATGACAATATGATGCGTGTCATATAAACAGCAAAGTTGCATGGCAATATATCTCGGAATGGCTATGGAAATGCCATGATAGGTAGGTATGGTGGCTGTTTTGAGGAAGGATATATAGTGGGTTTATGGCACCGGCGAAAGTTGCGCGGTACAAGAGAGGCTAGCAATGGTGGAAGGGTGAGAGTGCGTATAATCCATGGACTCAACATTAGTCATAAGAACTCATATACTTATTGCAAAAATCTACGAGTCATCAAAACAAAGCAATCAACGCATACTCCTAGGGGGGAGGTTGGTAGGAGTTAACCATCGCGCGCCCCTAGCCTCCACACAAAGGTTGGCACTCTACAAATGCCTCATGCTCTAACTTTGTCACATAGCGGTTCACCATGCGTGCATGATACGGGAATCACTAACCTTAACACAAGTATTTCTCAATTTCATAATAACTCCACTAGCATGACTCTAATATCACTATCCTCATATCTCAAAACAATTATCAAGCATCCAACATCTCATTCTATTCAATGCACTTGGTCTGAACTTTTTTACTACATTGACATTTGATGTCTATCATGTCAAGACTAGTTCTTTTAGCCTAAATACATTACCATGCTGTTTTAATAGACTCTCAAATAGATATAAATGAAGCATGAGAGTTCAATCATTTCTACAAAATATTACCACCACCGTGCTCTAAAAGATATAAGTGAAGCACTAGAGCAAAAACTATTCAACTCAAAAGATATAAGTGAAGCTCATAGAGTGTTATAATAATTTCTAGGCTATATTTAACTCTCTCAAATAGGTGTGTCCAGCAAGGATGATTGTGGAAAACTAACAAGCAAAGACTCAAATTATACAAGACGCTCCAAGCAAAACACATAACATGTTTCGAATAAAAATATAGCTCCAAGTATAGTTACCGATGGATGAAGACGAAAGAGGGGATGCCTTCCCGGGGCATCCCCAAGCTTAGGCTTTGATTATCTTGAATTTACTTGGGGTGCCATGGGCATCCCCAAGCTTAGGCCTTTGCTACTCCTTGTTCCATAGTCCATCAAAGCAATACTCAAAACTTGAAAACTTCACAACACAAAACTTAGACAGAAATTCTCGTGAGCTCCGTTAGTATAAGAAAGCAAACCACTACTCAAAGGTACAATAATAAATTAATTCTTTATTTATATTGGTGTTAAACCTACTGTACTCCAACTTCTCTATGGTTCATATCCTCCAATACTACTCATAGAGGCATCAGAATAAGCAAACAACACACGAAAAACAGAATTTGTCAAAAACATAACAGTCTGTAGTAATCTGCATGTTTCGCCTACTTCCGGAACTCCAAAAAATTCAAACTAAATTGGTAAATTTGCGGAATTTGTCTACCAATGATCTGCAAAAATAATCATCTAAAAAGCGCGCCCCAGTAAAATCCCATGACAACTTTAGGAAGCGCTAACGATTCTGTTTTTCAGAGCAAGATCACATAAACTTCACACAAATCTTCCCAAAGGTTCTACTAGGCACAAACACTAAACAAAACATGAAACCACATCTAATCAGAGGTTGGATGCAATATTTATTCCCCAACAGCAACAAAAACAAAAAACAAAAAATTGGGTTGCCTCCCAACAAGCGCTATCGTTCTACGCCCCTAGCTAGGCACGATACAAGATAGATCTAGGTATTGCCATCTTTGGAAGGCAATCCGTAAGTGGCTCTCACGATAGATTCATATGGTAATTTGATTTTCTTTCTAGGAAAGTGTTCCATGCCTTTCCTTAACGGAAATTGGAATCTAATATTTCCTTCCTTCATATCAATAATTGCACCAATCATTCTAAGGAAAGGTCTACCAAGAATAATAGGACATGAAGGATTGCAATCTATATCAAGAACAATGAAATCTACGGGCACATAATTCCTATTGGCAACAATAAGAACATCATTAATTCTTCCCATAGGTTTCTTAATAGTGGAATCCGCAAGATTCAAATTTAAAGAACAATCATCAAGCTCATGGAACCCTAGCAAATCGCACAAAGTTTTAGGGATAGTGGAGACACTAGCACCCAAATCACATAAATCATAGCATTCATGATCTTTTATTTTTATTTTGATAGTAGGTTCCCATTCATCATAAAGCTTTCTAGGTATAGAAACTTCCAACTCAAGTTTTTCTTCATAAGATTGCATCAAAGCATCAACTATGTGTTTGGTGAAAGCTTTATTTTTACTGTAAGCATGCGGAGAATTTAGCACGGATTGCAACAAGGAAATACAATCAATCAAAGAGAAATTATCATAATTGAATCCCTTGAAATCCAAAGTAGTGGGTTCATCACTATGCAAAGTTTTAATCTCTCCACTCCCACTTTTAGCAATTTTAGCATCAAGATCTAAAAACTCCGAATCATGGGGACACCTTAAAGCAGAATTATCTCCAATCCTATCTTCCTCAAGATTAATACTAGAAAACAAGGATCTAATTGGAGACACATCAATAACTTTCAGAACTTCTTCTTTATTTTCATGATAACTAGAAGAACACGATTTAATATAATCTTCTCTTTTAGCACGCATTCTAGCGGTTCTTTCTTTGCATTCATCAATGGGAATTCTCATGGCTTTGAGAGACTCATTGATATCATGCTTAGGTGGGATAGATCTAAGTTTCGAAGAATCAACATCAAGAGTAATTCTATCCACACTTCTTGCCAATTCATCAACCTTGAGCAATTTATCTTCCAGCATAGCATTCAAATTCTTTTGCGAGATCATAAACTCTTTAACACTAGTTTCAAATTCAGAAGGCATCTTTCCATAAGAGTGGTTGTAGGAATTACCATAATTACTAGAAGAGTTACTAGGGACAGGCCTAGGATTAAAATTACCTCTATAAGCATTGTTGCCAAAATTATTCCTACCAACAAAATTCACATCCAAAGATTCATTGTTATTCTCAATCAAAGTGGACAAAGGAATATCATTAGGATCAGAAGAAGCACTCTTAGCAGCAAACAAATTCATAAGTTCATCCATCTTTCCACTCAAAACACTAATATCTTCGGTAGCATGCACTTTTTTACTAGTAGATATTTCGGTGTGCCATTGACAATAATTAACCATAATATTATCCAGGAGTTTGGTAGCTTCTCCTAAGGTAGTTTCCATGAAAGAGCCTCCGGCGGCCGAATCTAAAAGATTTCTAGAAGCAAAATTCAAGCCAGCATAAAAGTTCGGAATAATCATCCATAGATTCAAACCATGTGTAGGGCAATTACGTATCATCAATTTCATTCTCTCCCAAGCTTGTGCAACATGCTCATGATCTAGTTGCTTAAAATTCATAATATCGTTTCTAAGAGACATGATCTTAGCAGGAGGGAAATACTTAGAGATAAAAGCATCTTTGCACTTATTCCACGAATCAATACTATTTCTAGGCAAAGAGGAAAACCAAGTTTTACCACGATCTCTACTGAAAACGGAAATAACTTCAATTTAACAATATTGTTATCCGTATCCCTTTTCTTTTGCATATCACACAAATCAACAAAGTTGTTTAGATGGGTAGCGGCATCTTCACTAGGAAGGCCGGAGAATTGATCTTTCATGACAAGATTCAACAAAGCAGCATTGATCTCACAAGATTCAGCATCGGTAATAGGAGCAATCGGAGTGCTAATAAAGTCATTGTTGTTGGTATTGGAGAAGTCACACAATTTGGTATTGTTCCGAGCCATAGTGACAAGCAAGCAATCCAACACACACAAGCAAACAAGAAGCAAGCGAACGATAAACACACGGCGGAAGAAGGGTGAATAAAACGGCAAGGGTGAAGTGGGGGAGAGGAAAACGAGAGGCAAATAAATGTAATGTGAAGGATAAGGGTTTGTGATAGGTACTTGGTATATGACTTTTGCGTAAGCCTCCCCGGCAACAGCGCCAGAAATTCTTCTTGCTACCTCTTGAGCTTACGTTGTATTCCCTCGAAGAGGAAAGGTAGATGCATCACAGTAGCGTAAGTATTTCCCTCAGTTTTTGAGAACCAAGGTATCAATCCAGTAGGACACCACGGGCGAGTCCCTCGCACCTGCACAAACAAATAAGAACTTCGCAGCCAACGCGATAAGGGGTTGTCAATCCCTTTACGGTCACTTGCGAAAGTGAGATCTAATAGACATGATAGTTTATATTTTTGGTATTTTTAGTTTAATAAAACAGCAAATAAAAGCGGTAAAAGTAAAGTAGATGTAGATTGATATGTTGAGAATAGACCCGGGGGCATAGTTTTCTCTAGTGGCTTCTCTCATGATAGCGATATTCTACGGCGGGTAAACAAATTACTGTCGAGCAATTGATAGAAAAGCGAATAATTATGAGACTATCTAGGCATAATCATTGTATATAGGCATCACGTCCGAGACAAGTAGACCGACTCCTGCCTGCATCTACTACTATTACTCCACACATCGATCGCTATCCAGCATGCATCTAGTGTATTGAGTTCATAAGAATAGAGTAACGCCTTAAGCAAGATGACATGATGTAGAGGGATAAACTCAAGCAATATGATATAAACCCAATCTTTTTATCCTTGATGGAAACAATGCAATACGTGCCTTGCTGCCCCTACTGTCACTGGGAAAGGACACCGCAAGATTGAACCCAAAGCCAAGCACTTCTCCCATTGCAAGAACTATAGATCTAGTTGGCCAAACCAAACCAATAATTTAAAGAGGCTTGCAAGGATATTATGATCACACATAAAAAGTTCAGAGAAGAACCAAATATCTTTCATAGATAACCTTGATCATAAACTCACAATTCATCGGATCTTGACAAACACACCGCAAAAAAGAGATTACATCGAATAGATCTCCTCGACGATCGAGAATAACTTTGTATTGAGATCCAGAGAGAGAGAAGAAGCCATCTATATATTAGCTATGGACCCGAAGGTCTGAGGTAAACTACTCACAACTCATGGTGAGGGCGATGATGATGATGATGAAGGCCTCTGTGATGGATCCCCCTCCGGTGGAGCTCCGGAACAGGCTCCAAGATGGGATCTCCACAGGAACAGAAGCTACGATGGTGGAATTAGGGTTTTCTCTCTGTTCACGGAGTTTCTGGGGTATGTGGACTTATATAGGAAGAAGGAGGTCACCGGGGGCCACTTGAGGAGGCCTCGAGGTAGGGGGCGTGCCCTGGGAAGGGGGACGCGCCCCCCATCCTCGAGGGCAGCTCCTCGATCCTCTGACGTGGTTCTCAAGCTTCATGTGCGTGATTTTCTCCAAAAATATCTCTCGTGAAGGTTTCATTCCTTTTGGACTCCGTTTGATATTCTTTTTCTGCAAAACCCTGAAATAGGCAAAAAAAATAGCAATCTGGACTGGGCCTTTGGGTTAATAGGTTAATCCCAAAAATGATATAAAAGTGAATGATAAAGCCCATTAAACATCCAAGACTTCATAAATAATAGCATGGAACAATCAAAAATTGTAGATACGTTGGAGACGTATCAGTAAGACAAGGGACAAGGTAACCTAATGCTTTCAAGAACATCATGTTGTGTGCAACTCACTCTATGTCCATGGATATCTTTGTTTGTTCCTTGTGGGACTAAGCCATGTAGGTACTGAAAGTGCAACTCACTCCAATGGATTGCTCCAAATGATCTACATCAACATTGAGCATCTACATTTTCAACACCTACATGAAGTCATCATCGACAAAACCCAAGGTTAGTTCATCCCTCTTAGGGGGGATGTCAGATCTAGGGGAGATTTACTCTAAGAATTGAGCTAAAGCAACTCTAATGGTGTGAACACAACAATGCTTTATGTAAACGTGGTAACCCCACTTATGCTTAAACGATGAGTATGACCTATGATCAAATGTTCTCATTTGACTCCTAAGTCAATATACTCATATATAGATGACCTAGTCATCGCCAATTGCTTGATAGATGCTAGAATGTTTGTGCATGTTTTTTCACATATTCATTTGCTATCTTATTGTGTGAGCATGATGAGAGCATGTTCTTTTCTCATTCGAGGACATCCATTTGTTGCTTTGATTGTTTGGATTTCTTCTTCTGCCAAATGGATGGACAAGAATGCCAAAATACCCCCTCTAGCTATATATGCTTTTCTTGTCTCAAACACTATTCATGCTACATCACAAAGTTTGATCAAGTCAGATTCGAACCCTCTGAGTGAGGAGCACTCGGAGTCACCGATTCATCATAGACTTAAACTTCCAAAATCTCTTAGTGCATTTCGATCTGACCGATTCTTTCCTTTCGGTCATACTGAGTCCATTAATTTGATCTAGGTTTTCAATCTCGGTGCTACCGATTAGAACAATTCGGTCACACCAAGTTGCAGTAACTGCTAACAGTTGTGCATCTCGGTGCCACCGAGTCCTTCCACTCAGTCACACCGACGGGGTCTAGATATATATACCCATGGGCCGAACCTTGCAAAGTTTTCCGAATCTTTACCCCCGCGCCTATCCAGCTCTGCCAACTCGAGGTCTCCGAATCATCCTCTTGTCGCCCGCGACCTCCTGCCGTTGGTCTCCACCGCCGTCAACGGAAATCTCTGCCGCCATTGTCGCCGTAGAGAACTCATCGCCGAGTTAGGGTATGAGTTCAAACCTTTGTGTTTTCTCAATCTCATTCTTAGCACAAAGTCAATGCCAGGATTCTTGCCACATTTGAGATCATCCTGTCCAGCAAAAACTCCGTTTAGATTAGATTTGATTCAGAATTTTAGGGTTAGGATTCCAGCGAACTCATCTCGGACTGACCGATTTGTAGAAATCGTTCTCATCGATTAGGCTTAGGCCATTGCACCTGTAACATTTGGTCTGACCGAAACTTACAAATCGGTGTGAACGAGTTCAACTCTCAGTGAAAGCCTAGCAATCTAGGAGTCACCGAACTGTGTCTCGGTTTGACCGATTTCACCAGTTTAGACTCTCAAAGTTGCTTCGGTGTCACCGAGTTTAACAAATTAGTAGCTCCGAAATGCTTTCTATAGAAAGCTACAACTAAGTTTTTGACTCAATTGTTTTGCAAAATCTCTGCACTTTGTGATGCTCATCCACTCTACCTCAACTATATATATTCAGAGGGTCAGCTTGCAGTTTTAGATATGTCTGAGGGCAGTGACAGTCATAACAGGTCAGAGGAGCAGGCACAACTGAGTGAGGGCTCTAGTCCCTCCAATAGCAGCTACAATGAGAGTAGCAGAAGCACTCCAAGCAATCTGCCAAAGGCTGCCACCAAGACAAGGAAGAAGAAAACTTCTGACATTGAGCATGAAGACTTTGTGACTCATGATGAAGTCACTTCAAAGAAGAAGGCTGTCAACAAGGAAGAATCTGCAAGAGTTGTCAAGCCTCGTCTGAACAAGAAGGCCCCAGCCAAGAGAGACCCAATGTCAAAAGTTAGAGCTTCCACTCAAGAAACCATGGTGTTTACTCTTGAAACAAGAGATGATGAGCCAGCAGGATCTAAGGAGAGAGCTAGGAAGACTACAGCCTGAGTGGTTGGCAAGCCATCTTTGAGAGATGATGATGATGTTGATGATGGTGCTGCTCAGCCTGTTGCACCTACTGCAAAGACTCAGAAGTTGACGGGGGATCCCATCAAAGCCAGGGCTGCTCCATCCAAGCCCAAAGCTGCCCCAAAGCTTTAGCACCCAAGAGGTCCACTAGAAATATTCCAGCAACTGAAAAGAACAAGTCCCGAGTGCCAGATGTTCCATAGGAAGAGGAAGATAAAGAAGAAGAATCCTCAGATCATGATGAGTCCATGATGCTCAGGAAACTTAAGCCAAAAATTCCAGATCATAATGATGCCCATCTTGTTGCTGAAAACATGAAACTAAGAAAGGATGCAGGTCTGAGACGATGGAGACAGACTGATTCATATGCTACCAGGAGAAAGAATGTTGTGGACTATAGATTTCACACCAAGGAATACCATGACTTCTATGAGACAGTGTTGTTGGACAAGAAGCCCATTGTTTGTGACATGAAGTGGGTTGACTAGAAATACATCGACAAACATGCTAATTTCTTTCCAGGTGTGCATGAAAGCTTCAGGCGGAATGAAGTTGACAAGTTTGTTGGAAAGAAACTAACTAGATGGAATGATGAGATGATCATGCAATTCTACTCCACTGCTCATTTCTATCCAGATGGTACAATTGTATGGATGACTGAAGGAACCATGTACCAATCAACTATTGCTGAATGGGCAAGTCTGATCAATGTCTCCAAGGAAAATGACAATGACAATGATGTGTATGCCAAGCCCAGGAAGGATCCTCACTCTATGGCAAACATGTACAAGTCAATTCCTGACAAAGATTTGAAGACTCAAAAGTGTGGATCCATATATCATCTGATGTCTGGACTGACCACCATCAACACTATACTTAGGCACATTTTGTTGCCTAAGTCAGGAGATCATAGAATGATCCGAGGTCAGTCCATAAATTTTATTCATATGTTTGATGTTCCCAAGAAGTTCAAGGTCATGAGCCTGATTGTGGAGACAATCAAGCGGACAACAGCAGACCAGAAAAGGTCTTGTGGATATGCCCCTCACATTGAGATGCTTATCAACTCCAGGTTGGAGAAAGGGACATATCTGCTTGACAAGAGGCATCTACCTCTTAGTCCAGATTTCGAGGACAATGAAGTTGCCATGGATGCATCCCATCCTACTTCTGTTGAAGGCCAAGAAAAGGTTGCACAAGCAAAGGCAGCAAAGCAAGCAAGTGCTTCTGGAGCTCCTAAGACCAAGCAAGATTAGCTCAGTTATCTGCTTGAGGCCACTCTGAGGATTGAGAAGAGTTTGACCAACTTGACTCAGAATCAAGCAAGCCTTGAGAGGATCATTGAGACTAAGTTCTATGATCTAGATGTGAAGGTCACAGAGATCCAGACTGCTGTGGAGAATCTCAAGGAAGATGCTGAGGATAGAGATACTACAGGTGCTTTTCAAAGAGTCCCAAGAGGACCAAGATCTTCAGTTGTGCCAGTTGTCGAGCCCAGGCTTACACTTTCAGCTCCTGCAGCCACTGCCACAGTTGTTCCACCAGTATCAACACCTCTAGTTCCACAGACTTCATCGGAAGCGTTTGTAGATGCTATCATCTCCACGCCATCTACGTACACTGGAGCCACCAGCGAGAAGACTTCTTCTACAGCTCCCCGAGATCGTGCATAGAGTGTCGCATAACACTATGCATTTTCGAGCTTTTTGGTAACTTGTTGCCAAAGGGGGAGAAAGTGTATAGATCATTAGGCTTCGAGAGAGAGTGTCTTGCTTCTTTTTGTTAGTTTTTGCTTGCTACTTCGGTTGATTGTTTGGTTATTGCTACAATTTTCTTATGTGTGTGATATACTACTTGTGCTTGATCATATCATACTATGCTTATTGTGTGCTTATTTGATTGTGTATGATCATTCACTTGTTATTTTGGTGATGAGTGCTTATTGCTTAAATCATATCATTTTGAGTGCTCCACCAAGATGTATGTGACATGGAAGAGTAACCCATGATCCTAATCAATTGTCCATTTTCATTCAAAAGCAAATCTTAAATAATGCACAAACTTAGGGGGAGCTCTTGCTTATCACAAACTTCCCAAAGCGATAATATATTTCATTCTTATTATCTTTTGTTGAAGCTTTGATCTATATGTTGTAACTAATCCTCGAGTGGTTTTGGTAATCAATAACAACATATAGCTCATTGAACTAATATATTTTAAAGACAAATATTTCAGGAAGTTCAATGGTTGGCATGGCATGGATTAGAAATGTGGACCCCTCAAAAAGCTAAGAACAAAGATTGGCAAAAGCTCAAGACTCTACATTTTCATTTTAGTGATCCAAGATCACATTGACCATAGGAAAAGCCAATACTATTAAAAGGGGACGAGGTGTTGCTTAATGGCTTACTTGCTCAAAATGCTTAGTGATATGCTCCAAATTCCTCAACCACTTTCTCATTTCCACATAAGTCCCAAACCTAAAAGTCAAACTCGGCCCCACCGATTTGATCTATCCGGCGCCACCGAGATCTCATGGCATAGCCACTGCCACAAACCCTAATAAATTCGGTCTCACCGAGATGGGAATGCAAACTCTCTGTTTCCTCTTCGTACCATTTCGGTCTCACTGAGATGAGCGAATCGGTCCCACCGAGTTTGCTTGACCAACTCTCCGTTAGCCTATTACCAAAATCGGTCTCACCGAGTTTGTGTAATTGGTCAAACCGAGTTGAGGTCCTGCCCTAACCCTAACGCATTGGTCTCACCGAGTTGATAGTATCGGTCCCACAAAAATGTCTAACATTCACATTTTGAACTGCTTCGGTCCGACCAAGTTCATTTATTCAGTCTGGCCGAGTTGGGTCAAGTGTGTGTAACGGCTAGATTTTGAGTGGAGGCTATAAATACCCCTCCACCCCCTCTCCATATGTGAGAGAGCCATCAGAACGTGTCTACACTTTCACTATTCATTTTCTCAGAGAGAACCACCTACTCATGTGTTGAGACCAATATATTCCAATCCAACCACAAGAATCTTGATCTCTAGCCTTCCCCAAGTTGCTTTCCACTCAAATCTTCTTTCCACCATATCCAAATATGTGAGAGAGAATTGAGTGTTGGGGAGACTATCAATTGAAGCACAAGAGCAAGGAGTTCATCATCAACACACCATTTATTACCTTTTGGA
Source organism: Secale cereale (assembly GCA_902687465.1). NCBI lineage: Eukaryota > Viridiplantae > Streptophyta > Magnoliopsida > Poales > Poaceae > Secale > Secale cereale. The sequence goes on from LR738709.1 coordinate 335,721,442, forward strand.
GAGTCGTGTCTCCTATATTGGTTAGGTGTCACTTGGGAGCCTCTGACAAGATTGTGGAGTTGAACCAAGGAGTTTGTAAGGGCAAGGAGATCGCCTACTTCGGGAAGATCTACCCTAGTGAGGCAAGTCCTTCGTGGGCGATGGACATGGTGGGATAGACAAGGTTGCTTCTTCGTGGACCCTTTGTGGGTGAAGCCCTCCGTGGACTCGCGCAGCCATTACCCTTCGTGATTTGAAGTCTCCATGAACTTGGATGTACGATAGCACCACCTATCGGAACCACGCCAAAAACATCCGTGTCTCCAATTGCTTTTGCACTCTCCAACCCCTCCCTTTACCTTCATATGCAATGCTTTACTTTCCGCTGCCACAACTCTAGAATTGCATGTGTAGGAAGATTGCTTGACTTGTGCTAATTTGCTATAAACTGTCAAAACTTAAAATTGGGAAAAGGATAAGTTTTTATTTGGTCAGGTAGTCTAATCACCCCCCCCCCCTCTAGACATACTTTCGCTCCTAAAGTAGGAAGGGGTAGCCCCCAAGACACGTTCGGGGGTCGCATTGAACTTCAAAAGGTAGTGATACATACGTGCATACAGCTAACTGTAAACGGGCGGAGGAGCTCTGCATTCCATGGTTGGCTTGTCTCTTCACCGGCGGTATCTCTCTGGCGATTGTTCGGCTTGCATGCGTCGATGAGGTAGTAGGTGTTGCAATCGCACGGTGCCTTGCTAATGATGAAAGGGCCCTCCCATGGAGAGGCCAACTTGTGATGGCCGGCCTGTTCTTGGACAAGCCGTAGGATGAGATCTCCCTCGTGGAATGCGAGGGGCTTGATTTTCTTATTGTGGTAGTGCCTTTGGCTTTGCCGGTAGATGGTAGATTGGCTCAAGGCCAATAGGCGCGCTTCTTCGAGCAAGTCGACACCGTCTTCATGGGCTTATTTTGCTTGTGCTTCTGTGTACATTGTGACTCGGGGTGAGTCGAACTCGATGTCGGTTGGGATGACGTCTTTTGCTTCATAGACGAGGAAGAACGGGGTGAACCCGGTCGATCGGTTCGGAGTTGTCTGGAGATTCCAGAGGACGGTCGTGAACTCGTCAAGCCAGCTGTCGGGTGAGCGGAAGAGGGGTTCGATGAGCCGCGCCTTGATGCCGGACAAGATCAGGCCGTTGGCTCGCTCGACCTACCGTTGGACTGAGGTTGAGCGACGGAGGCCAAGTCAAGTCGGATGCATGGGACTGAGCAGTATTGCACCAGAGCGCCTTTGGCAAAGTTGGTGTTGTTATCCGTGATGATGTTGTGCGAGACGCCGTAGCGAACCGCGATGTCCTTGACGAACCGGACGATCGTCGGCCCGTCCAGCTTCTTGATCGGCTGCGCCTCGATCCACTTGGTGAATTTGTCGATGGCCACCAACAGATGCGTCATGCCGCCTCGGGCAGTCTTGAAGGGCCCCACCAAGTCCAGCCCAAGACGGCAAAAGGCTAAGTGACCGGGATGGTCTGGAGGGCTGAAACCGGCTAGTGATTGCGCTTGCTGAAGCGTTGGCAACCTTCGTGTTGGGAATGTAGCATGAAATTTCAAAAAAATTACAACGCTCACGCAAGATCTATCTAGGAGATGCATCGCAACGAGACGGGGAGAGTGTGTCCACGTACCCTCGTATATCAAAAGCGGAAGCGTTATGTTAACATGGTTGATGTACTCGAATGTCTTCACGACCCAACCGATCCAAGTATCAATCGTACGGCACCTTCATGTTCAGCACACGTTCAGCTCGATGATGTCCCTCGAGCTCTTGATCTAATAGAGGGCCGTGGGAGAGTTCTGTCAGCACGATGGCGTGGTGACGCTGTTGGTGATGTGATCCGCGCAGGGCTTCGCCCAAGCACTACAACGCTATGACCTGAGGAGCAAACTGTGGAGGGGGGCACCGCACACGGCTAAGAGAAAGTTGTGTGTCTTTGGGGTTCCCCCTGCCCACGTATATAAAGGAGGAGGAGGAGGAGGCCGAACGGCCCTAGGGGGCGCGCCAAGAGGGGAGTCCTACAAGGACTCCCTAGTCCTAGTAGGATTCCTCTCCAAAGAAGAGAGGGGGGGAGGAGAGGGAGTGGGAGAAGGAAAGGGGAGCGTCGCCCCCTTCCCCTAGTCCAATTTGGACTGCCATTGGGGTGGGCACCCCTTGTGGCCCTTCTCTCTTTCCACTAAGGCCTGTCAAGGCCCATTAGTTCCCCCGAGGGGTTCCGATAACCCTCCGGCAATCCGATATTTATCCGGTACCTCTCGGAACTCATCCGGTGTCCGAATAACATCGTCTAATATATCATTCTTTATGTATCGACCATTTCGAGATTCCTCATCATGTCCGTGATCTCATCCGGGACTCTGAATAATCTTCGACCACCAAAACACATAATTCATAATACAAATCATCATTGAACATTAAGCGTGCGGACCCTACGTGTTCGAGAACTATGTAGACATGATCGAGACATATCTCCGTTCAATAACCAATAGCGGAACCTAGATGCTCATATTGGCTCCTACATATTCTACGAAGATCTTTATCGGTCAAACCACATAACAACATACGTTGTTCCCTTTGTCATCGGTATGTTACTTGCCTGAGATTTGATCGTCAGTATCATCATTAGCATCCTCACTAATTGGTGTAGGAATCACTGGAACTAATTTATGTGATGAACTACTTTCCAGTTCGGGAGAAGGTACAATTACCTCATCAAGTTCTACTTTCCTCCCACTCACTTCTTTCGAGAGAAACTCCTTCTCTAGAAAGGATCCATTTTTAGCAACGAATATCTTGCCTTTGGATCTGTGATATAAGGTGTACCCAACAGTTTCCTTTGGGTATCCTATGAAGACACATTTCTCTGATTTGGGTTCGAGCTTATCATGTTGAAGCTTTTTCACATAAGCATCGCTGCCCCAAACTTGAAGAAACGACAATTTGGGTTTCTTGCCAAACCACAGTTCATAAGGTGTCGTCTCAACATTTAGATGGTGTTTTTTTTTAACGTGAATGCAGCTGTCTCTAAAGCATAACCCCAACATGATAGTGGGAAATCTGTAAGAGACATCATAGATCACACCATATCTAATAAAGTACGATTACGACGTTCGTACACACCATTACGTTGTGGTGTTCCAGGTGGCGTGAGCTATGAAACTATTCCAAATTGTTCCAAATGAAGACCACACTCGTAACTCAAATATTCACCTCTGCGATCAGATTGTAGAAACTTTATTCTCATGTTACGATGATTCTCTACTTCACTCTGAAATTCTTTGAACTTTTCAAATGTTTCGGACTTATGTTTCATTAAGTAGATATACCCATATCTACTCAAATCATCTGTGAAGGTCAGAAAATAACGATACCCGTCACGAGCCTCAACACTCATTGGACCGCATACATCAGTATGTATTATTTCCAATAAGTCTGTTGCTTGCTCCATTGTTCCGGAGAACGGGGTTTTAGTCATCTTTCCCATGAGGCATGGTTCGCAAGCACCAAGTGATTCTAAAAGCCCATCAGCATGGAGTTTCTTCTTGCACTTTACACCAATATGACCTAAACGGTAGTGCCACAAATATGTTGCACTATCATTATCAACTTTGCATCTTTTGGCATCAATATTATGAATATGTGTATCACTACGATTGAGATTTAACAAAAATAGACCACTCATCAAGGGTGCATGACATAAAATATATTACTCATATAAATAGAACAACCATTATTCTCCGATTCAAATGAATAACCGTCTCGCAACAAACAAGATCCAGATATAATATTCATGCTCAACACTGGCACCAAATAACAATTATTTAGGTCTAAAACTAATCCCGAAGATAGATGTAGAGGTAGCGTGCCAACGGCGATCACATCGACTTTGGAACCATTTCCCACGCGCATCGTCACCTCGTACTTAGCCAATCTTCGTTTAATCTGTAGCCCCTGTTTCGAGTTACAAATGTGAGCAACAGAACCAGTATCGAATACGCAGGCGCTACTACGAGCATTAGTAAGGTACACATCAATAACATGTATATCAAATATACATTTGTTCACTTTGCCATCCTTCTTATCCGCCAAATACTTGGGGCAGCTCTGCTTCCAGTGGCCAGTCCCTTTGTAGTAGAAGCACTCGGTTTCAGGCTTGGCTCCAGACTAGGGTTTCTTCCCGGGAGTAGCAACTGGCTTGCTATTCTTCTTGAAACTAGTGGTCTTGTTAACCATCAACACTTGATGCTCCTTCTTGATTTCTACCTCCGCAGCTTTGAGCATAGCGAAGAGCTCAGGAATTGCCTTCTGCATCCCTTACATATTATAGTTCATCACGAAGCCTTTATAGCTTGGTGGCAGTGATTGAAGAACTCTGTCAATAAAACTGTCATCATCAACTTTAACTCCAAGCTGAGTCATGTAGTTGTGGTACCCAGACATTCTGAGGAAGTGTTCACTGACAGAATTGTTCTCCTCCATCTTGCAGCTATAGAACTTGTTGTAGACTTCATATCTCTCAACTCGGGCATTTGCTTGAAATATGAACTTCAACTCTTGGAACATCTCATATGCTCCATGATGTTCAAAACGTCTTTGAAGTCCCGATTGTAAGATGTAAAGCATGGCACACTGAACTATCGAGTAGTCATCAGATCAAGCTTGCCAGACATTCATAACATCAGGGGTTGCTCCTGCAGTAGGCCTTTTACCTAGTGGTGCTTCAAGGACATAATGCTTCTATGCAGCAATGAGGTCAATCCTCATGTTACGGACCCATTCCGTGTAGTTGATAACATCATCTTTCAACTTAGCTTTCTCTAGGAACGCATTAAAATTCAAGGAAACGCTAGCATGGGCCATTGATCTACAATAATATAGATATGCAAAAAAACTATCAGGTACTAAGTTCTTGATAAAGTAAAGTTCAATTAATCATATTACTAAAGACGTCCCACTTAGATAGACATCCCTCAAGTCATCTAAATGATCACGTGATCGAAATCAACTAGACCATGTCCAATCATCACGTGAGATGGAGTAGTTTTCAATGGTGAACATCTTATGTTGATCATATCTACTATATGATTCACGCTCGACCTTTCAGTATCCACTGTTCTGAGGCCATGTCTGTACATGCTAGGCTCGTCAACTTTAACCCGAGTAATCTGCATGTGCAAAACTGTCTTACACCCATTGTATGTGAACGTAGATCTTATCACACCCGATCATCACGTGGTGTCTCAGCACGACGAACTGTCACAATGGTGCATACTCAGGGAGAACACTTGTACCTTGAAATTTTGTAAGGGATCATCTTATAATGCTACCGTCGTTCTAAGCAAAATAAGATGCATAAAAAGACAAACATCACATGCAATCAAAATATGTGACATGATATGGCCATCATCATCGTGTGCTCTTGATCTCCATCTCCAAAGCATCGTCATGATCTCCATCGTCACCGGCTTGACACCATGATCTTCATCGTGGCGTCGTGGTCGTCTTGCCAACTATTGCTTCTACTACTATCGCTAACTCATAGTGATAAAGTAAAGCAATTACATAGCGATCGCAATTCATAAAATAAAGAGACAACCATAAGGCTCCTGTCGGTTGCCGATAATTTACAAAACATGATCATCTCATACATCAACATATACATCATCACGTCTTGACCATATCACATCACAACATGCCCTGCAAAAACAAGTTAGACGTCCTCTACTTTGTTGTTGCAAGTTTTACGTGGTTGCTACGGGCTTCTAGCAAGAACCGTTCTTACCTACGCATCAAAACCACAATGACTTTTTGTCAAGTGTGTTGTTTTAACCTTCAACAAGGGCCGGCTGTAGTCACACTCGATTCAAATAAAGTTGGAGAAATAGACACCCGCCAGCCACCTGTGTGCAAAGCACGTCGGTAGAACCAGTCTCATGAACACGGTCATGTAATGTCGGTCCGGGCCGCTTCATTCAACAATACCGTTGAATCAAAGTAAGACGTTGGTGGTAAGCAGTATGACTATTATCGTCCACAACTCTTTGTGTTCTACTCGTGCATATCATCTACGCATAAACCTGGCTCTGATACCACTGTTGGGAAAGTAGCATGCAATTTCAAAAAAAATCATACGCTCACGCAAGATCTATCTAGGAGATGCATAGCAACGAGACGGGGAGACTGTGTCCACGTACCCTCGTAGACTGAAAGAGGAAGCGTTATGTTAACGTGGTTGATGTAGTCAAACGTCTTCATGATCCAACTGATCCAAGTACCGAACATACGGCACCTCTGTGTTCAGCACGCGTTCAACTCGATGACGTCCCTCTAGGTCTTGATCTAGTAGAGGGTCGAGGGAGAGTTTCGTCAGCACGACGGTGTGGTGACGTTGTTGGTGATGTGATCCGCGCAGGGCTTCGCCTATGCACTACAACGCTATGACCTGAGGAGCAAACTGTGGAGGGGGGCACCGCACACGGCTAAGAGAAACTTGTGTGTCTTTGGGGTGCCCCCTGCCCACGTATATAAAGGAGGAGGAGGAGGTTGGCCGGCCCTAGGGGGCGCGCCAAGAGGGGAGTCCTACTAGGACTCCCTAGTCATAGTAGGATTCCTCTCCAAGGAAGAGAGGGGGAAGGAAGGAGAGGGAGAGGGAGAAGGAAAGGGGGGGGGCGCCACCCCTTCCCCTAGTCCAATTCAGACTGCCATGGCGGGGGGCGCGCGGCCACCCCTTGTGGCCCTTCTCTCTTTCCACTAACGCCCATTAGTTCCCCCGAGGGGTTCCAATAACCCTCCGGCACTCTAGTATATATCCGGTACCTCTCAGAACTTATCCAGTGTCCGAATAACATCGTCCAATATATCATTCTTTATGTCTAGACCACTCTGAGACTCCTCATCATGTCCGTGATCTCATCCGGGACTCCGAAGAATCTTCGGTAACCAAACACATAACTCATAATACAAATCGTCATCGAACGTTAAGCGTGCGGACCCTACGGGTTCGATAACTATGTAGACATGACCGAGACATATCTCTAGTCAATAACCAATAGCGTAACTTGGATGCTCATATTGGCTCCTACATATTCTACGAAGATCTTTATCGGTCAAACCGCATAACAACATACGTTGTTCCCTTTGTCATCGGTATGTTACTTGCCCGAGATTCGATCGTCGGTATCATCATACCTAGTTCAATCTCATTACTGGCAAGTCTCTTTACTCATTCTGTAATACATCATCTCGTGACTAACTCATTAGTTATTTTATTGCAAGGCTTATAGTGCTGTGCATTACCGACAGGGCCCAGAGATACCTCTCCGACACTCAGAGTGACAAATCCTATTCTTGATCTATCCCAACTCAACAAACTCCTTCGGAGACACCTATAGAGCATTTTATAATCACCCAGATACGTTGTGATGTTTGATAGCACACAAGGTGTTCCTCCAGTATTCAGGAGTTGCATAATCTCATAGTCAGAGGAACATGTATAAGTCATGAAGAAAGCAATAGCAATAAAACTAAACAATCAATATGCTAAGCTAACGGATGGGTCATGTCCATCACATCATTCTCCTAATGAATTAATCTCATTCATCAAATGACAACACATGTCTATGGTAAGGAAACTCAACCATATTTAATTAACGAGCTAGTCTAGTAGAGGCATACTAGGGACACTCTGTTTTTTCCATGTATTCACACATGTATCAAGTTTTTGGTTAATACAATTCTAGCTTGAATAAAAGAAATTTATCATGATATATGAGGTAATATAAATAACAACTTTATTATTGCTTCTAGGGCATATTTCCTTCACTTCGTACTTGAGGACGAGCGACTCGGCCTCTTTGAGGGCCGTGGGCCAGTAGAAACCATGGCGGAAAGCCTTGGCCACCAGGGATCTTCAAGTGGCGTGGTGCTCGCACTCACCCTGGTGTATGTCGAGGAGGACCTCTATGCCCTTGTCTTGCTCGACGCACCGTTGGAAGACATCGGTTGCGTTGCGCTTGACAAGCTCGTGGTTACTGATGTTGTAGGCGGACGCCCGGCGTTGCACTTGCCGAGCCTCGATCTTGTCCGTGGGAAGCGCTCCGCTCTCGAGGAAGGCAACAATGGATTGGGCCCATGATGGAGTCGTCACCACAGTGAAGACGGTCACATGGACAGGGCTTGGGACGGCAGTCCCCAAGCTGGAGCCGGCAGCCCCGGGGCCAGAACCGTCAGCCCCCGTGCCGGGCTGAGCAGCCCCCAGGCCGGGATCGGCAGGGTTGGGTGTGGGGTCATGCGGGACGAAGATGGATTCGGAGTCCAGAGACGGCTTGACGGACGGCTTCCTCAGGTGCTCAAGGGAGACGCCGGACGGGATGCCCTGCTGTGATTAGCCTATCTTAGCAAGCACGTCCGCGGCTTCATTGTTCACGCGGGGGGACGTGGAGAAACTCGCAGCCGTCAAAGCTGCCGGAAATCTCTGGACGAGGAAGCGAAAGTTGGCCATGTTGGCATCCCGGGCGCCCCTTTCGCCCGAGGATTGCTGCACCGCCAGGTCTGAGTCTCCGAAGAAAAGAATGCGCCAGATACCAATCTCCTTGGCGAGTCGAGGCCATGCACGAGGGCTTCGTATTCGGCGACGTTGTTGGAGGCGGCGAAGTTCATCTGGAGCGCATACTGGAGACGGTCACCTTTGGGGGAGCACATCACGATGCTGGCCCCCCAGGCCTCCTCACATCTTGGAGTCGTCGAGGTGCATGTGCTAGTGCGTCGAGTCGGGTGGAGGAGGCAGGTATTGGGTCTTCGTCCAGTCAACGACGAAGTCTGCTAGCGCATGCGACTTGATGGTTGTGTGTGGCTCGTAGAGGATGGCGTAGCCCGCCAGCTCGATTGCCCACTTGGCAACCCGGCCGGAGGCATCCCGACAGGCCATGATTTCTCTGATGGCGGCCGTGCTGACCACGGTGATGACGTGGGCTTGGAAATACTGTTTCAACTTTTTGGCGGTGAGGTACACGCCGTAGCAAATCTTCTGCTAACGGGGGTAGTTTTGCTTGGAGCTGGAGTGGACTTTGCTCAGGTAGTACACCGGTCGCTGGACTAGCTGGACCTTGCCTTCTTCTGGGCGCTCGACCACTAGAACCGTGCTGACCGCCCGTGAGGTGGCGGAAATGTAGAGCAGGAGCGGTTCCCGGTCATTTGGCGCGGCTAGGATGGGTGCAGTGGAGAGCATGTGCTTGAGGTTGCAGAAAGCCTCGTCCGCCTGGTCGTTTCATTCAAACGACGACGACTTCTTCATCAGCTGATAGAGGGGCAGGGCCCTCTCGCCCAGTTGGCTTAGAAACCGGCTAAGAGAGGCCAAGCAGCCAATGAACTTCTAGACATCGCGCAGCCAAGCCGGCATGTGCATACGCTCGATGGCTTTGATCTTCTCCAGGTTGGCCTCAATGCCACACTCCAAGACAAGGAAGCCGAGTAGCTGCCCGGCGGGTGCTACTTCTCGAGCTTGCGTTATATTCCCTCGAAGAGGAAAGGGTGATGCAGCACAGTAGCGTAAGTATTTCCCTCAGTTTTTGAGAACCAAGGTATCAATCCAGTAGGAGACCACGCGCGAGTCCCTCGCACCTGCACAAACAAATAAGAACTTCGCAGCCAACACGATAAGGGGTTGTCAATCCCTTTACGGTCACTTACGAGAGTGAGATCTGATAGATATAATAGTTTGATATTTTTGGTATTTTTGGATATAAGAACAGAAAGTAAAAACAGCAAAGTAAAGTAGATTGTAGACTGATATGTTGAGAATAGACCCGGGGGCCATAGGTTTCACTAGTGGCTTCTCTCATGATAGCAGAATTCTGCGGCGGGTGCACGAATTACTGTCGAGCAATTGATAGAAAAGCTAATAATTATGAGAATATCTAGGCATGGTCATTATATATAGGCATCACATCCGTGACTAGTAGACCAAAACGATTCTGCATCTACTACTATTACTCCACACATCGACCGCTATCCAGCATGCATCTAGAGTATTAAGTTCAAAAGAACAGAGTAACGCCTTAAGCAAGATGACATGATGTAGAGGGATAAACTCAACCAATATGATATAAACCCCATATTTTTATCCTCGGTGGCAACAATACTATACGTGCCTTGCTGCCCCAGTTGTCACTGGGAAAGGACACCGCAAGATTGAACCCAAAGCCAAGCACTTCTCCCATTGCAAGAACTATAGATCTAGTAGGCCGAACCAAACCGATAATTTGAAGAGACTTGCAAGGATATTATAATCACACATAAAAGAATTCAGAAAAGAACCAAATATTTCTCATAGATAATCTTGATCATAAACCCACAATTCATCGGATCTCGACAAACAGACCACAAAAAGATTACATCGAATAGATCTCCTCGAAGACCGAGGAGAACTTGGTATTGAGATCCAAAGAGAGAGAAGAATCCATTTAGGTACTAACTATGGACCCGAAGGTTTGTGGTAAACTACTCACAACTCACGGTGCGGCGATGGTGTTGATGTAGAAGCACTCCATGGAAGATCCCCCCTCCGACGGAGCTCTGGAACAGGCCCCAAGATGAGATCTCACGGGAACAGAAGGTTGCGGTGGTGGAATTAGGGTTTTTTCTGTTGCTTCGATGTTTTCAGGGTACATGGGTATATATAGGAGGAAGCAGGGCATCGGGGGAACAACATGGGGCCCACGAGGCAGGGGGCCCGCCCAGGGGAGGGGGAGCGCCCCACCCTCGTGGACGCCACGTGTGCCCTCTGCCGTGGTTCTCAAGTCTCCCGTGAAGATATTGCTCCAAAAATATCTCTCCCGAAGGTTTCATTCCGTTTGGACTCCATTTGATATTCCTTTTCTGCAAAACCCTCAAATAGGCAAAAAAACAGCAATCTGGATTGGGCCTTTGGGTTAATAGGTTAGTCCCAAAAATAATATAAAAGTGTATAATAAAGCCCATTAAACATCTAAAACATCATATATAATAGCATGGAACAATAAAAAATTATAGATACGTTGAACAAGATTAATAGGTTAGTACCTAAATGATAAAAATTATATGATAGCATGGAACAATAAAAAATCATATATAATAGGTTAGTCCCCAAGTTTAATTCCTGCTCGTCCTCGAGTAGGTAAATGATAAAAACAGAATTTTTGATGTGGAATTCTAACCAACATAATTTTTAATGTAATTCTCTTTATTGTGGCATGAATGTTCAGATCCGAAAGATTCAAGACAAAAGTCTGTATTGACATAAGAAATAATAATACTTCAAACATACTAACAAAGCAATCATGTCTTCTCAAAATAACATGGCCAAAGAAAGTTATCCCTATAAAATCATATAGTCTGGCTATGCTCCCTCTTCATCACACAAAATATTCATATCATGCACAACCCCGGTTTCAGCCAAGCAATTGTTTTCATACTCTATTTTTTCAAACCTTTCAATTTTCACGCAATACATGAGCGTGAGCCATGGACATAGCACTACGGGTGGAATAGAGTGGTGGTTGTGGAGAAGACAAAAAGGAGGAAGATAGTCTCACATCGACTATGCGTATCAATGGGCTATGGAGATGCCCATCAATAGATATCAATGTGAGTGAGTAGGGATTGCCATGCAACGGATGCACTACAGCTAAAAATGTATGAAAGCTAAACAAAAGAAACTAAGTGGGTGTGGATCCAACTTGCTTTCTCACGAAGACCTAGGGAATTTGAGGAAACCCATAGTTGGAATATACAAGCCAAGTTCTATAATGAAAATTCCCACTAGTATATGAAAGTGACTAAACATGAGACTCTTTATCATGAAGAACATGGTGCTACTTTGAAGCACAAGTGTGGAAAAAGATAGTAGCATTGTCCCTTTTCTTTTCTTTTTTTCCTTTTTTTGGGCCTTTCTTTTTCTTGGTCTTTCCTTTTTTTTGGGACAATGCTTTAATAATGATGATCATCACACTTATATCGATTTACAACTCGATATTACAACTCGATACTAGAACAAAGTATGACTCTATATGAATCTCTCCGGCGGTGTATCGGGATGTGCAATGAATCAGGAGTGACATGTATGAAAAATTATGCATGGTGGCTTTGTCACAAATACGATGTCAACTACATGATGATGCATGGCAATATGACAATATGAAGCGTGTCATACGAACGGAACGGTGGCAAGTTGCATGGCAATATATCTCGGAATGGCTATGGAAATGCCATGATAGGTAGACATGGTGGCTGTTTTGAGGAAGGTATATGGTGGCTGTTTTGAGGAAGGTATATAGTGGGTGTATGGTACCGGCGATAGTTGCGCGGTACAAGAGAGGCTAGCAATGGTGGAAGGGTGAGAGTACGTATAATCCATGGACTCAACATTAGTCATAAAGAACTCATATACTTATTGCAAAAATTTACGAGTCATCAAAACAAAGTAATCAACGCATGCTCCTAGGGGGGAGGTTGGTAGGAGTTAACCATCGCGCGCCCCTGACCTCCACACAAAGGATGACACTCTACAAATACCTCATGCTCTAACTTCGTCACATAGAGGTTCACCATACGTGCATGCTACGGGAATCACAAACTTTAACACAAGTATTTCTCAATTTCATAATAACTCCACTAGCATGACTCTAATATCACTATCCCCATATCTCAAAACAATCATCAAGTATCAAACTTCTCATCATATTCAATGCACTTTGTATGAAAGTTTTTACTACATTTATCTTGGATGCCTATCATATTAGGACTAGTTTTAAAACCAAAGCACATTACCATGCTGTTCTAAAAGACTCTCAAAAGGATATAAGTGAAGCATGAGATATCAACAATTTCTACAAAATAAAATCACCACCGTGCTCTAAAAGATATAAGTGAAGCACTAGAGCAAAACTATTTAGCTCAAAAGATATAAGTGAAGCACATAGAGTGTTCTAACAAATTCAAGGCCATATTTATCTCTCTCAAAAAGGTGTGTCCAGCAAGGGTGATTGTGGCAAACCAACAAGCAAAGACTCAAATCATACATGACGCTCCAAGTAAAACACATATCATGTGGTGAATAAAAATATAGTCCCGAGTATAGTTACCGATAGATGAGACGAAAGAGGGGATGCCATCCCGGGGCATCCCCAAGCTTAGGCTTTTGGTTGTCCTTGAATTTTACCTTGGGGTGCCTTGGGTATCCCCAAGCTTAGGTCTTGCCATTCCTTGTTCCATAGTCCATCAAAGCAATACTCAAAACTTGAAAACTTCACAACACAAAACATAGCCAAAAATCTCGTGAGCTCCGTTAGTATAAGAAAACAGACCACCACTCAAAGGTACTGTAATGAACTCATTCTTTGTTTATATTGGTGTTAAACCTACTGTATTCCAACTTCTCTATGATTCATATCCTTCAATACTACTCATAGATTAATCAAAATAAGCAAACAACACACGAAAAACAGAATCTGTCAAAAACATAATAGTCTGTAGTAATCTGTAAATTTCGCATACTTCTGTAACTCCAAAAAATTTGAAATAAATTGGTAAATGTGAGGAATTTTTCTATTAATGATATGCAAAAAGAATCAACTAAATAGCACTCTCCAGCAAAATCTGGTGACTATTCTCGTGAGCGCTAACGTTTCTGTTTTTTACAGCAAGATCATATAAACTTCACACAAGTCTTCCCAAAGGTTCTACATGGCAAAAACACTAATTAAAACACAAAACCACATCTAAACAGAATCTATATGCAATATTTATTCCTAAACAGAAGCAAAAACAAAGAAAATAAAATTGGGTTGCCTCCCAACAAACGCTATCGTTTAACGCCCCTAGCTAGGCATAATACAAGGATAGATCTAGGTATTGCCATCTTTGGAAGGCAATCCATAAGTGGATCTCATAATAGATTCATTAGGTAATTTAATTTTCTTTCTAGGAAAGTGTTCCATGCCTTTCCTTAATGGAAACTGGAACCTAATATTTCCTTCCTTCATATCAATAATTGCACCACTCGTTCTAAGGAAAGGTCTACCAAGAATAATAGGACATGAAGGATTGCAATCTATATCAAGAACAGTGAAATCTACGGGCACATAATTCCTATTGGCAACAATAAGAACATCATTAATCCTTCCCATAGGTTTCTTACTAGTAGAATCCGCAAGATGCAAATTTAAAGAACAATCATCAAGCTCATGGAACCCTAACAAATCACACAAAGTTTTTGGGATAGTGGAAACACTTGCACCCAAATCACACAAAGCAAAACATTCATGATCTTTAATTTTAATTTTAATAGTAGGTTCCCACTCATCATAAAGCTTTATAGGGATAGAAACTTCTAATTCAAGTTTTTCTTCATAAGATTGCATCAAAGCATCAACTATGTGTTTGGTGAAAGCTTTATTTTGAGTATAAGCATGCGGAGAGTTTAGCACGGATTGCAACAAGGAAATACAATCATTCAAAGAGCAATAATCATAATTGAATCCCTTGAAATCCAAAGTAGTGGGTTCATCACTATGCAAAGTTTTAATCTCTTAAATCTCACTTTTAACAATGTTAGCATCAAGACCTTAAAATTCTGAATCATTGGGATGCCTTTTAATTAAAGTAGACTCATCTCCAGACCCATCTTTATCAAGATTCATACTAGAAAACAAGGATCTAATAGGATACACATCAATAACTTTTAGATCTTCATCTTTGTTTTCATACTCTTCCGGTTTAGCAGCCATCTTATTAACTAAGGTGGACTGTTTATCCGAAATTTGGGCTATCAAGTTCTCTAGATGAGCAAACTGAGATTTCAAACCATAAAATTCCTTAGACATATCATCAAGTTCTTTATTCATGTGCTCCATGAAGCTTTTCTGTTCTTTAAGCTCGTTTCTGAAGAAATCATTGTGCTCAAAGTGCACAGACATAAAATTTCTAACATTGTTTTCAATCTCCTCCAACCTCTTGAGGTGGGGGTCAAAACTGATAAGGTGAGCCATAGTGACAAGCAAGCAATCCAACACACAAGTAAACAAGAGGCAAGCGAACGGTAAACACACGGCAAAAAGAAGGGCAAATAAAACGGCAAGGGTGAAGTGGGGGAGAGGAAAAGAAGAGGCAAATAAATGTAATGCAAAGGATAAGGGTTTGTGATAAGTACTTGGTATATGAATTTTGCGTAAGCCTCCCCGACAACGGCGCCAGAAATTCTTCTTGCTGCTTCTCGAGCTTGCTTTTTATTCCCTCGAAGAGGAAAGGGTGATGCAGCACAGTAGCGTAAGTATTTCCCTCGGTTTTTGAGAACCAAGGTATCAATCCAGTAGGAGACCACACGCGAGTCCCTCACACCTGCACAAACAAATAAGAACTTTGCAGCCAACGCGATAAGGGGTTGTCAATCCATTGACGATCACTTATGAGAGTGTGATCTGATAGATATGATAGTTTGATAGTTTTGGTATTTTTGGATATAAGAACAGAAAGTAAAAACAGCAAAGTAAAGTAGATTGTAGATTGATATGTTGAGAATAGACCCGGGGGCCATAGGTTTCACCTGGTGAGCATAAGTCCGTCCCACCTGGTGATGGTTGGAGTCCACCTTGGCGATCCAGGGGCGATTAGGGTTTCGTGGTTCCGCCGCCGTGTCCACCCTAGTTTCTCCGATCGGCGATCCGCTCGTGATCTGACGTAGGTCCAGTCTCTTCAACCTTTGGTGTGCTCCCTAGGGCGCGCTGTTGTAATACACTACAACCCTAGGAGGAGGAGGGGCGTGCAAATCATCCAATGGAGGATGTTGCGCATATGATGAAAGGGTTGAAGCTCTCGGAGGAAGAGATGAAAGACGTGAAGATCGGCATCTCTGCGAGGGAGAAGGGCAAGGGGGAGGAATGCCTTGCGGTAGGCAGAGTTGTCTCGGATAAGCTGGCGCATCAGGACGCGATCTCATTGTCACTAGGTCGGGTGTGGTGCCCGATCAAGGGAACTGACTGTAAAGATGTGGGGATAATCTCTTCTTGTTCACATTCCATCAAGAATCAGGGAAAAGGAAGGCGATCGAGGATGGGCCATGGATGTTCGATAAGGACCTGGTGGTGGTGGAGGATTATGTGCCGAGAAGAAGGATGGAGGATTACGAATTCAATAACATTCCAATACGGGTGAGGGTTTATGGATTCCCTCTTGGTATGATGAACGAGGAGTCGGCGGAGGCGTTCGGCAACCTTATTGGGAGTTTTGTGGAGGCAGACACGGATATGGATGGAAAGGCGGTGGGGAATTTCATGAGGGTGATGGTAAGAATGTTCATAGATAAACCCGTTATGAGGGGATTTTTGCTGGAGGATGATGCTCATGAGTCTGAACTAAGGAAGGAGAAGGGTAAGAGTGGAGAGGACGAGAAAGGAGGAGTATGCTGCCGCTTTGAGTACGAGTTCCTTCCGGATCTATGCTATACATGCGGTATGATTGGGCATGGTGATAAGGATTGTTCCATTAGACTCAAGAAAGGAGAGGAGGCCCAATATGGCAAATGGCTCAAGGCGGACATGGGGCTAAGAAGAAGAGGCTATGATGATGGCGCTTGGAGGGGGGGTAGTAGGTTGCCAGGTGGAAGTAGGAGGCCTGGGTATGGGCGGCAGACGGATAGATCGGGAAGCGGGAGTGATAGTCTGACCTGGAGAAAGGATAGCTCTAGAGGAAGTGAGGATGGGAGTGGAAAGGCAGAGAAGGGGGAAGAGGTAACTAGCCCGGCTAAGAAGAAGAATGATGAGGAGGCCTCCGTCGATGGAAACCAGCGGAAACTTATTCTGGGAGGTGAGAGGGTGAAGGAAGCTGATGGGGAGGTGAACGGTTTGGTGAAGGCGACTCCAACTCTTGTTGAGAAGGCTAATGCATCCGAGCAGCTTATGTATCTTGATATTTCAGGAGCAGTTAAGCCAAACCAGCAAGATGAGATTTTTGCAGCAGGGGGGAAGACTACTGGTGATGTGGAGGTATCCGAGAGAAAGGGGAAAATTTTAAATGGTAGAAAATTTATAAGGAATAAGAGTAGGGAGCCAAGTTCAACAAAGGGGGCGCTGACGAGAGAGGAGGTGTTGGGGGCAAAAAGGAGCCGTTTGGGAGAGGAGGAGTCTAATGTGGAGAGGAGAGGGAGAATGGAGGGGCAAGAGGTGTGTCACGCGTCGCTGCAAGGAGATGTTGCTCAAAACAACGAACACTTATCGGTCGGGCTGCAGGAGCAGCCCCGCCGGGATCAATGAAAATTGTAAGCTGGAACTGTCGGGGGCTCGGGAACGGCCCGACAGTTTGTAGCCTCCTTGAGCTAGGGAGGACGGAGGAGCCCGATATCCTGTTCCTGGCTGAGACTAAACTCATGGCGAAGGAAATGGATAAATTCAGGTGGTCGCTGGGTCTTGCAAATATGGTGGCTTGGGACTCAAATGGAAGAAGTAGGGGGGTCGCTTTATTCTAGATGAGGGGTGTGGACGTGATGATGTGGTCTTATGGGAGGAGGCATATTGACGTTGATGTCACAGAGGAGACGGGTAACGTTTGGAGAATGACTGGGGTTTGTGGTGAATCTGAATCGGACCGGAAGAAAGAAACCTGGAGAAATCTTTGAATTCTTGGACAACAACACCAGCAAGGACGGCCTTGGCTTTGCCTGGGGGACTTTAATGAGATCCTCTCTAATGATGAGAAGGTTGGAGGGGCTGCAAAACCTCAACGGTGCATGGACATGTTTAGGGAAGCCCTTGAAATATGCGAGCTTGCGGATATCGGTTTCATAGGAGACATATTCACCTGGAGAAACCACAGTCAGGAAGTGGATACATACATCTGTCAGAGACTGGACCAAGCGGCTGCTAATGCTTGGTGGTGCGAGGCATTCCCAGAGTTTACGGTGTTGAATGGACGGCCTTGGCATTCCGACCATCGGACAGTGGTGGTAACAACTAAGGCTGATGGAGTGCGGGTGTCCAGGGGGGCAGCGGCTTTCGTTTTGAAGCTTGGTGGCTCAAAGAGAATGGATGTAGTTAGATTATAAGAAGCGAATGGGAGAAGGGGTGGGACGAAGGAGCCGTGGATGTTGCTCAAGTTATGTGTAAGGTGGCCGGAGGCATGAGTAAATGGAGCAAGGAGGTTGTGGGGGAGCTTGAGGAGAGGCTGAAGAAGGCATGAAGATAACTGGAGAAATGCATGAGGTTGCCGGTTTCAGAATCCAAAATTCGGGAGGAGGCAAGACTTTGTTGCTTAGTAGAGGAATTGGAGGAGAAGAAAAATATTAACATGAAGTAGCGATCCCATATGTCTTGGCTGAAGGATGGCAATAGAAACAATAACACTCGCTATTATACGATTGTCGCTTCGGGTCGGAAGAAGGCAAATAGGGTGAAGCTCCTGAGGAAGGAGGATGGCTCGGTGCTGAAGGAGGGAGAGGAGATTACTAATTACGCTTGCTCATTTTTTCAGGACCTTTTCTCCTCCGTGGCTGGTGATCGCCAAGAAGAGCTCATTAGCAAAGTACAGCCACGTGTAACTGAGGCTATGAATAACATGATGGATGCTGAATTTACAAGGGAGGAAGTTAAAGCTACGCTTGACCATATCGGGGATCTGAAAGTGCCCGGGCCTGATGGTATGCCCTCCATTGTCTATAAGCAGAATTGGCATCTAATGGGTGATCAAATAATGCACGAGGTGCTTCAGGTCGTCAACGGAGATGCGCTACCGGAGGGATGGAATGACACTATCGTAGTACTGATCCCCAAGGTTAAAGATCCGAGCAGAATCAAGGACCTCAAGCCTATAAGTTTGTGTAATGTGGTTTATAAACTGGTGTCAAAAGTGATAGCTAATCGCATCAAGATGATCTTGCCGGAACTTATTTCTGATAATCAAAGCGCATTTGTCCCGGGTCGGTTGATAACTGATAATGCACTCATAGCTTACGAGCTTACCCATTATCTCATCAATAATAAGAAAGGAAAGAATGGTTATGTGGCTGTAAAGGTGGATATGAGCAAAGCCTACGACCGGGTCGAATGGTGTTTCTTGGAAGCAATGCTTAAGAAGCTAGGGTTCAGGGAAGGATGGGTGGCACTTACCATGAAGTGTGCCACCACTGTTCGATATCAGATCAAGGTCAATGGAGAACTAACGGAGCAATTCAGCCCTTCACGGGTTCTCCGGCAAGGGGATCCCGCCTCCCCGAACCTATTTGTGATATGTGCTGAAGGGCTGTCTGCACTCCTTCATGATGCAATGAATGCGGGGAGGCTGAGTGGGGTAAAGATTTGTCCGACCGCTCCGGCTGTCTCACATTTATTCTTCGCGGACGACTCTCTTCTGATGATAAAGGCAAACCAGCAAGAAGCGGCTAAGCTCAAGAATGTGCTTGATCTGTATGAAAACTGCTCGGGGCAATGTATCAACATTGAGAAATCTGCACTTATGTTTAGCCCGAGCACCCCACATGCTAGTCGAGAGGATGTTAAGGCAGCTCTTGAAATCCGAAGTGAAGATTGGAATGACAAATATCTAGGCCTACTTGTGCACATTGGTAGGTCAAAATGTAGGGCTTTTGCATATGTCAAAGGGGCTATTGCTGGAAGGGTTTATGGCTGGAAGGAGCGGCTGATTGGCAAGGTGGGGAAAGAGTCATTGGTGAAGGCAGTAGCACCAGCGATTCCAACATATGCTATGTCCTGCTTCTACCTTACAAAAACTTTCTGTGAAGAGATTAGCTCTCTCATCGGCAACTACTCGTGGAGCCAGCAAGACAAGGATAGTGGGATGCATTGGATCAGCTGGGAAAAGTTCACAATGTCTAAGGCCCAGGGCGATCTAGGGTTTAGAGATATGCATAGTTTCAATATTGCTATGCTTTCCCGTCAGATTTGGAGACTCATATAATGTCCAGGGAGCCTATGTGCATAGATCTTGAAGGCCCGCTACTTTCCAAACAAACACGTCCTTGATGCCGCACCGAGGGATGGGATTTCCTATACCTGGAGGAGCCTTTTGCATGGCCTTGAGCTCTTTTAGGAAGGGATACATTTGGCGAATTGGAAACGGCTCCACTGTCCGGATTTGGAGTGATCCATGGATCCCTAGGCCGTGGTCACGTCAGATTATCACACCGCGAGGAGTAAATTTGCTGGAGTATGTTTCTGATCTCATCTCTCCAATCACGGGCCAATGGGATGAGCAATTGGTTCGGGATACTTTTTGGCCAGATGATGCCCGCTATATAATGCAGATTCCACTACGCGAGGGGGTGTTGGACTTCATTGCCTGGCATTTTGATAGTAAAGGGCAACATTCAGTCAAGAGTGCATACAAGCTCCATGTGCAGGAGAGCAAACAAAATGCAAATGGCGGCATTGGCCACAGTTCTGGAAATGTTGGCAATCTGAACTCATATGAGGACGAGTCCTGGAGGAGAATTTGGAGGATGCCTTGCCCAAAGAATATCCAGATGTTTGTATGGCGGCTAAAACATGAATCGTTGGCCTTCCGGACGAATATGCAGAGGAGAGGCATCTCAATAGAAGATACAAAATGCCTCTTCTATGGTAGAAATGATGAAGATGGGGCGCATCTCTTCATACATTGCAAATCGATCAAGCCAGTATGGAGGGAACTCGATCTGGAAAATACTAGAGTGGAGCTGGAGAAAATCACGTTTGTACACGTGATGCTTGACTTCATTTGGAGCCTAGAGGAGAGGACCCGTGTCCTAATCTTTACTGCCTGGTGGTTGTGGTGGCATAACAGAAACAAACTCAGGGAGGGGCAGCTGCCAGTGCCTGCCAATGAGATTTCTTGTCGTGCTCGGGTGCGTGTGATCGAGTATGTGGAAGCCTTTTTACCATCAGGCAAAACCAAGGGTGCTTCAGATAAATGGAGGGCACCGGGTGAGGATATGATCAAAATCAGCCTGGATGGTGCTTTTACACATGGTGATTCATTCACAGGATGGGGTGTCGTGGCAAGAGATGGAGCGGGTTACATACTGGCTGCCCGAGCAGAACGACAAGATCACATCCAGGACACCTTCGGCGCTGAGGCGAACGCGATGTCATAGGCCATTGCCCTAGCTGCCGACCTGGGAATGACGCGGGTGATTTTTGAGTCTGACTGCCAGCTCCTAGTGGAGGCGCTCGATCTTTGCCGGGTGGACTCGTCGGCGTATGCGGCGGTGATCGAGGACTCGAAACTCCAACTTAAGCTCTGGTTCGCACATCATGAAATCGTGTACTGCAATCGTGGGGCTAATGATGTCGCACATGAACTAGCTAAGCTAGGTCGTATGTATCTTCCAAACCACTTCATCGAGTGGGAATCTGATGTACCAGGCCATGTGGCCTCTTGTGCTTTGGGTGATCTACCCCAGCACCGTTAAGTAATACAAGCAATGCTTGCTTTCAAAAAAAAAGTAGAATCCGCAAGATGCAAATTTAAAGAACAATCATCAAGCTCATGGAACCCTAACAAATCACACAAAGTTTTTGGGATAGTGGAAACACTTGCACCCAAATCACACAAAGCAAAGCATTTATGATCTTTAGTTTTAATTTTAATAGTAGGTTCCCACTCATCATAAAGCTTTCTAGGGATAGAAACTTCTAATTCAAATTTTATTCATAAGATTGCATCAAAGCATCAACTATGTGTTTGGTAAAAGCTTTATTTTGACTATAAGCATGCAGAGAGTTTAGCATAGATTGCAACAAGGAAATACAATCAATCAAAGAGCAATTATCATAATTGAATCCCTTGAAATCCAAAGTAGTGGGTTCATCACTATGCAAAGTTTTAATCTCTTCAATCCCACTTTTAACAATTTTAGCATCAAGACCTAAAAACTCCGAATCATTGGGACGCATTTTAATTAAAGTAGACTCATCTCCAGTCCCATCTTTATCAAGATTCATACTAGAAAACAATGATCTAATAGGAGACACATCAATAACTTTTAGATCTTCATCTTTGTTTTCATACTCTTCCGGTTTAGCAGCCATCTTATTAACTAAGGTGGATTATTTATCCGAAATTTGGGCTATTAAGTTCTCAAGATAAGCAAACTGAGATTTCAAACCATAAAATTCCTTAGACATATGATCAAGTTCTTTATTCATGTGCTCCGTTAAGCTTTTCTGTTCTTTAAGCTCGTTTCTAAAGAAATCATTGTGCTCAAACTGCACAGACATAAAATTTCTAACATTGTTTTCAATCTCCTCCAACCTCTTGAGGTGGGGGTCAAAACTGATAAGGTGAGCCATAGTGACAAGCAAGCAATCCAACACACAAGTAAACAAGAGGCAAGCGACGGTAAACACATGAAAAAAAGAAGGGCAAATAAAACGGCAAGGGTGAAGTGGGAGAGAGGAAAACGAGAGGCAGATAAATGTACTACGAAGTATAAGGGTTTGTGATAGATACTTGGTATATGACTTTTGCGTAAGCCTCCCCGGTAACGGCGCCAAAAATTCTTCTTGCTACTTCTCGAGCTTGGGTTGTATTCCCTCGAAGAGGAAAGCGTGATGCAGCACAGTAGCGTAAGTATTTCCCTCAGTTTTTGAGAACCAAGGAATCAATCCAGTAGGAGACCACGCGCGAGTCCCTCGCACCTGCACAAACAAATAAGAACTTCGCAGACAACACGATAAGGGGTTGTCAATCCCTTTATGGTCACTTATGAGAGTGAGATCTAATAGATATGATAGTTTGATATTTTTTGGTATTTTCGGATATAAGAACAGAAAGTAAAAATAGCGAAGTAAAGTAGATTGTAGATTGATATGTTGAGAATAGACTCGGGGGCCATAGGTTTCATTAGTGGCTTCTCTCATGATAGCAGAATTCTACGGTGGGTGAACGAATTACTGTCGAACAATTGATAGAAAAGCGAATAATTATGAGAATATCTAGGCATGATCATTATATATAGGCATCACGTCCGTGACAAGTAGACCGAAACGATTCTGCATCTACTACTATTACTCCACACATCGACCGCTGTCCAGCGTGCATCTAGAGTATTAAGTTCAAAAGAACAGAGTAACGCCTTAAGCAAGATGACATGATGTAGAGGGATAAATTCAAGCAATATGATATAACCCCCATCTTCTTATCCTCGGTGGCAACAATACTATATGTGCCTTGCTGCCCCTGCTGTCACTGGGAAAGGACACCGCAAGATTGAACCCAAAGCCAAGCACTTCTCCCATTGCAAGAACTATAGATCTAGTAGGCCAAACCAAACCGATAATTCAAAGAGACTTGCAAGGATATTATAATCACACATAAAAGAATTCAGAAAAGAACCAAATGTTTCTCATACATAATCTTGATCATAAACCCACAATTCATCAGATCTCGACAAACACAACGCAAAAAGATTACATCGAATAGATCTCCCCGAAGACCGAGGAGAACTTGGTATTGAGATCCAAAGAGAGGGAAGAAGCCATCTAGGTACTAACTATGGACCCGAAGGTCTGTGGTAAACTACTCACAACTCATGGTGAACCGATGGTGTTGATGTAGAAGCACTCCATGGAAGATCCCCCCTCCGGCAGAGCTCCGGAACAAAGCCCCAAGATGGGATCTCACGGTAATAGAAGGTTGCGGCGATGGAATTAGGGTTTTCTCTGTTGCTTCGATGTTTTCAGGGTACATGGGTATATATAGGAGGAAGGAGGGCATCGGGGGAGCAACATGGGGCCCACGAGGCAAGGGGGTGCGCCCAGGGGGACGGGGCGCGCCCCCACCCTCGTGGACGCCACGTGTGCCCTCTGCCGTGGTTCTCAAGTCTCCCGTGAAGATATCGCTCCAAAAATATCTCTCCCGAAGGTTTCATTCCATTTGGACTCCGTTTGATATTCCTTTTCTGCAAAACCCTGAAATAGGAAAAAAAATAGCAATCTGGACTGGGCCTTTGGGTTAATAGGTTTGTTGGCGTCCTGGGAACCAGGGTACCCAGACTTGCCTGTCTGCGGGCCGCGACGCGCTCCTACAAGCGGCCTGGTACGGCCCAGCTGATCAACCAGCTGCCCAAGACCCTCGGGAGGGAGCTAAGCCTCGCGAGGAGAACGACGTCAAGACCCCCTCAGGAGCGGCCTCGGCAAGGTGCTCCGGAGGGGCGGAGAATCCAAGGCCAAGCCTGCCTCAGGAGGAGGCAGTGATGTGAGCAGTGAGCCAGTGACGCACCGCGCTAGCGGGTGCCAGCGTCCGCCAACGGCGCAGTTGCCATTTCGGTGCAAAGGGGACAGCGCAGCCGAGGATTCCCAAGGAGCAGGGCAAAGGTTTCCCCTTTGGTGCAACAAGACCGAAGACCGCAAGGACGACATGGAGGATGTCACCGTCGAGCCCACCATCGTGTCACCGCCTGATCCTTTTGCAGGCAAAGACCACTTTTGCCAGGATACGAACGTCCTTGTGTTCCTGCTCAAAAATGGCCATTGTGGGATCCCTTCCCGCCTAAACATTTCGGGGGAAGAGGACCCTGGCCACCTATATAAGTAGCTAGAACCCCCACTATGAGGGGGGGGGTCGAACATGTCGAGACAAGTCGAACAAAGCCTAGCCAAGTAGAGCAGACCCATAAGCTCTGCCACCATGCAAAGGAGCAAGAACACTTGCCTCCTGACCCTCCTAAGCTTGCCTCCCGAGCTCAGGAACCACTGTACTAGCTCATATTCCAGCCGCCCTGAGGCTAATCCACCAAAGCAGGAAGTAGGATCTTACACCACAAGGTGGCCCGAACCTGGGTAAACTCTTGTGTGTTCTATCTGTTGTTTGCTTGAATCCCTCCACCGAGACGAGAGCGAGATGCTGGGTAGACATGAGTGGGAGAGATCTTCGTTCACGCCCCTGTGTTCGAACTTCTTGGGTTTTGCGGAGCCCTAAATCCGACATTTGGCGCGCCAGGTAGGGGGCGTGTTGAAATCTCGCCTCTCCGACGACCTCGTCGTGTTCTCGTCGTCGACTCCGCTCCATAGCCATGGTGGACACACGCCGAGCTCGCGCCGCCTGCCGCGCCGCGAACGTCGCTCAGACGGCGCCCGCGGGCAATGGTGCACCGCTTCGCCCCAACTCGTCGGTCGCCAACGCCGCCACCGACCCGGCCGTCCACGAGCAGCAGGACTCGTCGCTGCCACCGTCCGTGCGGCGAGATGGCCGCACGGCAATGCCTTCACCCACGCCGGCCGCGGCATCGTCCTCGCTGGTCCGCCGCGGGCCGGTCTACCAGCAGCCTACGCTGCTGATGGCGCGGGAGCTCTTGCGCTACCGCCCGGTATATGACCTATACGACGAGTGGCTCCACCGCATCACCGAGCTTGTCAACACCGCTGGAGAAAACCTGCACCAACGCACTCCTCACGTCCTCCGTCGCCTCCGACGGGGAACGAAGGCCACGGAGTCCCGGCTCCGCCTCCACTCCACAGCGCCGGCTGAGAGGTCCGGCGCGAGGCTCCTCGGCGTGAGCAACCCCACAGAGCCTATGCGCACGATGAGGAGAGATGCCAGGTGATTCCGCATCCCCATGCACGGGCTCGCGGCCCCCCTGGCCCGCAGCGCCAAGACCGCGCGCCACAGGAGGTGGTGGCACCAGCACCCCAAGAACCAGCACTGCAGGCACAAGGGGCGCCTGCGATCATGAGCGTGGCTGGGTGTCGCGCCCTAGCTCCTGAGCTACGGCGCCTCGTCTGGCCCGGCAGTTCAAGCCGGACCTGCCTCCGCGCTACGACAGCACCACCGACCCCACAGAGTTCCTCCAAATCTACGAGCTGAGCATCGAGGCGTCCAACGGCACCGAGCAGGTCATGGCGAACTGGTTCCCCATGGCTCTCAAAGACGGCGCATGCTCCTGGCTCCTGAACCTCCCCATGGGATCCATCTCCTCCTGGGAAGAGCTTCGCGAGCGTTTCGTCGCCAACTTCCAAGGCACCCGCGACCAAGCCCCGACAGCTGCTAATCTGCGCCGCGTGCGGCAACAGCCGGGAGAGACCCTACAAAAGTACATCCAACGCTTCAACACCATGCGCCTCCGGATCCCAAGAGTCTCGGACGAGGCCATCATCTCGGCGTTCTCCGACGGCGTCCGCGACATCAGGATGAGGGAAGATCTCGCCATTCACGAGGACCTGTGCACAGCCCTCGAGATGTTTAAGCTCGCGGCAAAGTGCGCCAGGGCGGAGGAAGGACGCCTCTCCCTCCAGGAGCTGCCTGAGGCGGAGGCAGACGACACGAAGACCAAGGCCAAAGAATCAAAGCGCAAGGGACCTGCCGTGCTGGCTACGGACCTAGAAGTGAAGCGTGGCTGCGGCTACGATGACCTCCCCAGAAACAACCGACCATACTGTGTCTTCCACAACGTCCACAGCCACAACACTAACGATTGCCAGGAGCTCAGGGCGATGCGCGGCGGGCGCGTCGGGCAGCGCCCTGAGCGCGACAACCGCGGCTACGGCCATGGAGGAGGCCGAGGTGGTGGACGTTGGGACGGCAGGAACTCGCGCCAGGGGTGGCGCGAACAGCCTCATGAGGACCACTCGCAGGAGCATCATCGTCATGCCCCCTGGCGCGACCAGCCTCCTGAGAGTCGCCCTCAGGGCAATGGAGGCCTGCCTCCGCTGCCACCACCGCCAAGAAGGAACGACGACGACCGCGAGGGAGACGGAGCACGGGGCTTCCAGGAGCCGCGTGTTGTTGCATGCATCTTGGAGGAGCCCATGCCCCGGCTTCCCATCGCATCTTCAAGCAGTTTGCCCGTGAGGTGAACGCGGCACTTCCCAGGCCTGACGCTGTGTGCAACCTCAGGTGGACCAAGCAAGTCATCGCCTTCGACCCCAAGGACCAGCTCAAGTGCACTGCGGCCCCAGGCGCCCTCCCGATGCTCTGCACCCTGACAATCAGCAACGTCCTCGTGACCAAGACCCTCATCGATGGTGGAGCTGGACTCAATGTCCTCTCCGTCCAGACCTTCGAGACGCTCTAGGTTCTGTACGATCAGCTCCATCCGACCAAGCCATTCTACGGAGTCACGGATGGCTCCACACTCCCGATGGGGCAGGTCCGCCTCCCCGTCACCTTTGGTGACCGCGAAAACTACCACGCCGAGCTCATCAACTTCGACATTGCCAACATCCACCTCCCGTACAACGCCATCCTTGGGTATTGTCGTGGAATTGTCACGTCAGATGTCCGGTTTAGCGGACTTAGTCGTGAGGCCGCGCATCTATGTAGTAGCTTGAGAGGGGTTGAGCGGAATCGAGAGACGCAACGCAAGACAAAGATTTAGACAGCTTCGGGCCCCGGGAAACATCATCCGGTAATAACCCTATGTGTTGTTTGAGGCTAGATCTCATTATGATCCTCATGGTGTCGCCGGTAAACCGGCTCTTGGTGTCTAGCCCTAGAAACGTGTCTAAACTTTTCCCCTAGAACTTGTCTAACTTGTCTAACTTGTCCCTCTTTGGGGAGCCCTGCCCCTCCTTATATATGTTGAAGGGGCGGGTTACATGACTAGTCCTAGTAGGATTAGGATTACAAGTGGAGTCCTAGTCTTACTTCCTTTGTATGAGAATATTCCTTTATGCTTTCTTCATAAACCGGCCCACCAACCATGAACCGGCCTTCTGGGCCTTGGGCCTTGTCATCCGTGATCCACCAGCCGGGTTACCAGTGAGTGGTATTATTTAGGCAGGTTGCTTGTAAACCGTCTGGTTATGACGGATCGCCAGTAAATCACCAAGTGTAAACCGTCAAGTAAACCACCAAGTCCGGCCGGGTTATAATTCCGGCCGGTTCATACCACGGGGTATATCCCCGACAGGTATCCTGCCCTCGCCAAGTTCATGGCGGTGACCCATCATGGCTACAACGTCCTCAAGATGCCTGGGAGCGGCGGAGTCATCACGATCGCCTCCGACAAGAAGGAAGTGGTGCGTTCCCTGGAGCGTCGAATGCTCCGATGAGGATGGAGCCATCCTCGCCCTGCAGACCGCCCCCAAGAAGAAGAAGAACCTACCCGTCAACGGACCTCAGGACGCAAGGGCTCCTGACGGCCTGGCCTCAGGACTCGCGCCTGCTGACGAGGCACCCTCCACCCTCGCATAGGGGGGTGCGCTCGATGCCCCTCTCATGACGGGCTCGGGGGCTCTCCTCTGGAGTGTCTCCAGATTGGTCGGCGTCTCGAGGGAGGTGTTCGGGCACCACCTGCAAGCGTGTCTTGACGCGCATTTTTGTGAGCCCAGTGTGAACCGTTCAGCGCTGGGGGCTCAAGACTTCATCAACCAAGTTACCGAGGAACTTCAGTACGCAAGACTTATCCGCGGTGGGCGTAACCGCACAACCCCGAGTTCACCTGCTCGCAGCCCGAGCGACTGCTTCTGCGTCTGCATCGACATCGCGGGTCTCAACCAAGCCGCCTCTCAGGAGCCCTTCTGGCCGACGGCGGTCGGCCGGAGGAGGGTCCTCCCCTGCAGCTACGTCTGCACACTCTTCGGCTTCCGCAACACAGCTCCCACGTTCCAGCATCTCGCGCAGCAGGCCTTGGGGGCTCGGGAGGCTCAGTGTCAGGCGGTCCGGACAGAGCGACAACCAGACCCGCGCGACCACTGAGAGCCTTCAGAGCCCCTGGGCCTCATGAGCCCGACGATCCTCAGGAGCGACCCGCATGGCTCGCGTATTCAGCTACCCCAACTCTTCTTCGACAAGTATCAGGTGACGCTTCAGGTATCCAATCGAGGGCGCCTCTCGAGCTGCATCATCCTCGGACTGCTGGGGGCTGTTCCCCCGCAGTTGTCTCCCTTTTTGCATGATCAAGGTTAGTTGTTTCTTTCCATTCGCATTATCTACATGCTTGGCGTCCTCACCGCCACTAAGGTCATGAGCCCTTGTGAGCCCACTCGCGACCGAACCATGATTAAGGACTGGCACGGCGTCTGTGCTCGGGTCTGTCCCTGCAGCGTCGCTAAACCCAAGGGCTGAGCTCTGTCTCGCGAGCCATTCCCGTGACGTCACCTCCCGTGGTCCTTGGTGACTTGTTCTCGCATGGGCTAATCATGGATGGGTAAGTAGGGGCCCGTGGCAGGTGCCCCGCTCACGCGGGAACCGCGCGCTGATTTTTTTTCTTTTGGATCGTTGCATGAGAAGACTGGGCATGACGTCTATGCTCGGGTCCGTCCCTGTAGCGTCGACAAATCCAGTGGCTGAGCTCTGTCTCGCGAGCCATTCCCGTGACGTCACCTCCTGGGGTCGCTAGTGCTGCGACCTTCTCATGCGATACCCTCTAGAGATGCACTCGGCACAGGTCGACACAACACCTCTCTTTTCACATTTTGTAGAAGAAGACTCAGGCGCAATCCGCCTCAGCGTAGGGTCTCGTGAGTGATGCGTAAGCTCACGAGAACTTCCTCACAGTCGTTCAGCTCGTCTTGAGGAGGGCCCATATACACCTTGGCTGTCCTACCGTGCAAGCCACGTGTCAGGACGGGGCTGTACACGCCCCGGAGTCTCTCCCGGTGGGAGGCTCCCTCCCACGGTCCAGTGGAAGTACCAAGCTCCGCGCTGGCAGATCCAACCGAGGAGCGGTTATGCCCACGAACCAGTGGAAGCACCAAGCTCCACGTTGGCCGCTACGACCGAGGCGCGGTTATGCCCACACTCTGCGCAAGTGTGGTAGCTCTATGCTCCGCGCTAGTTATAAACAACTGAGGGCGGCCCCCAGTGGTCGCACCAACCTCAGGGAGCTTTTCAGCTCACGACGCTCATAGCTTCTCCTTGGATGGGTGTCGCGAGGGGGGTAGGCACGAGGGCTATGCTCAGGTCACGACTCACAGACGCCACCCTACCAGGTGCCCAGACTCCTGGCCTTCTCGCACCCCCCATCCCGGGCGAAGGCTCGTGGGCAAGGTATGGTGCTCGTTCTCCTTCATGAGAGCCGTTCGTACGTCAAAGGGGACCCCTAGGCATCGTGACCCAGGGGCCTAACTAGCCACGTAGCCCCTCATCCCTTGAGTCTAGTTATGACGATAACCCCGGTCACCCGGAGGGCTCAATGGCGATCGAGGTATGCGCGAGGTTGGGCCCTGCCGACGCAGAACGCAAACAGGATCGCTTGAACGTCAAGGGGCACCCTTGGGCATCGCGACCCAGGGGCCTCACTAGCCACGTAGCCCCTTATCCCTTGAGTCTAGTTATTACGATAACCCCGGTCATCCGGAGGGTTCAATGGCGATCGAGGTATGCGCGGGGTTGGGCCCTGCCGACGCAGAGCACCTAAGCAAACATGAAAGGAAGCAAGCATGGAAGTCATCTAGCTATTACAATAATACCAAGTTTTTCAAATGCAGACAAAGTTCTTACGCCTCCCTGAGGCACTCGCACTTCTCTCCCTGAACAGGAACGGATCAGGCATTGCCGAGCGCATCATCACCGGTCTCCACCTCCTCGGTTGCGGTAGCAGTGGCCTAGAGGAACGCCTCCACCAGCGACGTGACCTTCACCCCCAGGGCCTCGACAGCCGTGCCCTCCATGACTTTGGTCACGGGCTCGGACAGTGAGGCCAGGTCAAGGGTGGGGTCGCGAAGACTTACATGGCTACACACCTGCGTCAGAACCAAGGTAAGGAGCGTGCGGCTCTCAACATCGGCTAACTGGCCAATTGCGGCCGCAACCTCGCGCAGGGACTTCACAAGCGCAGCAAGGAGCCCGGCGGGGCCTCCCTCCGGGGCGGCCAGCGGTTCCTTGAACCCCTCCCCGTAGGTGGCCTGCAGCGCCTTGCGGGCTTCAAGGTCAAAGGCGGGAAGGGCCTCGAGACTCACCGTTGCCGAGGCCGCAAGGGCATCCTCCTTGTCGCGAGCGGCTTGGGTCGCCCTGGCCTGCTCAACTTCAATCTTCAGGGCCGCGCGGTCAGCAAGCTGCTCCTGTTGCAGCCGGGACGTCTCAGCCTTCTGCGCCTCGAGCTCCTTCTCCAACCTCTTGAGCTCCAGGGCGCGCCCAGTGCCTTCCTGCGGAGGGCCCCCAGCTCGCTCTCCGCCTTGAGGCAGCGCTTCTCGAAGGACGCGGCGTCGGCTCACGCGGTATCGCGAGCCCGCGTGGCTGCCACAGCTTCCTCTCGACCCTTGGCAGCGACCGTCGAGGCCTGGTCCCAGGAGGTCCGCGCAGACTCGTCTGCCAGGAGCCACCCGCGGATCAGCCCCAGGCGCCCTTCCATCAGGCAGCCGTCACCATCTTGCAGTTCGACGCGAAGCCAACCCAGCGCGGCGGAGGCAGCCTCCAAGGTCTCAGGACCAGGCTGCGCCAGCTGGCGCACGGGCACCGACAAGACCGACTGCTCGACCAGGGGCTCGGGGGCTTCGGCCCCCCTCGCTAGAGTAGCCAAAGCAGGAGCCACCGCGACCTCGCGGGAAGCAAGGACACCCTCAAGCGACGCTTCCATCGCATGCTCGGTGGCCTGGTTGACCAAGACGCCCAGCATCGTGGCATCCTTCCCTGTGGTTGCATCAGCAGTAGGGAGGAAGGAGAGCGATAACTCCCCCAGCGGAGATGGCCCCTTTTGTCAAGACACACGAATGCAGAGATGGCGTGGGGAGCGGGGTCGCCCGCGTCCCATCCAACCGTCACGCGCTAGCCTGGGCCGCAGCCTTTTTGGGGCCCACGACGCTTCGTCCTCGACTAAGGCTTCGCCCCGAAGCCAACTCCGCGCGCGCCTTGGGCCCGGGGACTACTGTCGGCGTCCTGGGAACCAAGGTACCCAGACATTCCTGTCTGCGGGCCGCGACGCGCTCCTACAAGTGGCCTGGTATGGCCCAGCTGATCAATCAGTTGCCCAAGACCCTCGCGGGGAGAACGACGTCAAGACCCCCTCAGGAGCGGCCTCGGCAAGGTGCTCCGGAGGGGCGGAGAATCCAATGCCAAGCCTGCCTCAGGAGGAGGCAGTGATGTCAGCAGTGACGCACCGCGCCAGCGGGTGCTAGCGTCCGCCAGCGGCGCGGTTGCCATTTCGATGCAAAGGGGACGGCACAGCCGCGGATTCCTAAGGAGCGGGGCAAAGGTTTCCCCTTTGGTGCAACAAGACCGAAGACCGCAAGGACGACAAGGAGGATGTCACCGTCGAGCCCACCACCATGTCACCGCCTGATCCTTTTGCAGGCGAAGACCGCTTTTTGTTAGGATAGGAACGTCCTTGTGTTCCCGCTCAAAATGGTCGTTGTGGGATCCCTTCCCACCTAAACATTTCGGGGGAAGAGGACCGTGGCCGCCTATATAAGTAGCTAGAACCCCCGCTATGAGGGGGGGGTCGAACAAGTCGAGACAAGTCGAACCAAGCCTAGCCAAGTAGAGCAGACCCATAAGCTCTGCCACCACGCAAAGGAGCAAGAACACTTGCCTCCTGACCCTCCTGAGCTTGCCTCCCGAGCTCAGGAACCACTCTACTAGCTCATATTCTAGCCCCCGTGAGGCTAATGCACCAAAGCAGGAAGTAGGGTCTTACACCACACGGTGGCCCGAACCTGGGTAAACTCTTGTGTGTTCTATGTGTTGTTTGCTTGAATCCCTCCACCGAGACGAGAGCGAGACTCTAGGTAGACATGAGTGGGAGAGATCTTCGTTCACGCACCTATGTTCGAACTTCTTGGGTTTTGCGGAGCCCTAAATCCGACAAGGTTAGTCCCAAAATAATATAAAAGTGTATAATAAAGCCCATTAAACATCCAAAACATCATATATAATAGCATGGAACAATCAAAAATTATAGATATGTTGGAGACGTATCAGCGGGCACGCCGAACACGCACTTCTCCGGGCTGAGCTTGATTTGGTATGTGCGCAGATTGGCGAAGGTCTCCTTGAGGTCGGATAGGAGCGTGAGGTGTTGCTTGGTCTTCACCATGATGCCGTCGACATAGACATGGACGTTACGGCCGAGTTGCGGCAGCGGGCATTCTGCATGCAGCGCTAGAAGGCGGCACCGGCATTTTTCAAGCCGAACGACATGGTGATGTAGCAATACGCCCCAAAGGGCGTGATGAAGGATGTCTTCAGGGCGTCGGCCGGGACCAGCTCGATCTGGTGGTAGCCGGAATAAGCGTCGAGGAAGGACAGGAGGTCGCAGCCGGCCGTGGAGTCGATCACCTGATTGATCTGGGGTAGGGCAAAAGGATCCTTGGGGCGGGCCTTGTTTAGGCTGGTGTAGTCGATATACATGCGCCAGGTGTTGTTTTTCTTCAGGACGACGACGGGGTTGGCCAGCCACTCCGGCTGGAGCACCTCCATGATGAAGTCGGCTGCGTGAAGCCAAACAATCTCTTCACCAATGGTTCTCTGCTTTTCCTCGGAAAAATGGTGTAGCGGCTGGCGGATTGGTTTGGCATCTTTGCGGACGTGGAGTTTGTGCTCGGTGTACTCCCTCGGAACACCTGGCATGTCGTTTGGAGACCATGCGAAGATATCCCGATTCTCACGGAGGAAGTCGACGGGCTTGCCTTCCTATTTGTTGCTGAGGCGAGAGCTCACCACAACGTGCTTGCTGTAGCTTGGGTCGGACGGGTTGAGCTTGACCTTCTTGGTGTCTTTGGACAGTTGGCAGGAGGCTTCACCCGCCGATTCCCAAGCCGGGGTCGGCACAGTCGGCTCCTCGCCTGCTAGGGCCACAATCCAGTTAAGCTGGCGCCGCTCCTCGGCTATGACCAGCGACTCGGCTAGCTTGGCACTGGCTTGAGCGCACTACAGGGACTTCTTGTAGTCGCCAGCATTGGTGATGAGGCCCTTGGGACCCGACATCTTCATCTTCAGGTAGGCTTAGTGGGGAACCTCCATAAACTTGGCCCGCGCGGGCCTTCCTAGGATCGCGTGGTAGGGGTTGTCCAGGTCCACGACCACGAACCAAAGTGGATCACGCCAGAAGTGGTCGCTGGAGCCGAAAAGGACGTCAAGACAGATCCAGCCGATGGGGGACCAAGAAAGGCCGGGAACGATGCCGTGGAACACCATCCGGGTCGTCTCCAGCTACTTCCCCTCGATGCCTAGCTTGGTCATGGTGTCGCGGTAGAGGATGTTGATGTTGCTACCACCATTGATGAGGACGCGTGAGAACTTGCAAGTGCTCTTTGGAGCGACTATGGCGGGGTCGAGGACCAGAGCATAACCGCCCGACGTCGGCATGACGACTGGGTGGTCATCCCGGGACCAGGTGACCGGGCACTCCGACCAATGCATGAACTCGGTTGTGGCTGGGATGATGGTGTTCACTTCCTACCAGAGTAGTTGCTCACTTCGTTTGTCATCACCCATGTTGGTGAAGACGACATGTCAAGCGTTCGGGTTGGGGAAGGCTTCGTCGCGCATGGCGCCGGCTGCCGGGGGCGGAGGCGGTGGCGGAGGAGGCGGTGGGACGTTCAAAGCACAAGTGCTCCCTGGGTGATTTTGGTAATTAATGTCAACATATCTCTTGTTGGACTAATATCTTTACCTATTATATTTCAAATGAGTTCAACAATGGCGTGGCATGGACAAGAGGATGTGGAACCCCTTCAAAGTGCTAAGGACAAAGATTGGCAAAAGCTAAAGACTCTTCATTTTTCATTTTAGTGATCCACAAGATCACATTGAGTCCATAGGAAAGCCAATACTATTAAAAGGGGATGAGGTGTTGCTTAATGGTCTACTTGCTCAAGTGCTTAGTGATATTGCTCCAAAACCCTCAACCACTTTCTCATTTCCAAATATGCCCAAAACTCAAAGTCAAACTTGGCCCCATCGATTTGATCTATCCGGCGCCATCGAGTTCACTTGACATAGCCACTCCCAGAAACCCTAGACCATTTGGTCACACCGATACGGATCTCGGTCTCACCGAGATGGCCTTGCAAACTCTCTGTTTCCCTTCATAACATTTCGGTCTCACCGAAAAGAGCGATCAGTCCCACCGAGTTTGCCTGACCAACTCTCTGTTTGATCTTTGCTAAAATCGGTCTCACCAAGTTCATGCAATTGGTCTCACCGAGATGAGGTTTTGCCCTAGCCCTAGCACATCGATCCCACCGAGTTGATCATGTCGATCCCACCTAAATTCCTAACATTCACATTTTTAACTAAATCGGTCTCACCGAGTTCTTCTATTCGGTCTGACCGAGTTGGGTCAAATGTGTGTAATGGTTGGATTTTGTGTGGAGGCTATATATACCCCTC
Organism: Secale cereale; assembly: GCA_902687465.1. Taxonomy (NCBI): domain Eukaryota; kingdom Viridiplantae; phylum Streptophyta; class Magnoliopsida; order Poales; family Poaceae; genus Secale; species Secale cereale. The sequence goes on from LR738709.1 coordinate 335,756,702, forward strand.
CACCCCTTCTCCATTTGTGTGAGAGCCATCAGAACGTGCCTACACGTCCACTACTCATTTTCTGAGAGAGAACCACCTACTCATGTGTTGAGATCAAGACATTCCAATCTAACCACAAGAATTTGAGCTCTAGCCTTCCCCAAGTTGCTTTTCACTCAAATCATCTTTCCACCATTGCCAAATATGTGAGAGAGAGTTGAGTGTTGGGGAGACTATCATTTGAAGCACAAGAGCAAGGAGTTCATCATCAACACACCATCTATTACCTTTTGGAGAGGGGTGTCTCCTAGATTTGCTAGATGTCGCTTGGGAGCCTCCGACAACATTCTGGAGTTGAACCAAGAAGTTTGTAAGGGCAAGGAGATTGCCTACTTCGTGAAGATCTACCCGAGTAAGGCAAGTCCTTTGTGGGCGATGGCCATGGTTGGATAGACAAGGTTGCTTCTTTGTGGCCCTTCGTGGGTGGATCCCTTCGTAGACTCGCGCAGCCGTTACCCTTCGTGGGTTGAAGTCTCGATCAACGTGGATGTACGATAGCACCACCCATCGGAACCACGCCAAAAATCTATGTATCTTCATTGCGTTTGCACACTCGAATCCCATCCCTTTACTTTCTTGCAAATAGCATGCTTTACTCTTTCTGCTGCTTATATTCTTGCCATGCTTGCTTGAAATGTATTGTGAATACTTAAACTTGTGCTAAAAATCTACCTCAACTTGAAGAAATTAAAAATTGCAATTTTTGGTTGTTGAGGCTCTAATCACCCCTCTCTAGACCCTTCTTCTCGATCCTTTCAATTGGTATCAGAGGTTTGGTCTCCATTCCTCTGGTTTAATCACCATTGGAGGAAGATGGATGAGTCTACATTCGGGAGTATTAGATGTAGACTACATTTTCTTGATGGAGAGTTTTATGACTCTTGGAAAAATGAGATGCTTGAGATTTTCAAAGAATACAACTTGAACAAATATATTGTTAGCCCTTATGTGCCTCCCATTGACCGTTTGAATCCAACACCCGATGAGCATCTTGACATGGTTCGCAATCTTAGAACTACTGATCTTATCACTAGAGGATTGTCTAGAAATTTTCTTGTTTGCTTACCTACTTTCAAATGTGCTTATACCATATGGAATTATCTTGAGAAGCGGTTCCTGTCGTGGAATTGTCCTGGCAGATGTCCTAGTGCGAGGACTTAGTCGTGATGCCAATGCATCTATATGGTAGCTTGAGAGGGATTGATCGGAATCGAGAGACGCAACACAAGACAAGGGTTTAGACAGCTTCGGGCCCCAGGAAACATCATCCAGTAATAACCCTACATGTTGTTTGTGGCTAGGTCTCATTATCATCACGAGGGAGTCACCGTATCTCCGGTTCTCCTAGTTGTGTCTAGCCCTCAAGACTATTTTTCTGTCCCTCTTGGGGTGCCCTGCCCCTCCTTATATAAGTTAAAGGGGTGGGTTACATGTAGAGTCCAACTCAGATTAATACTTAAATTATTTTGACTTCTCTTCACGGGCTTCTCTCCATGGGCTTCTTAACGTCTTGGGCTTCTTAACTATCGGCTTACAATCTGGCTTATGATCTGGCTTGCGATCTAGCTTACAATCTGGCTTACAATCTGACTTACCATCTGGCTTACCATCTGTCGGCTTACCATCTGGCTTAACATCTGCCGGTTTACCGTCTGGCTTAACATTTGCTGGCTTAACATCTGCCGGGTCACCAATGAAACACCAAGTCCCAACTGGGTCATATCTCCGGCCGGGTCATACCGCGGGGTATATCCCCGACATTAGCCCCCAGTTTAATTTGGATTTATCCATGTTAAACTGATCATGTAAACAAAACACAAGAACAAATTTAACAGGTTGTGCTCCAGGATAAATTTTCTTGTAAGCCGGCACCTGAACATCCATAAGTCCTTGTCATTTCCTTCTTCTAGAAAATCCGGGTCAATAGGCCAACTTCATACTCAATTTGCTGACATTGGTTTCTCATAGAAATATTATGAAGAATAATTCATTTGATTCAGATCCCAATGCTTAAAAAATATTGGTCTTGGAATACTCATTTGATTTTTAGTTGGTTTGAAGATGCAGATCTTGCCAAATTATGATTACCAAAATTGTCAGGTTATAAACATATGATGCCGAGTCATAATTGTTGCCGACACCGGGTCATGATTGTTGCAGACACCGGGTCAATCTGGTTTACTCAAAACTGAGAATTTTGAAGATATTTCTCCCTTATATCCATATTACTTGTAGCCCCCAAGTCTTGAGCAGAGCAAAGTGATGACTTAAGACTTGCTTCAGTATGAATACTACCACTTTGAAGAATCCATGTTGTTTATCTCGATCACTAGTCAAGACTGAATACTCCACACATGTAGCCCCCAAGTGCCCGGTTGTCATGCTTGCAGCAACCTGGGACTTGTAATTTCCTTATACTCATAAAAATTTCAACCAGTGCAGCCCCCAAGGGACGGCTCTGTAAGATAATATTGAGCTGGAACTATATATATACCTCTTTGAAAAGAACATCATATGATGTAACCCCTATCATGGGGCTTGAACCCACGTCCACAAGGTTAAGAGCTTTGTGCTTTACCAACTGAGCAGTGGACCCTTCAATATAATGGAGTAAGGCTTGTGTGACTTAATTTTTGACAGGAATGATTGGTAGCCCCCGAGGGCCGGCTCATTACAATGTGATGAGTCGGGTCTTCAATAAGGCCAATAAAAGGTAATCTTGCATTAGCCCCCAAGTGTCATGGTGCATGCTAGCAGTGACATGGAACTTGCGTATTTGATGTAATCCCAATTTGAATAATGTAGCCCCCAAGTGCCGGGTCGTAAGCCTGCAGCGACTCGGGACTATACCTTCCATTGTAGAATAAATCATATCCATTGATAAAATAATAGCCATTGCGCTAAAGCAACTTTGAAAACCTCAATCATAATATTGGTTATTGATAACCATAATAAAAATCCAGCCATGTTGGCTTTTAAAGATTTGAATAATATAACCTAGTTTGAAAACCGCTTCCTGCAATATGAACCAGTATATCTATACATATATGATGCATGCTATGATGATGTAATGTATGATAATGTATGTGCATGATAATAAAATACTTCAATGAAACTAGCATGATAGCCACTGGAGTATCCTCGCTTTCTGTAAGCCGGCTCTCACATAACCCAATCGATGTTTGAACCTAGATAAGTTTAGATATGACTTATTGAGAGTACATGAGGTTGGAGTAGCATCAAGCAAACATGCAGGTTTAACCAAGTTTCAATGAGGGTGGCTTAGCAACCTGGATCTATCCTGACTATCTGTAAGCCGTGCTCTTACATGACAGACCGGCGTTTTAACCTTAACAAGCTCAAGATCTTTGGTGAATACACTGTAAAGGATTGATTGTTAAGAGTTCAGCGGGTCAATCAGGATTACCTGATGAAGAAGCAGCTGGTATACAGGTAGGATGACCCGGAAGGGTTATGTCCTCTTTGAATACACCTATGTTTGAACAAGATAACCCAGTCAAGAGGGTAGTAACGCTATGTTCTCTTTGGTGAATACACCTATGTTTGAACAGGAAGCCCCCAAGTGACATATTCGAAGTGTGGCGTTGAGCCGATCAAGAGGGATATTCACAGCTATGCTCGATGAGCAGGAAGCCCCCAAGTGACCAATAAGATGAGCCAATAAGGCAGGATACCCATGTTTGAACCACGCATCATGGCAGCAAGTGTTCTTTGGCAACCTTTATTTTTTCTGGGAACTCGAACTTGCGAGAGATGGCTTATTTCTGAACCCGATGTTAAACATGGATATTGAGAGCTTCAAAATTTTAAGGGAGATAGATGTCTCTTGAGTCGGATTTTAAACCGGAATCTTCATTTTGAGCCGGAAATTTCCTGACGGCCTTTAAATTTTCATCAATATGGCAGCAGCCTCCGGGACCGGGTTATCTTCCCCTTCAACATACTTGGGTTCTTGAATTTGCTGAAACTGGCAACATTTGCTTAGTCATGTCATTGTAGCCCTCGAGTCTCAAGATGACTCGAGGAGTTGGGTTGAGATTCTTCATATTTGACCATAGCATAAGATGTATATCATTGGTGTTGATAACGCGATGTGAATCCACATAAGGTTGAGGTTGACTGTGGCGGGTTATAAATGATCCCGTATGAGCTGTGTCAGTAACTCGGCTAATGGTCCACCCCAACTGGTTGTTTCAAGTTAACCAAACTGTAGTGGCAGCGATTTGTGCGTCTGCCCATTGAGCCATCCGGTTTAGACGGCGGCTAATAATATATGATAATTTGCCTCCAAACTGTTGGGAGAAAGACCGGGCTACCCGAGCAGTGACTTGGTTGCACTCAATAAACAGATCATGCACACAGGTGCAGCCCGATGTGTTGATGTAGACCAGACTGCGAGAGACGGCCGACAAAAATGACAGCGGCATCAGAGGCGGTACGGACGGATGAGTCAATCGTGGTGTTGTAAGCCGGTGCAGATGGGCAAGTCAATCGCAGGCACGATAAGCTGCACGGACGGGCGAGTTATCCGTGTCGTGTTGATGCAGACTGGACCGCAGAGGTCGCGGCTTGCACATATATTCATTGATCAGTATGGCGGGTCAGATGCTAGTGCATGATATCCATGACATGACCATCGCTCTCGCAGTGAACAATTGTCCTGCATAAAAACATCGCATGCCAGAGTAATTGCTCTTAAAATGAATATACATTGAAAAGTAAATAAGGCGGATAGCACCTGACATGCTGGAACGACAGATGATCTTTGTACAGATCACAGATTAATTTGGATATCCAGTGGTCCATGAGCAGCGTAGATGCGCATACTATACCCTCATCAATAAATTCTGGGATCCATCTAGACTTCACATCGCCAATGTTTCACTTCCAACAGGCTCAAAAATGACCATCTCGGGCACACGCTTTAAAAGGTGTACTTACTGGTACAGTTGGAATAGCGCCATCCTTAACAGGTGAAATACAGGTGACATGCTTGTTAATCACGTCACCCGAACGAAACACTTTAATTTCCACACACTCAAAGCCTGATGCGACTGAATCCAAGATTTTCTCAGATGCATGTAGTGAACTTCAACACTTTGTTGATCTCATTTGCCATTGCCACGTGAATCCTGACTCCTGCCACTTGCATTAGAAGTAACCTTCTGTTGATCGTTGCTTATACATTGCCTAACGAGGTCTCTTGTATTCTTCTGAAAACACATAAACTAGGATCTCTTTCCTCTAGATATGAGAAAACAGCCAACTCCATCCCAGTCTTCTTTCCGGCAGAGGCGTCTCGACAGGCGGCCGCATGTTGGCAGGTCTACGAGGCAGCGATGACTCGGTGTAGGAGAGCTTGTAGGCGGCGGCTCAAGGCCAGCCATGACGGAGGTAGCGCGCCGGCGAGGGGAGGCCGAGCGGCTGTATGACGGAGGCGGCGACTTGGTACGAAGGCAAGGTACAATGGCGGCTCGTAGGCGCGGGCCACGGCGGCTCGAGCTGGGGGCAAGGCAACAACGGCGGCTGAAGAGGCCTCCGGCGAGGCGGGCGCCTTGACGTGACATCGCAGATGAAGGAGGACTCTGAGTCGTGGCCGGCTCTGTTTTCGGGTCGTGGCCGTATTCATGTCCGGGTAGCGGCCCTTGAGGAAAAGGCAAAGGCGGAGATGCGCCGGCTGCTGGCGGCTCGACAGGAAGTCCACGCGGGCGGCTCTCGAGCGGCCGCTCAGCAGGAAGCGCGGGGCAGAGGAAGGCGAGACCCGGCACGGCTCTGAGGCGGAGACGGTGAGGCGCTAAGAAGGCTTGGCGGCTCACAGAGCGGCTCGAGGACGACGTGAGATCGCAGTGGCTCCGTGCGGCCGCAGGTGAGACGGCCCGTAGAAGCCTCATGACTCGCAGCGGTGCAGCGCGTCATGGTGGCTCGATGCAGGGCTCAGCAGTGGCGGGTTAACGCCGGCCAGGGCAGAGGCAACTTGCAGCGGCTGCATCACCGGCCCGTGGCCCGCAGCGGCTACCGAGGCTGCTCACTCGACGCCCGATGGCGGAGAAGATGTGTTGGCGGCTTGGCCATGGCAGAAACCAGCAGAAGAAGGCGAGGCACGCTCGGACATGCGGCGACTCGGAGTCGAGATCGGGGCAGCTTGGCAACAAGGACGATGACGACTCAGGCCAGATCCGAGGCGGAGCCGCCTGGCAACTCGGGAGACGGGCGCGCGATCGGCGAGTCCGAGTCTGGCTCAAGTTCGAGTCTGATACGGTGCTTCGAAGGAATTTTCCTCGCCATGGTACTTTTGTAAAGAAGAAAACTCGACCGTCCATTGACAATTCGATGACATGCTGATGGCGACAGAGGCGGCTTGATCAAAAATTATCGTATCGAATCCGAGTCATCACGGCAGATCGACTTGTAATTTTGCAGCGTAACCCTAATTCATCTCAAACTATCTCATACTAGTAAATTTGGACTGATGATCTTTAAGTTGATGCAGATCCTTTCAACCGGCTATTATTTTTCCGAAATTTTTTGAACTTCTCGATCCCTAGGGAGATCCCTCCAAGAACTCAACACCACCGTGCGCAGGCCCCATGGTGGGCGCAAACTGTCATGGAATTGTCAGGGCAGATGTCCTAATGTGAGAACTTAGTCGTGAGGCCAACGCATCTATATGGTAACTTGAGAGGGGTTGGTCAGAATCAAGAGACGCAACACAAGACAAGGGTTTAGACAGCTTCAGGCCCCAGGAAACATCATCCGGTAATAACCCTACATGATGTTTGTGGCTATGTCTCATTATCATCACGAGGGAGTCACTGTATCTCTGGTTCTCCTAGTTGTGTCTAGCCCTCAAGACTATATTTCCGTCCCTCTTGGGGTGCCCCGCCCCTCCTTATATAAGTTGAAGGGGCGGGTTACATGTAGAGTCCAACTCAGATTAAGACTTATATTATTCTGACTTCTCTTCACGGGCTTCTCTCCATGGGCTTCTCATCATGGGCTTCTTAACGTCTTGGGCTTCTTAACTATCGTCTTACAATCTGGCTTACGATATGGGTTACAATCTGGCTTACGATCTAGCTTACAATCTGGCTTACGATCTGGCTTACAATCCGACTTACGATCTGGCTTACCATCTCGCTTACCGAAAGGCTTAACATCTGCCGGCTTACCATCTGGCTTAACATCTGCTGGCTTAACATCTGCCGGCTTACCGTTTGGCTTAACATCTGTCGGCTTACCATCTGCTCGGTCACCAATGAAACAGCAAGTCCCAGCCGGGTCATATCTCCGGCCGGGTCATACCACGGGGTATATCCCCGACAGTTCCCAAACTATTCCTTGAAGATCCTTGATGAAATCTTTCACATGACAATTGCTTTTCCGAAGATGGACTCTAGAGATCCTAAATTTGATGAATGTTTCCTTGAACTTCGTGATCTTATGCGTGCCCAAGGAAATGCTAGAATCATAGGCGATATCATCTTATAAGCTATAAGAATTCATAAGCATGAACATTGTCATAGTCAAAATTCTAACGACTCACTTGCCCTAGGGGATGATCATATTGTCGACGATGTTGAGCACGGCTATTATGATGATGATGATGATGATGATGATGATGATGATGATGATGATGATGATGATAGTGAATTTGATCTTGATGAGTCAATGAGACACTTTGGTGTTATGGCTAATCTTCGTGGCTACATGTCCAGAGGAAAGGAACGGGTTCTTGATAGTGGATGTACTGACCATATGACCAGAGATAGAGATATGTTCCATGATCTTGCAAAAGAAAGATGGTCCCCGCAAGTATGTCACTTTTGGTGGTATCTCTAAGGGTAAGGTAGTTGGCCTTGGTAAGGTGGCCATCTCCCATGATAGCTCTATCCAAAATGTCATGCTCATTGAATCCCTTGGTTATAATCTACTTTATGTATCCAAGGTAGCCGATTTCGGTTTTAATGTCTTATTTACTGAAGTAGATTGCCAAGTGTTTCGTAGAGATAATCATAAAATGGTCTTCACTGGCATACGTAGAGGTGATCTATACATTATTGATTTCACTAAAAAGGTTCAACCTCGTACTTGCTTAATTGCTAAATCTTCTAAAGGTTGGTTGTGGCATGAAAGGTTAGGTCATGTGGGCATGCAGAATCTTGATAAGCTTATTAAAGGTGATCATATCCTTGGTGTTAAAGATGTTATATTTGACAAGGATATACTTTTTAGTGCTTGTCAAGCAGGAAAACAAGTTGGAGGAAGTCATCCCGTTAAGAACATCATGACCACGAGAAGAGCGCTTGAGCTACTTCACATGGATATTTTTGGTCCCAACGCTTACAACAGTCTCGGTTGTAAGTCATTCGAATTGGTCATTGTTGATGATTTTTCAAGATTTATGTGGGTGTTCTTTCTTGATGATAAATCACAGGTCCAAAAGATCTTCAAGAACTTCTCTAGGAAGGCCCAAAACCAATTTGAAGTGAATATTAAGAAGGTGCGGAGCAATAACGGAACGGAGTTCAAGAACACCAATGTGGATACCTTTCTTGACGAAGAAGGGATTTCACATGAGTTCTCGGATACTTACACACGTCAACAAAATGGAGTTGTTGAGAGGAAGAACTGAACACTTATTAAGATGTCAAGAACAATGCTTGACGAATAGAAGACGTCAAGAAACTTTTGGGCGGAAGCGGTTGAGACAGCTTGTCATGCTACGAATCGACTACATCTCCATAAGCTTCTCTGCAAGATGGCATATGAGCTTCTCACCAGTAAAAAACACCAAGTCGGATACTTTCGAGTATTTGGATCAAAGTGTTACATTCTTGATAAGCATCGTCGTTCAAAATTTGCTCCTAAATCTCATGAAAGTTTCCTATTCGGTTATGGCTCAAACTCTCACACTTACCGTGTCTACAACAATTTCACCCGAAAGTTGAAGAGACAGTGAATGTAAAGTTTGATGAATCTAACGGCTTGCAAGTAGAGCAATTGGCAATTGACGTGGGAGACAAAGACCCTTCGGAAGCAATTCAAGACTTATCTATTGTCAAGGTTCGTCCAACGGAGTGAAGGAAAGTACTTCGTCCATTCAAGTGGAAGGCTCAACTTCACACCAAGGTGAACCACAAGTTGACTTGGAGGCATCCACAAGTGAAACACGTCAAGATGAAGGAAACGAGGAAGTACAACAAGATGAACTATCTCGACCTCCTTCTCCACCTCCACAAGACAATAACGCCAACGACAATGAAGAAGGACAAGAAGAAGAAGAAGTCAATGAAGGGGATGTTCCACCCCGACCAAAACAAAAGCTCTCACGAGTTAGAGCAATAATTGCAAGAGATCATATCGTTGAACAAATATACAATGACATTCAAACCGGGAGAATCACTCGCTCTAAATCTTGTTTAGATAACTTTTGTGAACATTATTCATTCATTTCTAACGTTGAACCTATAAAGGTTGAAGAAGCTCTTGATGATCCGGATTGGGTGAATGCTATGCATGAGGAACTACACAACTTTGAGAGAAACCAAGTATGGACATTGGTTGAGAAGCCCGACAATAAGCACAATGTCATTGGAACCAAATGGGTGTTTCAGAATAAGCAAGATGAAGATGGACAAGTTGTACGCAACAAGGCCCATCTCGTCGCCCAAGGCTACACTCAAGTCGAAGGTATGGATTACGGTGCGACATATGCCCCCGTTGCTAGACTTGAGTCCATACGCATCTTAGTTGCTTATGCCAATCACCATGGCATCACTTTATACCAAATGGACATTAAAAGTGCTTTTCTTAATGGTGAAATTGAGGAGGAAGTTTATGTTAAACAACCTCCTGGCTTTGTTAATCCCAATAAACCTAATCATGTCTACAAACTTCACAAAGCTCTTTATGGTCTTCAACAAGCTCCCAGAGCATAGTATAAATGCTTGACCAAGTTTCTTATTGAAGAAGGCTTTGAAACTGGGAAAATCGATTCCACACTTTTTACTAAAAGGGTTAATGATGAATTATCTGTGTGCCAAATTTATGTGGATGATATCATTCTACTAACCCCCATTTTAGTGAAAATTTTGGGAGCCTAATGTCGGAGAAGTTTGAGATGTCTATGATGAGTGAACTCAAATTTTTTCTTGGTTTGCAAATCAAGCAAACTAAGGAAGGTACCTTTGTTTCTCAAAAAAAGTATACCAAGGATCTTTTCAAGAAGTTCAACATGCAAGAAAGCAAAGGTATGAAAACACCCATGCCTACTAGTGGACATATTGACTTGACTAAGGATGGCAAACCTGTTGACCAAAAGGTTTACCGCTCCATGATTGGTTCATTGTTATATCTATGTGCCTCCCATCCAATATTATGCTAAGTCTGTGCATGTGTGCACAATATAAAGCGCCCCCTAAAGAATGACATCTTAAAGCTGTGAAAAGGATAGTGAGATACTTAATTCATACACCAAACTTTGCATTTGGTATCCTACGAGGTCCTCCTTTGATCTTGTTGGCTACTCCGATTCGTACTTGCTGGTGACAAGGTTGATAGAAAGTCCACTTCGGGTACTTGTCAATTTCTTGGTCGATCCCTTGTGTCTTGGTCCTCCAAGAAACAAAACTCGGTATCCTTATCCACTGCCGAAGTGGAATACATTGTCGCCGAATCATGTTGTGCTCAATTACTTTGGATGACCCAAACCCTTAAGGATTATGGGATATATGTGAAACATGTTCCATTTCTTTGTGATAATGAGAGTGCTATTAAGATTTCTCACAATCCCGTGCAACATTCTCGAACTAAGCATATTGAAGTTCATCATCATTTCATTCGAGATCATGTTGCTAAAGGATACATCAATCTTAAGCATGTTCGTACCGATAAGCAATTGGTGGATATATTCACCAAACCGCTTGTTGAGAAAGTATTTTGCCGTTTGAGAGGTGAATTGAATATCATTGATGCCTAAAACATGGAGTAGAAACTCCATTTGGACACATGCAAGGCATGAGCCTTTTGTGACTAATCCTTGATATTTCTCTTATGATGATGATCATGTGTCTTGGATCTATATTTGTACCCTTGCATGTTATCTAATCCTTATAGGTACTTGGATGAACTCAAATCTATGAGATTGCAAGCCACTCACATATTGAGTAATCTCTACATCACCAAGTCCCTATGATATGGTTGTTAATTACAAGGAAGCATGAATCCACTCAACATATCCTTTGACAATTTCTATATATCAAAATTTCATTTGGTATCAAGTCTCATGATTGTTGTTTTGGATGCACAAGTGCTCTTATTTGCAAGACTAACCCATGTAGGAAGATGAACTCAAACTACAAGAGATGCTCCAAGCTCTTGATGGACTACATCAACCTTGAACATCCAACACATGTTCGACTACATGATCAAAATCAACACCACCAAAGGTATGTCATTCCATCTTAGAGAAGCTTTACTCCAAGTCATGAGTCAAAGAAACTCAATGAGATGAGAATACATCAAAGTACTTAAACGAAAAATGGTAACCCCATTTTGAGCTTAAACGATGAGTATGACCTATGATCAAGTGATCTCACTTGACTCCTAAGTCAATATACTCTAACATAGGTGATTTTGTCGCCGACCCCTTCTAGATGAAGTTCTCTAGTGTTTCTTGCTATCTTGTTCCCTCTATAAAAAAACTACATCTAGATTTTTCTTTCTTTTGTATATTTTTATCTGTATTTTCTGCATTTAATTCATTGCAAATCCCTGTGAAATTTCATTTGCCAAGTGAGCTGAGTTGACAAAACTTTTCTACTGCACTGAACTCGGACACACCGATTCCATCCTATCAGCTAGACAGAAGCACAAGGACTCCTTGTATATAGTTCATCAGTGCAACTGAAAAGGACTAGCTCGGTCTGACCGATGCGCACTCTCAGCTGCTCCGATCACTTGGAGCTACCGATGAAAACGGATCGGCGTCACCGATTTTACTGCTGACAAAACCTCTTGTCATTACTTTTTGCCTAATTCTTCTCTAGCTCCACTCAATGATTCTTATCCTCTACCTGCATCTCGAGGTACATGCTGCTTTGTAGTATCTCTCAAGGAACAAACCTACTTGACTCAAATTCCTTAAGAAACCCTTCTTGGAAATTGATGTCAAAGGGGGAGAGAGAAAGAACATCAAAGCTCAATAAAAGCTTATCAGAGAGAAAGCATCAAAGTCTCTTCTAAAAAGGTGCACACTTACCAAGAAGAGAGAAGTCACATGTCTGTAAGAGGGGAAAGACATATCAATATTTGGTTGTCTGCATCATTTCTTGCTTTGAGTGTTCTTGCTTCTCCCATTATCCAATATCAGATTTAGGGGGAGAAAGAGTCCATATCGAGGGAAGAAAATCTCTGAAAATTCATTGCATATCTTTAAATCTTTGGGGACATGTCTATATCCAAATGAAGTACTAAGTACTCATTCATTACATGTCACCCAGTCTTGGTACTCTTGTGATTATCTGAACTTGCTTTATTTAGAGTTTGCTTGTGTTCTCTAACCTTGTTTTCTCAAGTTCACTTCTTCCAAAGTCAGCTCCAGACCACAAGGTAAGTATATGCATCACACTCATGTACATGATGATCTCTTTCTAGTGTACATATTGTTTCTAAGAAGTTTTCATGAACATGAAGGTACACTTCCTTTTATACATCGTCTGCTCATTTGCTCTGATGCATATAACCAAGATACATGTAACTCATTGCTTGCTCTGACATGCTTATGCATTCACATGTTTTTATATTCCATCTTTACATGATTGCATACATTTAGGGGGAGCCTATGCATGTTACATGTCCTTCCAAAGCTTAACTTGTTATTCTTTATATCTTTATCTAGATCTTTGATGTATGTTGTCATGAATTACCAAGGGGGGGGGGGATTGAAAGCACAAGTGTTCCCCGGGTGATTTTGATATTTACTATCAACATATCTCTTGTTGGACTAATATCTTTACCTAGTATATTTCAGATGAGTTCAACAATGGCATGGCATGGACAAGAGGATGTGGAACCCCTTCAAATTGCTAAGGACAAAGATTGGCAAAAGCTCAAGACTCTTCATTTTTCATTTTAGTGATCCAAGATCACATTGAGTCCGTAGGAAAGCCAATACTATTAAAAGGGGATGAGGTATAGCTTAATGGTCTACTTGCTCAAGTGCTTAGTGATATTGCTCCAAAATCCTCAGCCACTTTCTCATTTCCAAATATGTCCAAAAGTCAAAGTCAAACTCGGCCCCACCGATTTGATCTATCCGACGCCACCGAGTTCACTTGACATAGCCACTTCCATAAACCCTAGACAATTCGATCACACTGATACGGATCTCGGTCTCACCGAGATGGCCTTGCAAACTCTAAGTTTCCCTTTGTAACATTTCTGTCTCACCTAAAAGAGCGATCGGTCCCACCGAGTTTGCCTGACCAACTCTTTGTTTGATCTTTGTTGAAATCGGTCTCACCGAGATGAGGTTTTGCCCTAGCCCTAGCAAATCGGTCCCACCGAGTTGATCATGTCGATCCCACTGAAATTCCTAACGTTCAAATTTTAACTAATTCGGTCTCACCAAGTTCTTCTATTCGGTCTGGCCGAGTTGGTCAGATGTGTGTAACGGTTGGATTTTGTGCGGAGGCTATATATACCCCTCCACCCCCTTCTCCATTTGTGTGAGAGCTATCAGAACGTGCCTACACTTCCACTATTCATTTTTTGAGAGAGAACCACCTAGTCATGTGTTGAGGTCAAGACATTCCAATCCAACCACAAGAATCTTGATCTCTAGCCTTCCCCAAGTTGCTTTCCACTCAAATCATCTTTCCATCATTGCCAAATCGTGTTGGGGAGACTATCATTTGACGCACAAGAGCAAGTAGTTCATCATCAACACACCATCTACTACCTTTTGGAGAGTGGTGTCTCCTAGATTGGCTAGGTATCACTTGGGAGCCTCCGACAAGATTGTGAAGTTGAACCAAGAAGTTTGTAAGGGCAAGAAGATCGCCTACTTCGCAAAGATCTACCCAAGTGAGGCAAGTCCTTCATGGGCTTCGGCCATGGTGGGATAGACAAGGTTGCTTCTTCGTGGACCCTTTGTGGGTGGAGCCCTCTGTGGACTCGTACAACCGTTACCCTTCGTGGATTGAAGTCTCCATCAACGTGTATGCACGATAGCACCACCTATCAGAACCGCGCCAAAAATCTCCATGTCTTCATTGCCTTTGCGCACCCCAATCCCATCCCTTTACTTTCTTGCAAATAGCATCCTTTACTCTTTCTGCTGCTCATACCCTTGCCATGCTTGCTTGAAATGTATTGTGAATGCTTAAACTTATGCTAAAAATCTACCTCAACTTAAAGAAATAAAAAACTGTAACTTTTGCTTGTTGAGGGTCTAATCACCCCCCTCTAGACTCCTCTTCTCGATCCTTTCTGACGTCGCCCCTCATCAATCTTTTGGTAATGTTGCACTGCCAGAGCGTGTGCGTGGACGGATTTGCACTGATGTGGTGCTTGCAGGGAGCGTCGAGCATCTGCTCGAAGCTCATGGCGGGTTGCCAAGCGGTCTTGCCGGTGCGCTGACGCTGGCCGCCGCCTTGCTCGGCAGGCGGTGCTTTGTCGGTCGTGGCGACTTGGCGGTTACCATAGCGGGGAGCTGGTTGCTCGCCCCTACGCTTGTTGTTCTACTGGGGATTCTGCTGGCGGCTGTTCTCGGCCGCCGGCTTGGGAGACAATGCCGGCAACGCCTTGCCGGCAGCGTCCAACTCAACCTGGACCTTCATTGCTAAGTCGGCGTTGGCGTACTTGTCCGCCATCTCCATGAGTTTGGCTAGGGTGGTATGCTCCGTGCGCAGGAGCTTGTGCTTGAGCAGGGTGCCATCCCGACAGCCGCTGGTGAAGTACTGGATGGCTTGGACCTTGTGGACCCCCTCGCAGCTGTTTCGGAGCTTGGTCCAGCGAGCGAGGTATTGGCGAATGGTCTCCTAAGGCCCCTGAACGCACATGACGAGCTTTCTGGGCCGGCCCGGGCACCGGTAGGTGCCAGTGAAGTTACGCATGAATGCCTGCTCGAAGTTGAGCCAGGCATTGATGTTGCCAGCCGGCAGGCTGTTGAGCCATGTCCGGGCTGAGCCTTGCAACATGAGGGGCGCGTAGTGTACGGCTAGACGCCGGTTGCAACCGGGATGCCGATGGCGGTGGACTAGTCGGTGAGCTAGTCTTTCGGCTTGACGGTTCCATTGTACTTGGGCGTGTCACGAGGTAGTGTGAACCCCTTGGTGAAGGGCTCGTCGCGGATGCGCTGTCCGAAGCAAGCTGGACCAGCTGCGTCGTCTTCCTCGAGCTGGAGGGAGAGCGCCAGCTGCTCGATGCGGTGGCGGGCGTCGGCGTTTATCGATGTCGCGCGGACCCAGTTGGCTTGCGACTGGCCCCCGAGGAGCTGGCTCGGTCGGAGCCGGCCGGTCACGCCGGGGTGGAGGGAGATCTTGCCGATGTTCGTCATCAGGAGCTAGCCCGTTACCTAGTTCGCCGCCGCCCGCCACGGCTTGGATTTCCGGAGTCGTGCTCCCCGGATTCTCCCGGGCTGGGCTTCGCTGCCGGGTGGAGAAGACGCCTGCTGGGTATCCCGGAGTTTGGTCGGGTCCTTCGTGCAGCGCGAGCCGGATGCGGCCAAGTTGTCGAGGCGCTTCGCCTTCTCTCTGTCATTGAGGTGCTTCTGCTGCGCGTTGGCTGTGGCGAGGAGATCCCGGACCCGCTGGTGCCGCTCGAGTAGCTCTTCGCCCTGCAGGTGCTCCAGGCCTTCTGCGGCCGCCTCCGCGGTGCGCATGTTCTTGAAGGGGGTGTCATAGACGGGGGGAATAGTGCCCAGCGCGCGCCCGAGGGCTCCTCCTCAGGCACGTACTTCGGTAATCCGGCTGGGCTCAACTGCGGCCGACATGGAGCCGAACGCAGCGTCGCGCTCCTGCTGAGCGGACTTCAGCTGGCGCTGCATGGCGGCGAGCGTCGTGCCCTGGTGCAGTAGGCGCACACACTCCTCATCGAGCTGGGCCCTGGTCTGGGTGGTGTCGACGTCGGTGGCGCGTAGCGGGTTGCCCTTGGCTGCGGCAGCCTGGGCTGCGACGGCTTTGGCAGTGGCACTAGTGGAGGAAGTGGTCGAGCCGGTGGTGAGTACCTCGACGCGAGTGCAGAGGTCCGCCACGTCGCTGGGATCGGCATAGTCGACCGAGACGGAGGAGTCCGTGACGTCGATCACCCCGCTGGGGTACCCGTCAGGCACCAGCGCGATGGAGACGTGGAATGTGCGAAGGGAACGATGGACTCCACGGTGATGCCAGCGGCGTCTGCGCCATCTACGGGGACGACCCCATGCACGATGCGCTCGCCTGAGCAAGCGAAGGGCATCGTCTGGAACATGACTCCGGCCGGCACCTCGAGCTGCCCCACGGTGGGCGCCAACTGCCATGGTGATCTCAAGAAGACAAGGCCACCGGTGTGTTCCAGAGGAGAGGTAGACACGCGCAAGTGTGAGACACGAGACGTACCCAGGTTCGGGGCTCTCCGGAGAGATAACACTCCTAGTCATGCCGAGTGTGGTTTATACGAAGATGATACAAGCTTGCTCCTAGAGTTGTTTTGGGGAGGAAGGAAGATGGGCGAAGGCTTAGGCTGCTCCTTCTCCTGGGTGTGTGTGACTGTGTAGCTAGATTAACAGGTAGATGAACATGAATGTGAACCTAAACCCCTCTGCATGGGGAGCATCGGGGGTCTTATAGGCTGGGACCCCCGGCGTTACAATGTTCTTATTACACGGGCGCGGGGCCCGGACGTCAGCGTCTGGAAGCCAGCTCTGGGACCCATCGGGTACCAGGGTACGCCGGATTCTCCGGGAAGCACTATGCCTCGGAGTGTCGTGCGTCACGGAGTGGGCGAGCCCGGTCAGCTACAGTGCAGGGATGCCCTGTCGCCATCGGTCCTCGCTGATGGGATGGAAGCGCACTATAGCCATATCTGCACCGGTCAGCGGGGTAGGTGAGCCACTGTAGCCACGCTCACCCCCTCGTGGGGGCCTGTCTCGCCGTACGCTTGTAGGGGACGGGCGCTGACCCGTCGCTGGGTTGAGGATTGCGCCGGGATTCGGCTTGTTTGTCTTTTATGGATTTGTCTTCTTGGGAGAAGCCGACACGCGCTTGCCGGTTGGCCGGGTTGCCACGTCTGGCCGGGTTGAGGGGCGTTGCTTGTCCCGATGTTTTTGAAAGAGTTCTAGGCTCCGTTGCCTGCCCGGGGGCCACCCCCCCCCAAACTACGTCATACGTCCAATATAATCAAGTAGGACGTAGGGTTTTACCTCTTCGAGAGGGCCTAAACCTGGGTAAATATTGCGTTCGTCGTCCCTTGTTACCCATCGATCCTAGACCCACAGCTCGGGACCCCCTACCCCGAGGTCTGCCGGTTTTCACACCGACAATTACGTCGTAGAAAAATAGCAGGGAATCCATTATCCCAAAATCCACTGCCCAACACAACACTAGTCTGAGGCCGGCCTTTTTTACTTCTCATGTTTCTCTCTCCCGCTTTACCCAAATCTCATCCCCACAATTCGGTCATCTTCCTTTTTCTTGTTTTTCATTGACTGGTTGCACTTTTGTTAGGGAGGAGATGACCTCCTCTGCAAGACCCCCCTTTAGTCTGCAAGCAGCACAAACAACAATCAAGGACCGCCGATCATCTGGAGAAGCGAGGTTGGCCAAACTGCGGCTTATGTCAGCTATGCAAACGCGAGCCGGAGTCAGCGGCGCACATGCTGTTAAATGTAGTAGGTACTCCACTCGCATCTGGAACGCTGTCAAATCTTGGATAGGGGCGCCGGAGATGGACACCGTTGCGTGGCAGGCGTTTCCCTCGGTCCGCGCCTGGTGGGAGGCCATGACTCTCAAGGATGGCCATAGAAAACGTGCGATGACCACACTGCTGATGTTGGTTGTTTGGGAGATCTGAAATGAGAGAAACATGAGTGTCTTCAGAAACAAGTGCACCTTGCCTTCGCTCATCATCGATCTCATCAAATGCGAGGCCAAGGTTTAGATCTCGGTTGGGATAAAGCATTTGAGTTCAATTATGCCGTGAGAGTAGGCTTCTTTTTCCATCTGTGGAGGGGTGATTGTCCTCACTTAAGACTATGTTAATTCTTTTTTCTTTATTAATGAGATGAGGCAAAGTTTTTGCCTTCGTTTTGAAAAACAATCAAGGACCGCCCAAACCTAAGTGGAGAGATGAGGCATCTGTCCAGCTTGTAGTGTTGGCCATGCCGGCCATGCCCCAAGTATAACAAGTCCGTCGCTTTCCCGCAAAAAAAATATTCGTCGCTTTCCAGTTCATGATTTTTTTGGGTAGCTTTCACATATACGATGGCGGCAAAAGACACAAATTAAACTTTGGAGCTAAACTATATCATAAACTAACCTGTGTTTGAAAATATTTCATCCAGATGATCCTTAATGTGCAACGCCTAACACTTAGACGCCACACCTGTGCAGCGTCCGACAGCTAGGCTCTGCTCTACACTGTGCAGCGCCTAGCTGTAAGGAGCTGCACAGTAGAGTGCAGCGCCAAATTGTTGAGAGCTACACAAAAAGATCAGCGGTGTGAAATATTTTCAAAAACAGTCTAATTTATGAAATATTTTCGCTCTAAGGTCACATTTGTTAATTTTGCCAACGGTGGCTTCATCAGCCTTGAAAAAATCAATAAAGATGGACCTGTTATTACACGATCCAGACTCGTTAGGTGAAGGAAGGCCGGCGCGGCTTTGCAGAGGTTGATCCGGTGGATTAATTGCGGTTCCAAAAACTGCGCGGATGTCGTATAGTCAACAGTACCCGTGGAGAGACATCACGGAAAATGCTCAACAGTGCTTCGCCGAAGGTCGCTGTCCTGGTCCAGCCCAGCGGGGCGCCTCCTCACCTCAAGATCCCAACCGTCCCTTAAAATTGACGTGACATTCAAATGCAATGCTCGCCAAATCTCGCGATTCCATTTTTGTGAGTCCCTGTAAGTGGTGCGGAGAACAGGAGCCCGGGACTGGAGGGGTCGTTGGCAGGCCACGATCGATGGATCGATCGAGAGAGAGAGCTGCACCTCGACCGAAGCCGTGGCCGGAGTAGAGACACGAACTACGAGTCCACTAGGAGATGGAGCTGGGATCATGGGGATGGGGAGGACTTTTGTTTGGGCGGTCGGCCAGTGGCGCACGCACGGGCGGCCTCGGTGCGCGGCGCGCACGGCGCCTCCTCCCGCTCTCTTTTCTTGGATCCAACGGCGACGAGAGAAAAGAACGACAGCGTTTTCACGGCGTCCCACCAAGAGTTGGCACGTCACATTTTTTCCTTGAGCTCACAAATTGAGTGACCATCTTTTAGTACCAAGTTGCAAAGACCATTTGGGTTTCAAGGGGCATAGACCGAGAGAGAGAGAGAGCGGGGCGTGTGTCAAAAATAAATAGGGAAGCAAGCGGGAGTACTAGAATGATCCATGCAGATGCAGATGCGGTCCGTGGCCAGCTGCAGTGGAGCAAAAGAGGAGGGAGAGCTGGCGCTGCGCCGCGACATGTCCCAATCGGTGTTCCGTGGGTCGGTTGCCCTGGCTCTGAATTCCCGGCGATGGGTTCGCCCTCGCGACGGGAAGGGAGGACAGAGGAGTTGAGGCGAACAAGGCACAAGATTCGCCCATTTCCGGATCATGCAATCAGTCGCTGCCAACTTACGGCCGCGG
Source organism: Secale cereale (assembly GCA_902687465.1). Lineage (NCBI taxonomy): Eukaryota > Viridiplantae > Streptophyta > Magnoliopsida > Poales > Poaceae > Secale > Secale cereale. The sequence continues at coordinate 335,776,586 of LR738709.1, forward strand.
CGCACAAATGCTTTCTTGTCCTCTTCTTTCCCAAACAACCAAATTTCGACAGCTTATTTATCATCTGTCGTCGCCTCGCCGCCTCATGACTGAGTGAGGATATGCATCGCTCCGCACGGGTGACAAAATTGTTTCTTGGTTTCTTTTCATTCGGGTCCCCTCCCACCCCAACCAATAAAACGCTCGCAATAGCGGCGAGATCAAATGGTTTTCTTAACGCAATACACACGCAAACGTTTATAAGTACACACAGGTCAAATGGGCTGAGATCTGAGATAATCTAGCTGTGTTGTTTCGGCTGGCAAGTGGCAATCGGCACGAGACGAAACGGACACAACTGAATTTAAAAAACGCTGATTCTCAAAAATAATAATGTAAAAACGTTTCCCCCTCTTTTCAGATTCAGAAACGCTAAAAACAACACGAAAATCCTCGGCTCTTGTCGCCACTCCCTACTTCTTCCTAGTCCATGCCATCAAGGCCGCGGCCCACCGACAGCACAAAAAGGAGCCACATGGCCCCACATCCTTTATCGCCGACACGCCGGCCCCACGAGCCCGGTCACCTACGGTTGGTGGAGGCCGCTGTTGGCTGTGCGGGCCGGCGCAGCCGATCCGGTGGGGCCGCGGCTCCACTGGGGTGGGACGCCCGGCCACTGCAGCAGCGAAGCTCTCCCCTCCCCTATCTATCTAATGGCCGGGAAGACATCCAAAAGAACTCGCCATAATTCCAAACCACTGTGCCGCTGTAGCGCAGCGCCTCCCTCCTCGTCCTCCCTCAAGAACACGGAAATAATCGGGGCCTTTGGGTTCCGGACACCAAGGATTGGATATTTATTCTGTTTCTCTTTGCTTTGACCGGCGCGGCGGTTCTTCAACTTGGATGGAGTTGCAGGGGCCGGGAGAGGGGAGGGGAGGCGGCGTCGCCTGATGTAGATTTCCCTTTTCCCTTTTCCCTTTGCCTGCTTTTGCTCGCTCTGGCTCTGGGTGTTCACATCTCTCGTGATCTGCCAATTGGAGGCCATGCGCGCGGGCCAAACAGGTGCTTGCCTTTCTTGCTTTTCTCTTTTGATGGACTCGCCATGGATTGATTGCGTGTGGAGTTCGGTTTTCGTTCGGGGTTTGCGAATTTGACGGAGGGCAGTTTGATGGACAGGTTTGCTGTGCGGGAAGAAGTGATCGCATTTCGTGGCGGTGGTGGTTTTGGGTGGAGATGAAGGAGGTGGGCGAGGAGAGGTGCCTGGACCCGCAGCTGTGGCACGCCTGCGCGGGCGGCATGGTGCAGATGCCGCTGGCGCGCTCGCGCGTCTACTACTTTCCCCAGGGGCACGCCGAGCACGCCAACGGCGGGGGCGGGGGCGCTGCCGCCGAGCTCGCGGCGGCAGTTGGGCCGCGTCCGCTCCCCGCGCTCGTGCTCTGCTGCGTGGCAGGGGTACGCTTCTTGGCTGATCCGGAGACGGACGAGGTGTTCGCCAAGATCCGGCTCGTGCCCGTCGGCCCCGGCGAGGCGGGGTTCCGGGAGCCGGAGGGGCTCGGCCCGCTCGGGAGCGACCCGGCGGAGGCGCGCGAGAAGCTGGCCTCCTTCGCCAAGACGCTCACGCAGTCCGACGCCAACAACGGCGGCGGCTTCTCGGTGCCGCGCTACTGCGCCGAGACCATCTTCCCCAAGCTTGACTACAGGGCTGACCCGCCGGTGCAGACGGTGCTCGCCAAGGACGTGCACGGGGAGGTGTGGAAGTTCCGCCACATCTACCGGGGCACGCCGCGCCGCCATTTGCTCACCACGGGCTGGAGCACCTTCGTGAATCAGAAGAAGCTCGTTGCGGGGGACTCCATCGTCTTCCTGCGCACCGAACACGGGGAGCTCTGCGTCGGGATACGCCGGGCCAAGCGGGTCACCTGCGGCGGCATGGAGTGCATATCCGGCTGGAACGCGCCAGGGTATGGGGGGTTCTCGGCCTTCCTCAAGGACGAGGAGAACAAGATGATGAATGGTGGCCCCGCCGGTTACGTCAAGGGCAGGGGGAAGGTGAAGATGGCCGACGTCGTGGAGGCGGCCACCCTCGCGGCCAACAGCCAGCCATTTGAGGTGGTCTACTACCCGAGAGCTAGCACGCCGGAGTTTGTTGTCAAGGCCGCGGCCATGCAGGCTGCCATGAGGATCCACTGGTGCCCTGGCATGAGGTTCAAGATGGCCTTTGAGACCGAGGATTCCTCAAGAATCAGCTGGTTTATGGGGACCATATCTTCGGTTCAGGTTGCGGATCCACTCAGATGGCCGAATTCACCATGGAGACTTCTTCAGGTTTGTCCGATCCTGATGATATCCATAGTTGCACTCCATCCTTTCTTCTCAATAAAGATGCATAGTTACATAACATGGAACTGCAAGGGATGAATGCAGTGCATCATTTACACAACATTAGTAGTAGTACTACTACGTATGAAGGCTTCTCATTCAGATGCCTTGAATGGTACTACTAGTAGAAGTTAAGGTACTAGCATGCAAAACATGACCAGCTTTCCGCACAACGGTGCCAAATTAATAGTAATTGGTAAAAATAATGATTCCCGAACCCCCTGATATCAACAAATCATCCTATTAATTAATTCAACAACTGGCGTAGATTTACTGGAGTAAAATGTCACATCCTCCTTTGATTCCTTCTGACTTTGTATGAATTGGTGGAACAATCAATAAAGCTGTTGTACATAATTCACAATTGCATAGTAGTTATGGAAGAAGAGGCTTGTGGTCCTTTAGTAGCTTTGCTGGTTTCCAAATTTGGGTTATCAGTTTGCATGTTCTTCTATAAGTAGCTTCTTCTTTGTCAGTACGCAGCTCCTAAACTTCCGTATTCCTTTTAGTATAATATCTAAATTTCTTGAATAGTACGTCGCCATCGGTTGCTCAAATGCCACAGCTTGATGTTCGGTCTTTAGCACCCAACATGAAGCATCCAAGAGGCATGGGAATGCTTGGCAAACTTTTAACTAGAAACAGAATTCTTTAGCATGGTTAGATGCGACTAATGTAGATGAGAAGCTATTTGTCTAATTACATTAACCTGGGATAGGGAAAAATTGTACACAAATCTAATGAAATGTCGTACACAGTAGAAGGGTCAAACTTTTACCTACAAGAATCTACAAGCTACATTTTGTCCAGTTTCTCTTATGGAAGTTGTTCCTGTACAAATAGTAAGAGTGCAGCAGAGAATTGAGATCGGAGTCCTCATGGCCAGCAGCTTCTTTTCTAGTCATTCGTTTGTTTCAAAGCCCATCTATCATGGCTCCATGCTAGTTCTTTCAAAGTTTTTTTACAACCTAATTCTTAGTGGCACCTCATAAGCAAATGCAATAAATTTCGGTGTGGAATACTGCATGTTACTGTAATAAATACCTGATGCTGGTACTACGAGTATTATAAACTTCAAATGTGGGTAGTGAATTAATATGATGTTCATGTAGTATGGCGATTATCCATGTATAAACTGTTTTTGCCGAAGGTATTTGATCCTCCCTCTACTTGAAAGTCCTACCGTACATTTGTCTATCTGATCAGTGCCGTACTCCAGCCGTAAGGTTTCTGTCTGTACCTTGGGTAACAAACACTGAACCACTGGAATTGGTACATTTGGCAGTTCAACATGATATGCAATGGAGGGAGTATTATTTTTCGCGCTCTCAGCTGTTTATGCGTATTGCTACTTCATGGAATCTTATCTCAACGCTTATGCTATTCACCTACGTAGGATATTGAAGGGTGTCTTTCTAGTAGTAGTGAGATATTGGAGGTTTATGTCTTCATCAGTATCATCAGTAATATATCAGATTTAATGAGAAAATGAATCATCTATGTTACTTTGCGCATTTTAGTTCTGCAATCACCAGGGTACTTTTTGTTTAACCGATTACAGTAAGTCTCTTCATTAACATGGTTCATGGTTGCAAAATTGTTGCAGGTCACATGGGATGAGCCAGACTTGTTACAGAATGTGAAATGTGTGAGCCCATGGCTTGTGGAACTTGTATCAAGCATTCCACCAATCCATTTGGGACCATTTTCTCCACCACGAAAGAAGTTACGGGTTCCCCAACATCCTGATTTTCCATTGGATGGTCATCTGTTTAATCCAATTTTCCATGGGAACCCACTTGGTCCTAGCAACAGCCCCCTATACTGTTACTCGGACAACAACTCTCCTGCAGGCATACAGGGAGCCAGGCATCCTCAATTTGGCTTACCATTAACAGACCATCAGCTTAATAAGCTGCACCTTGGTCTGTTCCACGGCGGCGGTTTTAACCGGCTTGACGCTCTAACCCCGTCTTCTCGGATACCTAAGGGCTTTGTGCTCAGCAGCGCACCAGCCCATGACAGCGTCTCTTGCTTGTTGACAATCGGTACACCACAGAGCACAGAAAAATCTGTTGACAGAAAGACACCACACATAATGTTGTTTGGAAAGGCTATTCTTACGGAGCAGCAGATGACTTCAAGTGGATCAAGAGAGACACTCTCCTCCGGGGCTACTGGAAATAGTTCACCTATCAGTACTGGGCTGAAGGCAGGAAATACGTCTGATGGTTCGGGTTCATCAATCTGCATTGGATTCTCGTCCCAGGGTCATGAGGCTTCTGACCTCGGACTGGAAGCTGGGCACTGCAAGGTATTTATGGAATCGGAGGATGTTGGTCGCACCATCGACTTGTCTGTGTTTGGGTCATACGACGAATTGTATGGCCGTCTGGCTGACATGTTTGGGATCGAGAAGGAAGAAATCATAAGCCATCTTCGTTACCGCGACACAGCTGGCGCAGTCATGCACGCTGGTGGACTACCATTCAGGTGACAAGTCCCTTATAATAGGCGCAGTATTCTTGAACTCGTGCGCGATAATATCTTCTTCTTCTTCTTCTTCTAATGCTGCAGTAATGCTCTGTTCTAGTGACATAGCATATCTAATTCATTATGTGCATGTAACAGCGACTTCATGAAAGTGGCACGGAGGCTGATGATAATAAGTGGCGAAAACGGAGGAATGGAGAAACCTCTCATCGAATGCATGGTTCAGCGGGTGTGATGTCTTGATGAACTACAGCGTGAGTTTCGTCGAGAAATATTAAGACTAGAGTGAAGGACCGGTCTCTATATGCGCCTGCGTTTGTTTACCCGTGCTGTTGGGCGGAACTGCGTCGTCGTTAGTACGTACTATCTCGTGGATTGGTTTTTAATACGTACTCACTGTATTTGTCTGCTACCTGTTGAGCGGAGCTGCTGTCTGTGTTAGCTGTTTGTTGATCGCCCGAGTTGAGGGCTGTCATCCGGCGGTGCTGAGTTGCAAGTGCTTCTCAACCAACTCTTGGACTGATTTGCTTTGCTTTGCTTGGAATAAAGTTTCAGTTGGGTCTTTGGAAATTACTAGTATAAAGCTAGTGTTAGATGAGAATTTCTTGGTGTTTTTCCTTCCTTACTTTATTTAGGACATTATTTCTTGGTCATTGTTGCATCTTTTCTTGGCTGTTGTGTTTTTCCACCGGCTTGATGAACAACTTGCGATGGTGGTACTCATGAGGCTAGGCTGGCGTAGACGCTATAGGCATGACCCATCCATCGCCGCACCCGCACGGGCTTGTCATGCCCGTTGCAACGTCGCCATCTCCTTTTTTTCTTGACATCAACTGCGACGTCGCGATCTCCTCTTTGTTTTGTTTTGTTTTGGGCGGGTAGTTGGCCGGACCGAACCTCGGTCGGAGCCGTTACCGGAGAAAAACGGCGCGAGGAAGAATGGGCCCACCCTCGACTCGACTAGGCTGGACACGCCTCCCGGATGGATGCTTCTGGGTCTGGGTCGTCCTAGTGTGGTGTTGGTGCTACACCGGCGTCGTAGTGTGGTGTTGGTGCGTGTGGTAGCCTGTCACGCTACGCTAGGGACGGTACCGCTTATGATCGATGCCGTCCAAGGTTGAGCTCTTTAACTCACACGATTGCTCTGTACCACCATGTCTGTGATGATGACGATGACGCCGGCCCCATACTGGCACGTTCCAATAACTTATGTAGGATGTAAACGGCGTTTAGCCCATTTATTATTGGTCTAATACTTCAAGCTAGTTTTCCCCCTAAAAAAACGGACCATCGAGCTTACAAAACAGCCTTACCGCGTTGTTTATCGCGTCATTTGCATCCCTGGGTTCATGGTTACTCCGTTGACACCAGATTTTGCCACCTTCAAGAATTTAATTAGGATGGCCACAACTGAAGAAGTGAGATCTATATGAAAAAGTTTCGTATTATCGACATGAACATTTTTAAAATTTGAGTCATCGCCATCCGATCTCATCTCGAGGGCAGAAGTTGTGCTCGAAGTATTAGTTGTGCTCGAACAATTGTTCTACGGTCACAGGTTAAAAAAAGTATTATGATTTTCTATGCAGAGTACTATTCAGCCAATTAGGCTTCCAAGGTAGCATCATATGAGAAAAGTTTATATACGGATTGTCTTCGTCCCGTCGAAATGATTGACTTTGATATAAAAATCATCTCTATTTGAAATTGTATGCAAAAGTTAGAGCCACCGGAGTGCGGCCCTCCCACGAGTCAAAAAGTGGCGCGCCCCATGAGACACTCATATGGCTGATGTCTGATGGGTAGCGTCAGTAATTGTCTATTTTGCTTGAACTATTCGGAATTCAATATGGCCTCGATTCAAAAACGTTGAACATGAAAGTTGTCCGTCTCGTCAAAACTTTTGAATTTGCTTTTTTTGCGTATTTCCACTGTTCAAGATATCTTCCGATATGCCGATAAATCGGCCGATTTATCGCTTACCACTGTCTGACCGATAAGATAAATCGGCCGATAAATCAGCCGATATGGCGATAAATCGGCCGATATGCCGATAAACTGACCGATTTACCCCTTATCATGGGTCGACCGATAAGTTCCCGATAAGCGATATCCCCAACATTGCGTATTTCAATCTGAGGTCGTTTGTAACCCGTGAGACCCAAAAACCGAACTAATGTCTCAGACTTACCTAAATCCGAGTTCGGTTAATTTTGGAAAGATTTGGACAGGATTTAGAGTCATTTTCTTGTACGGAAAGTCCAGCCGCCTTATAAATAGATGTGAGGTGATGGCTGATTAAACAATACACAATCGAATAAACACATCTACTACTTTTTCGTATTCATTTATCCCCTACCCTTATATCTTTCTTCTCATTTTTTCGTCGTTCTTCAGAAATGGAGGGCGAGGCTCTAGGGGCGGTCAGGTCGACCTAGGGCAGGCCATAGCCGCCGAGCGCCTAGACGGGGCCCCTCCCGCGCTTGTGGGGCTTCGGGTCTACAAAAGTGCCTGCCGGATTGCTTGCGTACCACGCTTCCTGACGGGTATCCTTTGACGTGAGATGCGGTGCATCACCCTCGACGTTGGAGGTACACAGTGACGTGTTCGTGTGCGAACACACTTTTTGACGACTCTGCTGGGGACGAAGCTTTGAACGGTCTCCAGTCCGTTCTTGCTACGAAGAGATCGTCATACAAGGTTTGCAATCTACAAAGATAATATGAATACCCAATTCACTTATGTAGATGTAAATAATGCATATATTGTTGCTAGATCATCTAATGAGTATAATGTATGGGCTAGCCCTAACTTTATCAATCATGCATCTAATTATGTGCAAGAGCCGATGCAACAAAATCTTCATGCTTCTACCTCACATAATTTAAGCAATATGCAACATATGTATTCCACCTCGCATGCATCGACAACCCCACAAATTCATATGCCGATAAACAACATGATGAGTTTGGTTAATCAAGTTGAAGCACCCCATGTAGGAACTTTCAATGGCATGCTACATAGTATTTCACCTTTTATTCGCCAGCGACTAACTTGCAACATGTTAACCTAAACATGCTGATGGATAGGGGAATTGGCCATGCTACTACTAGTTATTCGGCCAATTACCCTCAAACATCATATGCTACACCTCATGTTACTAATTTCGCAGCACCACACGCAGTTGTAGATATTCATAATTCGGCTCCACACATTCATGCTCATGGCTGAATAAGTGAAAATTCTACTAGAGCACATCTGCCTTCACCTAGTATCGTAGCATATAATGTTTCCCCTGCATAATTTCGAAATTTTGGCAACATATCATTGCCGAAAGCATCTAAAAGTATTGGGGGCGCAATCCGATGAAGATTGGGCTGAAATTGGGCAAAAAAAGCTTAAAGATAGCCTAACTGCAATGTTTGCTGAATTTAGACAAGAACAAGCAGCCTTGCAAATCAAAGAAAGAAAGAGTAACGATACGTATAACAAACGTAATTCGGTTGTTGAAAAGGCCGAATCAGATAGTACATGTGCCGGATTTAGTATGTTAAAGGAAGACGATAAGACGTTGGAGAGTTATCCAAAAGTGGAGCAAGCTATTGTTCATATTACACAACCATCATGCTCTTCCAACATATTTGAAAAGGTATGTCTATCAAGTGATTTACCTATTTTCTGATTTGGTCGCAACTTTATTTTTGATACATCTATTAGAAAAATTCTCATAAGCAATCTTGAAAGACCAATGAAGAAGGGTAATTTATTTGCTAGCAATAAATCGTTGAAAAGCATATCGGTCAACACATTGTTCCATATTTAAAGAGACCGATAGTAACTTGTTGTTGCAGCCAAATCTTTCTATGTTGCTTTACTTAAATGTTATACCTAACTAGGTAGCTTTGCTTGTTCCACACTTGGCTTACACTTGGTCTCAATTGAGACACATGTGCTCTAACTATTTTGGTTTCAAAATTTAAAGTCGAGATTAAATCCTATTGAGAAAGCTGGTGGTAATATAATATCTTATTCAAAGACATCGAAGATAAGTGCAAAACACAATGCATAGCCGAATGGGGATATTCTGAACCATTCGTTTGCTTACCTCGGAAGCCGTTCTCACACCAAGATTGGCTAGAAAATGAGAAGCATACCTTCAATCCACACATGTGTGATCATTTGATTTGTTGCTGAAAAATAATTACATTAGAGTTCTTGATCACCATGTCAAGCCTTCAATCCAAGGACGAATGTACTGTAAGTTGCATGATTCGTCCAAACATAATTTTGAGGATTGCAACATGTTTCATCAAAATAGTTAAATCAGCCATTGATAAAGGGAAGATTGAAATTTATTGAGAGACCAACAGACGACCAGTCTATTCCAAGTGGTGTTGATGGCAAACTATTTTCGCATCGGCTGCTTCAAGCCGATCCATTTAAACATGAGAAGGTAAAATCTGCGAATGGTGGGATTAAGCTTTCAAATAAGGAAGCTGTTCAAGAGCACGATGAAAATATTATTGAAGGCAGGAATTCCATCTAGGTTGCATGGAACACGCCAAGTACTAGGGGGGGGGACAAGAAAATCCAAAGATCGATGCAAGCACAACCAAAGAAAGCAAAGACCGAGGTAAGCACAAAAGTGAAAAGCAAGAAAGTCACTTTCACACAACTATTGAGAAAATATCAGAAGATAAGTGAGGAGAATAATGCTTATCGGCCAAGTAATTCAAGAGCATCAATATCACCCACTAGACGCAAATCCGAGGATCGGTACTGGCCAAATAAGAATTCTAATGCAACATATTCTTATGCATATTTTGGGTCGTCAATGCCAATGCCATGGATACCTTCCTATGCTCATGTAAATCCATATCCATCATGGGATAGGTATGATACAAGGGCACAATCTCTATCTTATTTTAGACCATCTCACAAAGATCATGCAGCTCCAAAAAGCCCACATTCAATAAACAATCATATGTTAAAGACTGTTTCACTCAAAAAGAATCGGTCCAGAGCACAAGGAAGAATAAGCAGGTGGTTGAGCAAGTCTACCGTGTCAAAAGAGATGGTCGTAAGAGTGCCACTTCAGATATGACCTCAAATGAAAAAGATCCAATTAATGTGTTGACATTGGCTACTAAAGGCAATGCTGCAAGTCAATCAAGTTCCAAATCTAAACAGAAGAAGTTTAGAGTGCACAGATAAAACAAGAATTGCCATGGCTTCAAACAAAATTACAGCCGGGGCGACCACTCGACTTATCTTATTCGAAAAAGAAGAAATTGCAAAAGCTGAGTGCACAAAAACTTGAAAAGAAGAACATGGCATGGGTTCCAAAGGGAGGCACTCAAAATAAGAATGATATGCAAGCCTCCATTGTAAGAAGTGTGGCAAAGGTGAAGAAAGAGCAAAGTGAATGCTATGAACAAGCAAGCCGAAGGTTAGCGCATCGAAATCTTCGGTTGAAACATTATCCATATTCTTCAACTACGTCACTGAGACCTATGTCATGGGATTCATCCTCGGGTATGATTGGTTATCCTTCATGGACTTATTTCGATCCATGGATGCAATATAATTTCTTACATCTCGCAAGGGTATTACCACATCATCATGTGTTTGATTAGCTGCACTTTTGTTGCAAATGTCTGATATATAATTATCTCCCTAAGCATAAAGATGGATGATATATACTGATGATGAGGACATCACTAACAAGGTTACACCCACAGCTCCAATTGACACATATACAGGACCAATTACTAGAGCTCGCGCACGCCAATTAAATTACCAGGTACTTTCGTTTCTTGGTAATGATTCTAATGTTCATGAGAATATGATGCTGCCTAAATTGGATACATTTGTCTTGCTTACAAATGAAGGGCCTAGCTTGGACAAGAAGGATGAACATTGGAGCAAGATCAAGCATGGAGATGATGGCATGCACAAGGGGAACAAGAATGGAGTTACAAGTGATGATTTCAGGACTTTGAAGCCACCATAATGAGTGCGAGAAGCCTTGGACGAAATATACAAGATGCCACTTCATAAATTCGTCCAGAGGCTATTATAGGTGCTGCGTCACCTTATTATTGGGCCAGGCCCATGTAATTTTGAAATACTTGAGTATAGGCTGTTTTTAGAGTTCGTATGTGTGGGGAAACAAGAGTTAGGGTTGGTTTCAGACCCCTCCACCAAGGGCCACGAAATTCCCCCCTCTTTCCCCCATATATACAGCCCTTAGGGCGTCGTTTAGACTTTGGGTTTTGTTTAGATTAAAAGTTCGTCATAGCTGCAACTTCGCGTATTTCGTTTGTGTTCAACGACTAGACAAAGGCGTCACAGAACCCCACCTTGATCAATAAAGCTTTCCTCTTATATTCGCAATATCCAGATTGCAATCTTAGTTTCTTGCTTGTTCTTCGTTTGCCTGCAGGAAACAGACCTTCGTGGTCAGGTTGATCGTGCTTCGGTGTGGTCAATAACCTCTCGGAGTTGGTTTAGCGATTGCTAAGGCGCGACGTCCTCGCACGTTCGTAGTCGGATCGTCAAAGTCGACTTCCTCCAAAACGATAGCCACCATCTCATCGAAAGACGAGACACCTTTGCCTCTACCAACTTATCATCCTATAAAGATGCAAACAGCCGATGGAGTGTTGACACCGTGCTAAGAACAAACTTGTTCAAGTTATTTTTCGGCACACAAGTTTTGCCAAAAATCAGGAGGGCATGTGTTGACACCCGATTTTGGCATGGTCAATAACTTAATTAAGATGGCCTTAAATGTAAAAGTTATCTAAATGAATAACTCTGTCTTATGGACATCAACATCTTTGAAGTTTGGGGCATCGCCATCTGATGTCATCGCGAGGGCCTAAGTTGTGCTCGAATTACTAGGATTTTGTATGCAAAGTACTTTTAGGCCGTTAGGCCTCCAAGACAGTCTTATATGAGACAAGTTTATACACTAATTATCTCCGTCTCGTCAAAACGGTCGATTTAGATATAAAAATTGTCTCAATCTGAGGTTATATGCAAAGGTTAAAGCCACCGAAGTGCGGCCTTGTCACGAGCCAAAAAGTGGTGTGCCGCATCAGACACTCATATGGCTGATGTCTCATGGGTACTGCCAATAATTATCTGTTTTGGGCGAGCTATTCGGCCTTCAAGGTGGCCTCGAATCAAAAAACGTTCAACATGAAAGTTGTTCATCTCGTCGAATGGTTAAATTTGTTTTTGGGCGCATCTTCATCCGAGATCATTTGTGGCATGTGAGACCCCAAAACCGAACTGATGTCTCAGACTTACCTAAATCCGAGTTCGGTTAATATTGGAAAGATTTGGACGGGATTTGGACTCCTTTTCTTGTACGAGAAGTCCAGCCGCCTCACAAATAGATGAGAGGCGATGGCCTATTGAAAACCACAATCGAACAATCAATCTACTACTTTTTATCCTTACATTCTACCTTATCCCTTATATCTTTCTTCTCGTTCTTTGTTCGTTCTTCTTCTTGGAGGGCGGCGTGAAGGAAATATGCCCTAGAACACTACAAAAAAAAAAGACATATCCGTGACATTTTGGCCCGACCGATTTTTTTCTGTCATGCTTATGCCACTTCTATGACGATAATTGTGACAAAAACCTGTATCATCACAGATGTGGTGGGCTCCTACTTCTATGACAAAATATCATGACAGAAAATGGGCTTTTCGTCCTGGGTGAGCCGGGGACGCACCTGCATGACATTCTTTGGGTTGTCCATGACGGAAAAAATCATGGTAGAAGCGAGGGCGAGGAAAATTTTGGGGAGTTACCGGTTACGGTGGGTGGTCGGGGCGGAGCGATGCACGGAAGTTTGCGTGTTTCGCTCGTACACGCCGCGTGTATGTGCGAGGCGTTGGGCTCTAACTAAACCCGAGCGAGGTGTTCGCTTACTGAACCCAAGCGATTCCACTAGACAAGTTACTAAACCCGAGCGACCGATCCTTGGCTGTTAACTGAACTCGAGCGATTCCTTTGCTACTACTGCTAACTGAAGCCGAACGAACCTGCTGTTGCCTCTTGATGACCAGTGACCGTTGTTGGGGTTGGATGAACAGTTCCTGATGGGGGTTGGATGAATAGGACCCCGTGGTAGGAGAGGTCGCTGCCGCTGGATGAACAGGACCCCGATCGGGAGGAGGTCGCCACACACCCGAGCCGGTTGGGGGTGGATGAACAGGACCCTGTGGAGGGCCGGTTGAACAGGACCTCCCGTGTGGAGGGCTGGTTGAACAGTAGCCGGTGGAGGCTGGCTGAACAGGACCCCGTGGTGAACAGTAGCTGGTGGGGCGGGAGCAAGTCGACGGTGGATGAACAGTAGCAGGTGGATGCTGGAGGAAGTCGACGGTGGATGAACAGTAGCCCGTGGATGCTGGAGTGAGGCAGTAGACGATGGATGAACAGTAGCCCATGGAGTCCCGTTTTGCGGTACTCCACACCCCTCCGGATGAACAGGACCCCGTTTCGACCGTAGGCGGTCCAACACAAGTGTGTTTCCTCCGTTTTGCATTACGTCACACCCCTCCTAATAAACATCACCCCGTTTCGACTATAGGAGCTCGAATACAAGTCCGTTTCCTCCGTTCTCCGGTACACCAGACCCTTCCCGATGAACAAGACCCCGTTTCGACCGTATGCGGTCGAACAGAAGGCCGTTTTCCTCTGTTTTGCGGTACGCCAGACTCCATTCCGACTGTTCCGGCCCAGCCGGTTGGCTCCCATTGAACACGATGCGTTCCGAGACCTGGCAGTATATATGTGCGAGTACGCGTTCGAGACCCTGCCCTTATGTATGTACGTAGCCGTATTTACTTTCTTGCAGCGTGGCTGTACGTATGTGTACACGATATATAGAGACGGGACTGCGTGACATGCTACATCCGCGCCTCTACTACGACACGTGCATCTCCTTACTCGGCCACGGTTCATTGCTGTAGAGAGACCGATCGACCAGTATGTACGTACACGTTGGCGACCAGACATACAACTCTACGTACGGTTTGACCCGGTGGGTCCCAACTGTCAGGGGGATAAAGAGGCACTTCCTTGTGTGCAAAGATATATCTGGTGGGTCCCAGCCATCAGGCGAAGAAACAGTTTTTTCCCGTAATATGGACGCACTTCCTTGCGTGCGAAGATGTAGCTGGTGAGTCCCAGCTGTCAGAAGGGAAGTCTTTTTTTCGAGGCCCTTCCGATAGTCCCGCTCTCAGGTCGAGGAATCATTATTTTCCGCGTAATAAGGAGGCACTTCCTTGCTGCATCCGTGGACCGAGCTATCAGCCTCTCCACGTACAGTCCTCTTTCGATGGAAATCATTTCTTGACCACGTTGACCACGCCGCGCGGACAACACCAGGCGGTGGACGACGATGAGGCAGGGAACGACGCGGAGCCTGGGAACACGCGGAGGGTAGTACGAGGGTTGACTGGTTCGGCTGCGGTGTGAGGCTGCCGTTGCCGAAGAATAACAGGGGGTGTGGGTGAGTAGAGGGATGGCCTGGCCAGCGATGGGAGTAGTAGGGGGCGGTGAGTTCTGCGCGGCAGCATAGCAGGCCACGGGAGGCAGGAGCACACAGGAATAGGCGGTCCCGCCGGCGCTGGATTTGGCGGGTGGAGCAAGAAGATCAGAGATTGAAGAAGCACGAAGGCCGTTGGATTAACATCCAACGGTCACGTTGTGACACCCCGAGACCGATGCGCCAGGTGTCAGCTAGTTTTTCGTCGCTGTTGCCGTGTCATCTGTTTGCGTGTTGCATTTTGCCATGTCATCATGTGCATTACATCATCATATTTTCCAAACTTGCATCCGTCCGAACCCCCTCGTTCTTTCTGTTGTCCGTTCTGAGCCCAGACACACTTGCACGCGCCCGCGGCGCCTCCGTATATTTATTTTATGAGTGGCCGAAAAACTTTCTCGGAATGGGGTGAAACTTGGCGTATGGTCTTATTATAGCATAGTTAGACCGCGTGTCAAGTTTCGTTGCGTTCGGAGTTCGTTTGATAGCCCAACGGTTAATCATGTTAACCGCCGGAAGCCTTTCTCTTTTGGCCCAGCACCCCTTTCACAATAGCCCGCTAGCCCATTCTAACCCCCTCCATGCTCTCGGTCGTCGGATCAGGATAGCGTGGCCGAAAACCGCTCCTCATTTGGACACTCCTATCTCCCTCTACCTATATATATGTGTCTCTCCTCGTAATTTTTCGCAGTTGAAACCCTAATCCCATCCTCCTCCGCGCGTCGGACATGTCCGCACCGCCGCCGGACATGTCCACCCCACCTCCACGTCGCTCCGCCCAATCGGGTGGCGCCACGTCAGCAGCGACGCCACCTCGCCTCCTCTCCTTCCTCCACCTCCCGTGGCCCGCTCGGCCCATCCGAGACCCGCCTGAGCCCGGACCTCCGCCGCCGCCCCGAGCGCTCCTCTTCCCCGAGCCCCGCTCGATCTGGACCACAGCATCCCGAGCGCCCGACCCCGCCGCCTCGCCCCATCGTTTTCCTCCGCGCTGCCATGAAGCGCCGCCGCCCTGTGCCTTGCAGACGGCGTCCGCCCCGAGCCCGCCGGCCCGGGATCTGGCCGGGAACGGGTCCTCATCGTCGGATCCGGGCTCCTCGACCTCCTCCCGTCCCTGCTGCCTGGCCCCGTCGCCGCCGGTGTGTGCTGCCATGGCCGCCGATCTCCTCCTGCTCGTGCGGGCGCAGGAGGACGACGCCCGCTCCCATCCACCGACTGGGCCATCTCCCCTGCTCCCCGCGAGGCCCAGTCGGGCCCAAGCCTCGCCGGCCTGCCAGCCCCGCCGGCTCGGCCTCCCCCGGCCTCGGCCCATCCCCCTCCAGCAGCCGGCCTGCCTCGCCTCTCCGTCCAATGGGCCAAGCCCAGGGTGAGCACCGTTTACCTATTCCCCACCCTGTGCATGTTTTACTATTTTGCGCTCGTTGTTTGTTTCAAAATATGACTAAGTCCTTTTCTGTCATAAATATGAGTGCATCTTTGTGTAGCTATAACTTTTTGTGTGCTTATCCAAATGATGAAAATAATATGTCAAAATGATCGTGGTGATATGCTCTTCATTTTGTTCCATTGTGGAATGCTTGTCTGAGTTCATCTTGATGACCTAATCATCGCTGCAAGAGTGCTATATGTTTAAAACTGTTGTTAACTGTAATTTTGTTGCATGCTTGTGAGGGTGATAACTTTGTGCATGTTGGTCCAAATGGAGCATATGATATGTCAAAATGTTCATTGTGAAGTGCTCTACATGATTGTTTCTGTAGCATTCATGTTAGGTGCCAGCTTGCCATGTTAATCTCTGTTGCAAAAGTGCATGTGGCTGTTAAGTGCTGAAACTTGTTATGAGATGCTGATTTGACTTGCTCATTGCTGTTGGTGTGTTTGTCTTCATGCCACATGTCTATATGTTTTAGAAGCACAATCATATGATATTTGCTGTGGTGCAATTATTTTTCATTGATATGCCTTGAGGTGACTTAAACAAGCTTGTAAACATGCCATGCCAATGTTGATGTTTTATACTTAGTGAAAAAACTGCTAAGTCTGGAATCTGTTAAACCTGATGTTATGTTTGCTTGATGCCTCACTCAAATCCATGCATATTTTAGTATATCAAATGATCATGTCTTGTTGTCAATGTTATGCTCTATCCATCCATGCCCTTATTTGGTTATATGGCCTGCTGTAGCCTATTTATTTCTTGCTCTCAAGTTGCTATAAATTTTACCTGTCAGACTTTTATCAGCATGATAAATTTGGTGAAGGTTGTTGTTATTGATCCAGGCCTCCTATGGAGTTGCTCCAATGGAGTTGTTTGATGTATGTGATGTCTATTACATGTCCATGCTCTTTATATACTTAGAAGAGTTGATATGCTTGTTGTTTTGTGCCTCCGAAGGCAGCATCGTGATGATGTTTTTTCCTTCCCAGATTTTGACTAAGTGTGTATAAATTTATTGCAACTTGCCATGCTTGCTTAAATGTGTTCCAGCAAGCTTTTGGGTGTGCTCTAAGTTCATGCTTGTTAAGCAACATGTCTACTTCACATCCATGCTTCTTGTTATCATGATTGGGTGCTGTAGCATATATATACCTTGTTCCAAAGTTGCTATGCGGCTGATTGTGGACAGCTTGTTGTTATATCTTGTTTCGTCTATATGTGTTGAACCGTTGCTCTGTTTTGTGCGTGTCCTATATGAAACTTGTGTGTTTTCGTGTGTGGAAGCATAATATCATGTTGTTTACATGTCTGGAGTGTGTTTGCTTGATGTTTGGGTGCATCTTGCACCGTTGCCATGCTTGTCTTGTTTTGCTCATATCTTCTAGGCCGTAGCTCCGAATTAAACAAACTTTATATGAAACTTGACTAGAATTTTGACTAGATCATCATGGTGCATGTTAACTTGCTGTTTAACAACTTGAACTAAAGGTTTGTTCAGATCTGGACCAATTTCCAAATATGCATATGAGGACTTACCGGAATAGTTATACGTTGATTCCGGCCTCATCTAAACTTGTTGGTTGGTATTGTTCTTGTGTGCTTCTTCCCTTGCCATGATTGGCATCATATAGACTTGTCTTGCATCATACTTGTTTGAGCATCTTGTCATGTTCTTGAGTGGTGTGTTTACCGTGTTACTTGCTTCTTCTCGTTAGTGCTCTTTCCGTTGCGATCGTGAGGATTCGTTCGACTACACTCGGTTCATCTTCGAGGCTTCTTCTTCGTCTTCTTCATGGACCCGTTCTTCTTCCTTGCGGGATCTCAGGCAAGATGACCATCACCTTGGATACCTTTACTATCATTGCCATGCTAGCTGTCTCGATGCTATTGTTATATGTCGCGCTACCCATCATTTATTGTCAGCCCATCTCCTTGTTGCCATGAAACCTCTAATCTTGACACCTTCCCAGCAAACCGTTGTTTGGCTTTGTTACCCGCTTGCTCAACCCCTCTTATAGCGTTGTTAGTTGCAGGTGCAGATGAAGGTTGTTCCTTGTTGGAACTTGTTGTTGGAATATCACAATATATCTTATATATCTTAACACACCTATATACTTGGCAATGGGTGGAAGGCTTGGACTTTTGCTCGGTGTTTTGTTCCACTCATGCCACCTTAGGAGCCGATAAACCGGCGTTATGTTCCTTGATTTTGCGTTCCTTACACGGTTGGGTATATGGGGACCCCTTGACAGTTCGTCTTTGAATAAAACTCCTCCAGCAAGGCCCAACATTGGTTTTAATTTGCCTCATAATAACAACTTAATTAATTAATTAACTTGCATAGGGGGTCGCGTCCCCGAGGATTCTTTCTACATACAGGGAGGGTCCTGTGCCGATGGTGTTGGTCCCAAATAGAGCAGCTTGCGGTGCCGCCCCTTGGCAACTTGGGGTATCTGGTCGCTGTAACCATAGCTCATCCGGACGTGGCCTGAGACGAGATACACGCGGCTACGATCAGGGTGTCGGCACGCCGGGAGGTCTTGCTGGACTTGTTTTACCATTGTCGAAATGTCTTGTGCACCGGGATTCCGAGCCTGATCGGATTGTCCCTAAGATAAGGGGTAATATTATTATTACTTCTGCTGATCGTGAGAGCTTGTGATGGGCTAAGTTGGGACACCCCTGCAGGGTTATGATCTTTCGAAAGCCGTGCCCGCGGTTATCTAGCAGATTGGAATTTGTTAATGTCCGGTTGTAGAAAACTTGTCAGAGGATCCGAAGTAAAACACACAACCGTGTGAGTAACCGTGACGGTCTCTTTTCACTTTGAGAAGAGAACACGGTGGGGTTATGTTTGACTCGTAGGTAGTTCAGGATCTTTAGCGATCACTACTAGTTGGCGACCGTTTGCGTAGATGCTCATCTTATTCTTGTACTCGTAAGTTAGCCACCATATATTGCTTAGTCGTTGCTGCAACTTCACCACTTTACCTGTTCCTACCCATTAAGCTTTGCTAGTATTGTTACCCATGGTTATGGGATTGCTGAGTCCTCGTGGCTCACAGTTACTACAACAACAGTTGCAGGTGCAGGTTTCCAATGACTTGATGTGAGAGCGTTGTTCTTTGTGTCGAAGTTCTTTCTTCTTCTTCTTCTTCTTCTTCAGTCTTGGGCTAGGTTCCTGGTCGGCAGCCTGGGATAACAGATGGATGTCGTTGTGTTTTTCATGTTTGCATCCGTAGTCGGATGTCTGGTATTGATGTTGTTGTATTCATGTGACTTGTATGAATTGTTGTATCCCCATGTATTTATGTAATGGTACGATGTAATGACATCCATCTTGCTAAGCGCCCGAAATGCGGTTGTGCCCCAATCACGTAAGTGTCACGTGATCGGGATATAATCGCATCTTGGGCCTGACACACGTCTACTAAAATCGTTTGTTGATGTATATAATAAGTAAAAAATCTTGCATATGCGTCAACTTAATAGGCCCACAAGTCAGACCATTCCCTATTTTTTAATAATTTACAACTCATTGCAACTTCTTATGCACTTGCCAGGGTTAACTATTCAAATGAAATTTTTCATATTTCGGTGGGGGTCCAAACTATTTTTAATACCAAAATGTCGAGCCAGATTTAAAGTACTTTGAAGATATATTTAAATTAGGTTAAAGTCCAGTGGAATTGGAATATGAAAATGTGAAAATATTCAGAAATTTGAAAGTAATTGCCAGTTTGTCATCTGTTTTTTATATTTACAGCCCATTTCATATTACTTTTAAGATTTGCAGCCGTCTTGAAAGAGTTGCAGCCCTGCAGGGCGTAGGAAAATAAGTAGGCCTGGATTAGGTATTCTTCAGAAAAAGTAAACTCGGCTCATTTTCACAAAGAATAAATAGCTAGGTAGTCTTGTGGTGAAGGTAAAATAGAAGCCTGGGCTAGACGGGCCACAACCCAATTGAAACCCTGCTCTGTCAGAACAATAACAGAAAAAATACTGCTCGAGCAGCTACGTCCTAGGTGTTGATTACCCACAAGTGTAGGGGATCTATCGTAGTCCTTTCGATAAGTAAGAGTGTCGAACCCAACGAGGAGTAGAAGGAAATGATAGGCAGTTTTCAGTAAGGTATTTTCTGCAAGCACTGAAATTATAGGCAACAGATAGTTTTGTGATAAGATAATTGGTAGCAAGTGACAAAAGGTAAAAGTAAATAAGGTGCAGCAAGGTGGCACAATCCTTTTTGTAGCAAAGACAAGCCTGGACAAACTCTTATGCAAGGTAAAGCGCTCCCGAGGACATATGGGAATTATCGTCAAGCTAGTTTTCATCACGATCGTCTGATTCACGTTCGGTACTTTGATAATTTGGTATGTGGGTGGACCGGTGCTTGGGTGCTGCCCTTACTTGGACAGCCTCCCACTTATGATTACTCTCATGCAAGGATCCACAACTACAAAAGAAGTATTAAGGTAAACCTAACCATAGCCCGAAACATACGGATCCAAATCAACCCCTTACGAAGCAACGCATAAACTAGGGTTTAAGCTTCTATCACTCTAGCAACCCATCATCTACTTATTACTTCCCAATGCCTTCCTCTAGGCCCAAATAATGGTGAAGTGTCATGTAGTCGATGTTCACATGACACCACTAGAGGAGAGACAACATACAACTCATCAAAATATCGAACGAAGACCAAATTCACCTGACTACTAATAGCAAGACTTCTCCCATGTCCTCAGGAACAAAAGCAACTACTCACAAGACATAATATTGTTGATGATTAGAGGGGTATTAATATGCATAATAGATCTGAACATATGATCTTCCACCAATTAAACCAACTAGCATCAACTACAAGGAGTAATCAACACTACTAGTAACCCACATGTACCAATCTGAGGTTTGGGTACAAAGATTGGATACAAGAGATGAACTAGGGTTTGAGAGGAGATGGTGCTAGTGAAGATGTTGATGAAGATAGCTCTCCCCAAGATGGGAGAGTTGTTGGTGATGACGGCGGTGATGATTTCCCCCTCTCGGAGGGAAGTATCCCCGGCAGAACAGCTCTGCCGGAGCCCTAGATTGGTTTCCACCTCGAGACGGCGGCGTCTGGTCCTGAAAGCCTCCTCCTGATTTTTTCCAGGTCAAAACACTTCATATAGGAGAATATGGGCACCTGGGGCCCACTGGCTGGTCCTCGAGGCAGGGGGGCGCGCCCCCACCCTCGAGGCCAGCCAGTGGCCCCTCTCGTGGGTTTCTTTCGCCAGATATTTTTTATATTTTCCGAAAAAATGTTCTGTGAAGTTTCGGGGCTTTTGGAGTTGTGCAGAATATGTTTCTAGAGTTTGCTCCTTTTCCAGCCCAGAATTCCAGCTGCATGCATTCCCCCTTCTTCATGTAAACCTTGCAAAATAAGAGGGAAAAGGCATAAGTATTGTGACAAAACATGTATGAACAACCCATAATGTAATAAATATCAACTTATAGGCATGATGCAAACTGGACATATCAACTCCCCCAGGCTTAGACCTCGCTTGTCCTCAAGCGAAAGCCGATATCGAAAAATATGTCCACATGTTTAGAGATAGAGGTGTCGATAAAAACAAAATACGGACATGAGGGCATCATGATCATTCTCATAACAGCAACTTATATAAATATAGTCATATGATCATTGTGCTAAAGTAACAATTCATCCACAATATCAAGTACGCATCATAAAATTTATTGGAAACTAACAAGCCTTGGTCTCGGTCATGGACGCAATTGCAATTTATCGTAACATTGGAAAGAGTCAATATAAGAGCTTTTCAGCAAGCCTACATACTCAACTATCATATAATCTTTCATAATTGCTTACACTCACGCAATACTCATGTTTATGGAGTTTTAGTCGGACACAGATGTGACGACCCCGGCCCGACCGTGCACTAATCATACACGCAAATGCACACGATCAAGCCTAAGGACTCACGTGAAGGAATCACAGCACAACTCTAAAACATAAATAAATACATACAAGTCATATATTACAAGCCAGGGGCCTCGAGGGCTCGAATACATAACATGATGTCTCACACAAGGTCAGCGGAAGCGTTAGGTATCTGGGTACAGATACAACACAGAAGAAGATAGGCCTTTTACAAAGGTGGGGCAAAATAAAAGCTACGATCGAAAAGGCGCAGGCCTCCTGCCTGGGACCTCCGATCCTACTCCTGGTCGTCGTCCGCCGGCTCCTCGTAGTAGTACTCGCCGGCCGGGTAGTAGTAGTAGCCAGCCTCGGGCTGGTAGTAGAAATCGTCAACTGGGGCGGCAGGCACCATGGCTCCGTCGTCTGGTTTAACAAACGGAAAGGACAAAAAGGGGTAGCAAGCAACCGTGAGTACTCATCCAAAGTACTCAGCAAGACTTACATCAGATCTATACTAGCAATGCAACATTTTCAAAGGGGGATTTATGTGGGTGGACTAGACTGCAGAAAGCCAGAGTAGAGAGGTGAAAAGCCTAGTCCTGGCGAAGACTAGCATCTTCAGGGTCTTGCAGCAATAAGGGGGGGTTGCAGAATAGTTCATCATAATAATGTATAGTGTTTGCAGCAACATCAACCTCATATCTCAAGTCACCAGTTCTAGTTGTACCGAAGTGGATACAACTCCGAGTGTCCGTTACCGTAGGACAGGCTATCGATAGATTGTTTCTTCCCTGCAGGGGTGCACCAAGTTACCCACCACGTTCGCTTAACTCCGGCCGGACACACCATCAGGTCGTGCCCGCCCTCGGCTAAACAATACGACGCAACCCGACCGGATACCGCCAGAGAGGATCGAGCACGCCGGACTAAACCTATGCACCCGGGGGTCGGGGCCATCGCCCCGGACGCTCCTGCACGTTACGTGGCCGTTCGGTAGCAGACCTAGCAACCCCTTATACAAGCACGCAGTTGCATCCTAAGTCCAATCCGAACAACCCGCTCAATCGCTGACGTCGTGACGACTCCGGCTGATGTATACGACGCAGAGCACCCACTCACACCCACGTGGTGGTTAGTGCTATCGGACCCGGAGGCCCCTCGGATTAAATATCCAAATCGCTTAGTGGATTTGGGGGTGCGGCAACGAGCAGAGCCTACGATAATGTTGGCCCCGTCGTCCCGTCTCGAAGACTTGTGACAAGGACCTTACGGACCGGCCACGCTTCGTAGTTATCTCGCGGGTACTCTCACTGGTCACCCGACTTCACAGCTCACACCTCACTTCCAACAAGTGTAGTAATAATAAGGTGTCATCAGACGCACGATACCTCTGGCCGCACGCCTTTGTTCCTGGCGACGTCCGGCCTCGGGGATCGATACGTCTTTAAACACGGTACTGTCAACCAGGGTATCCGTGTGGTTTTCATGCCGATGAGGAATCCGAGGAATCACCCTCGTTGGACTCCTAAACGACAAGTCCCATTAAGGTGATACCGGAGGAATCACCCTCGGCGGTAATCACCGTAGCGGATGCACGACAAAGCTAAGTCGGAAGTGGGAAGAGGTATCACCCTCGGTAACCCACAACGAGCTAGCTATACTACAGTGACAACATCAGAAGTGAGTTCGGAGGTATCACCCTCGTCACCCGATGTTAACTCTGCGGAGTCGAGCATATTAGGGGATGTGCGGTGCTGTGAAGAAGGTCAGGGGAAGGGGGCTCGATCGCTTGATCGAGGCAAGGGGTACTATGCGAGGCAACTACGAGAAAGCGGGGCCACAGCAGTGCTACCCAACCTAAACTAAGCAGTTTATGAATAATGACAGGTATCAACAATTTAGCAAAAACAGGCTATGCAACAGTAATAGGAGCAGTAGCAGTAGCAGCAATTCTAATGCAAGAATAAGAGAGAATAGCCATAGGCGATATCGGAAATGCTCAAAGGGGGGGGGTTGCTTGCCTGGTTGCTCGGTGGCAAAAGCAAGGTCGTCGGAGGGGGAACCAATCACCGGGACAGCGTCGGTCTCGGGATCTGCGTCAGTGCCGGACTCTACCGAGAGAGAAGAGGGGGAAGAAACAGATAAATGCACAATAAACAAACAACACAAAGCGAGCTAGGCTAACGTGCAGTGCGGGGTTGCCTAAGAACATGTCTAGGTTATATTAGTTATTTTTAAGAATTTGTTTGGATTTATTTTATTAAAGTTGAGCACTATTCATTTATTGAAAACAGGCCAAAAGTTCCATGTTCATCTAGCTAGGGGCATCTGATGGGAAATACGGAGGGCGTATCTAGATTCGTATCGAAATTCTGAGCAACTTTCATATATAAATTATTTTCATCGGAGTTACGGATTAAAAGATATGATTTTTCAAAGATTTAAACATTTTCTGAAATTAATTGAATTAGCAGAAATTAATTATGACATCAGCATGAGGTCAGCATGGCGTCAGCAGTCAGCTGAGCTGCTGACTGGTCAACCTGACAGGTGGGACCCACCTGTCAGCCACTGTGATCTTAACAGAGACTTAATTTAAATTAACAGAACTAATTAGGGTGTGGGCCCCATATGTCAGTGACTTAACAGTTATCTAATTAACTTTTATTTATAAAAAACATTTTAATTAGTTTTAAACCGCAGGGGCCCCACATGTCAGCGACTGGGGTTGCCCAGTCAGCACGTTGACTGGTCAACCCAGTCATCGGGGACCCCGGGGCCCACGGGCAGCGACCCTGGGGGGTGGCCCCAGGTCAGCCACTGTGGCCGGCCGGCGTTTAAACGCCGGTGGGCGTCAAAACGCGGCGGCGAGCTCGGGCGCACGTCGGGTTTTGGCTACAGGCCACCAAATGGGGCGGGGCCGGTCGCGTTCGAACGGGGAGTCGACGGCGAACTCAACGGTGGTGGTCGCGTGGCCGGAGCTGCGCCGTAGTGACGACGGCGAGCTCGGAGGCGGACGCCGGAGCTCGGGCGTGCGGGGAAAACGGCGAAGCAGAGCACTAGGGGGCAAAAGAACAGGCTTGGCGAGGCGTACGCGATGCGGTGAGCACGTTGGTGCTACGCACGGGACCCTAGGGTCACCGGGGCCACGCCGGCGACGAGGAAGGCGGCGGCGCGTTCGGGCGTCAGCGGGCAGGCGGCTACGGGGCGCGAACGAGCAAGAAAAAGAGAGGGGGAGGAGATGTGGAGCTCACCGGGCGGCACACCGATGGCCCTTGGAAGCTTAGGAGCAGCAGAACGGCGGGGTTCGTCGGAGAAGCGCCGGCGGCCGAAGCAAAAGGGGGCGATGGCGTGCGGCTGCTGTGGTGCTCCTCGGCTCCTGCTCGTGGTCGAGGACGAGGTAGCAGAGGGTGGCGGGGCTCGCGGACACGTTGGCTGGGCTCGAGGTCGACGGTGGCCGCGGTAGTGGCCGGAGCGCGGCGGCGGAGGCGCTCGGCCTCGTCAGATCCCGACGAGGGAGAGGGCAGAGAGCGAGGGAGGAAGTGGGGAATGGCCAGGGGGGAGGCTCGGCGTCGCCCTTATCCTCTCCTCCCAACCACTCCGGCGCCGTGGCGAGCGGAGGGTGGAGCGGCGAGCGCTCGGCCATGGCCGCGGCGACAGCGAGGCGAGGAGGACGACGGGCAGGTGAGAGTAGGTGGAGGTGGGCTGGGCCTCACTGTGTAGCTAGAGCCCAGTGGCACAGTAGTTGTTTTAGGCCCTCTTTTTCTTTTTTTAGTTTTCTGCTTTCCCTTTTATTTATTTCACAGAGAAGATTAAGAAATGAAGGGCCAACAGAGGACTTTGCAAAAATGTAGAAGCTGGTCCAAATATTAGGTTACAAATTTCCTCATCACCAAAAATTGGTTTGAGCATATTTGGATCATTTTTGGAATTTACAAAAATGAAGAAGCATTTAATAGTGCTGTTATAACACTGTTTAAATGCCCTAGCCCATTATTTGAGTTGCTGGTGATGTTATTTTCAACAACAGCATTTGTTTTGGAATATTTGCTAAATAATGAACATTATTCCATAATTTTTGGAACAACTTCATTTTGCATTTGAATTTGAATTAGAGTTTTTTAGGGGCAAATTTGAGTTGTCTTATTTAAACACTGAGATTACCATTGCAAATGAACATGACATGGCATGATTAGCAGTTGATCACAGTGATCATTACAAGGGGGGTGTTACACAGAGAAAGATAGGGGCTTATGGTGTTTCCTCCCAACCTTTTACCTCAAGGGTAATGTCAACAGTAATAGATCATGAAAACTTACATCCAAGTGGGTATATATATCAGGATCTTTCCAACACAATGTGCTTGCCAAAGGATAAAATGAAAAAGGAAAGGTGGATCTCACCTTGACACTTATAAGACAAGAATAAAAGATAGGCCCTTCGTAGAGGGAAGCAAAGGTTGTCATGTGTTTTTATGGTTGGATGCATAAAGTCTTAGCATAGAAGAACTTCGCTTTATATTGCCACTTGTGATAAGGACCTTTATTATGCAGTCCGTCGCTTTTATTACTTCCATATCACAAGATCGTATAAAGCTAATTTCTCCCACACTAATAAATCATGCATATATTAGCGGGTTTACAACATGACAACTTACTTGGAAGGATCTTTCTCAATCCATAGGTAGGTATGGTGGACTCTCATGGCAAAACTGGGTTTAAGGATATATTTAAGCACAAGTAGTATCTCTACTTAGTGCGAGGAGTTTTGGCTAGCATGAGAGGGAAAGGCAAGCTCAACATGTTGGAAGATCCATGACAATATACTTTATTTCGGATATAAGAAGACATAACCCATTATGTTGTCTTCCTTGTCCAACATCAACTCTTTAGCATGTCATACTTTAATGAGTGCTCACAATCATAAAAGATGTCCAAGATAGTATATTTGTATGTGAAGCCTCTCTTCTTTTATTACTTCCTATTAATTGCAACGATGACCAAAACTATGTTTGTCACCTCCCAACAACTTTTATTTATCATACTCTTGTATGTGAAGTCATTACTTCCCATAAGATCGATATGATCTCTTTGATTCTCTTTTTGTTTTCTTTCTTTTATCATGACCCAAGTGAGGAAATCAAGCCCTTGACTCAACACTAATATTTATTATATAGCTCGCGGACTCAATTACAAAGGATAAAGCTCACAAAGCAAAAGCTCACAGCTAGATCATGCTAACTTTATTCTAATAGATCAAGATACTACCAAAAGGATCGAACTAAGTAAAATGGTAAGGATAGGAGTGACGGTGATACGATACCGGGGTCACTCCCTCAAGCTTGGCAGTTGCCAAGGGGAGTGCCCATACCCATATGATTATGTCTCCTTCTTCGGGGTTGGTGATGCCGGAGTTGTTGCTGACGTAGGCCTGTTGTTCTTCCAAGGCATGGGCTCACCATCGTAGAAGGACGATCGAGTCTCCGGGATACTCAAATCTTCAGCCAAACTCATGTTCTTGAATCTATATTCATACTTACAATTTTGGTTTTGCAGGTCATAGATCTGGGCTTGGAGGTGATCAATCTTCTGTTGAAGATTGGAGATTGCTTCTCCAAAGATCCTCGAGTCCATCTTGAGATTGTTGGCAAGCTCCGAGATCATCATGTGGTTGGCGTCGAGACCTCGTTCCACCATACCTTGGCACTTGAAAACTAGTTGCTCCATTGCTTCGAGTCTTGTCTCCACGCTTCCGGTCTTCCTCGGCCCTTCAACATCACAGATGTGCAGCACCCCCTCATGCAACTCCATGGTTTTGGGGTGGTGCAGCACCTCCGCAAGGTAGGGGTTGATGACCTTCTCAAAGAACGTGTCCTTGGGGGTGTTGGAGGACACCATGATGATCTAGATCTGTCAAAAACAGCAGCTCGAAACGAAAACAGAGGAATTCTGCGTGATACAGAGGTCAACACCTTCAGGAGTATATATAATGAATTTTTCCCGAACAAAAGGAGTAACACACAAGAAAACGGAGTCCAGGGGACACACGGGGTGCCCTCGAGGCAGGGGGCGCGCCCTGGGAAGGGGGGCGCGCCCCCTACCCTCGAGGCCACCTCGTGTCTCCTCCGGACTGCGGTTTATTTTTCTATTTTTCTAAATATTCCAAAACGGAGAAAAATTGCCTTTAGAACTGTTTTGGAGTCGGTTGACTTACCGTATCACGTACCTCTTCCTTTTCAGAGGCTGAATCATTCTGGAAAGTGTCCCTTATGTATTCCTCGAGGGTTATGGTTTCAATAATATTAGTTTCAACATTTATAGGATTACCTGAGATATAATGTTTGATCCTTTGACCATTCACCACCTTCGGATTTGTGCCTTCGAAGTTGTTGATATTTATGGCACCGGAATGATAGACCTCCTCGATAACGTAAGGTCCTTCCAACTTGGAGAGAAGTTTTCCTGCAAAAAATCTTAAAATGATAGTTGAATAGCAAAACATAATCACCTATGTTAAACTTACGCTTTTGTATCCTTTTGTCATGCCATCTTTTAACCTTTTCTTTAAATAACTTGGCATTCTCGTAGGCCTGGGTTCTCCATTCATCGAGACAGCTAATATCAAATAGCCTCTTTTCACCGGCAAGTTTGAAATCATAATTGAGCTCTTTGATAGCCCAATATGCCTTATGTTCCAGCTCAAGAGGTAAATGACAAGCTTTTCCATATACCATCTTATATGGAGACATACCCATAGGATTTTTGTATGCAGTTCTATAGGCCCATGATGCATCATCTAGTTTCTTGGACCAATTCTTTTTAGACCTATTAACTGTCTTTTGCAAGATTAATTTCAACTCCCTATTACTTAGTTCTACCCGACCACTAGTCTGTGGGTGATAAGGTGATGCAATTCTATGGTTGACATCATACTTAGCAAGCATCTTACGGAAAGCACCATGAATAAAGTGTGAACCACCATCAGTCATTAGATATCTAGGGACTCCAAACCTTGGAAATATAACTTCTTTAAGAATCTTAATAGAGGTGTTATGATCAGCACTACTAGTTGGAATAGCTTCTACCCACTTAGTAACGTAATCAACAGCAACTAGGATATGTGTGTACCCATTAGAGGCAGGAAAAGGTCCCATATAATCAAAACCCCAAACATCAAATGGTTCAATAACGAGTAAATAATTCATAGGCATTTCTTGACGTCTACTAATATTGCCAATTCTTTGACATTCATTACATGATAAGACAAACTTACGGGCATCCTTGCAGAGAGTAGGCCAATAAAAACCGAATTGCAATACCTTGTGTGCAGTTCTGTCTCCCGCATGGTGTCCTCCATAAGCTTCAGAGTGGCACTTGCGTAAGATCTGTTCATGTTCATGCTCAGGCACACAACGTCTAATAATACCATCTACTCCTTCTTTACAAAGATGTGGGTCATCCCAAAAGTAATGTCTCAAATCATAGAAGAACTTTTTCTTTTGCTGGGATGTGAAGCTAGGAGGTATAAACTTAGCAACAATGTAATTAGCATAATCAGCATACCAAGGAGCAGTACGAGAAGTACTTATAACGGCTAGTTGTTCATTAGGAAAGCTATCATCGATAGGTTGTGGGTCATCAAGTATATTCTCCAACCTAGACAAGTTATCTGCTACGGGGTTCTCAGCTCCCTTTCTATCAATAACTAGTCGACAACCCGTGCATTCGCACGGTCTAGTCTATGATTTTTTTCATTTTACTAAATTAGTATAGAATGTATTTTTCATCAATTTTAAATCTCCATGTAGCTCAAGCTCCTCATTTATTTTGTCAAAGTGCTCCGAAATAATAAGTTGATATGATAAAATCTCATCTTATCACATTATTCATGCAAATACCACAACAGGAAAATTTATTGTATTTTTTTTGGGGGGGGGGGGGGCTGTTGAAAGACTTGTGAAATAAATAAATAATATGATAGATAATATTTTTTTGCTCATTTGACTTACTATGGGTTGATCCCATCCAATGACAAATTGAAGTAACTTAGTGTAGCATTAGAAAATACCCATAAAAATGCAATATTTGCAAATAAAACATTTTTTATTATAAAATGTGCTTAACATTTAATTTGTCGATACAAACTTTGGACGTATCGAGTCTTAGTCATGACTCGTGAGGTTTTGTACACCTTTTCTTGTATGTCTAATAAGATATATCTAATAATTTGGAGTTCTTAACTTTTGGTAGAAAGTATTCCACCCACGTAGTTGTGGTCTTCAATCCCCCATATGATAACTGACACCTCAGACTACTAAAAATAGATCCTCTCACATGAAGTGAAGTGCAATCAAATACATCTAAAAATCCTATAAAGTTAAAATCAAAATTAGTGAGAAATGTCATGAAAACTCAAAAATCATGGGAGCTTGTCAAAGAGTTTTAGATAAAGTATCACAGACATTTGCGATGGCTCTCAAAATGCCACTGTGTATTTAAATTTTAGGGAAACAAAATTAAGTATAATCCTGGCCACTCCTTAGAAGTAAATGCTTGAAATTAATTGTGGAACTCTACCGATGTTGAATTAGTTATAGAAGATATTGTGCTACTATACAATTAACGATGGGAGTACTGCTTATCTGTAGCGGCTATATGGCGCCCTTCTCAAGAAAACAACAGGAAGAATGACACCGGGATGCAGCATCAAGCTGGAAGGGCTGAGCCAAAAATGCTTGCTGTGATTCACATGTTTGTGCACACCAAACAGGAGGACAACAACAGTGTGCGTGTAGTCGAATACATCAATAGTTCTGTAAGTTCTCTTCAATTTCAAAATAATTTAAATTTCATAACTTAGTCATAGTACTTAACTCTAATTCCCATGTGAATCTAGGTTCTAACACAACCATGTTGGCCGACATAAAATAGGAACTGCTACCTTTTATGGACCGAGGAAAGAGCAAAAATCATGCCGATGATATATAATTTCCTTCTCTTATGGGCATGGCGGTCATGTATTTCCTGACTGATGGTCGTGGACTGATAATAAAAAATCCAAGTGATCTTTAAATTATACCGTTGTTTCTTTATTAACAGAATCAAGTTATTCATTGCTTCTTACAAATCCATCCGTCATCATGATTACCAACACTTCATTTTGTAATTCTTGTAATCCTACATGCAATATATTTACTCCAACCACTGCTTGTCTGTTCCTCAACTGTTTTGAACGCTATCATACCCATGGCCTGCCCTATTTATGCAGTGTAGCTTGCATGTGGTAGTCAATTCCAAGAAACTAATGTGAAGCGAGTCTTTTCTAGCATTGGGGATCCGCTGCTCGCTATGATTATACTACATATTTTGATATTTGTAATCGACTCGTCAAACTCGACACCTTGTGACCCATGCATGCTGCTCTTCATCATGGACGACCTGAGAGAATGGATGATCAGTGCTTCATATTTTTCATCCAGTTGATACAAATCCATAGGTCATCGAGTATTTTTAGTGCATTGCTTTTCTTTCTTTTTTCTTCCTGACTTTGCTTCTTTGCTATGCTAGCACAGGCTTGTGGGATGCCTCCATCAAGACCCTCCATTCCCAGGATATGGCATGTGAGGTTGGGTAGATCGTGCAAGCATGGCTAGCATATGGAAGCATTGGACCTGATGAAATCTCAAGAGGGAAATAAGAACCTTGAGAATATATCGAAGGGGCAGACGTGGGGAAGCCGCGGCTTGCCCGCCCAACTTCGAGCATATGCAACACGGTCGAACTACTCTCACGGAACCCGGCCACCGACGACTCTGTGTAGCTCCCACATTGCACATCCATCTGCAACAGCAACTGCGTCAGCTGCCACTGGTTTTCTTAGATGAGACTTGGATCGTTCTTGTATTCGAGGAAGAAAATATTAGGAGGTACCATGTATTCTAGTTTTTAAAACAGGCTTGGCAGGAGCGCACCAAGATTGAATCTGTACGTGAAAGGAGAGGAACGTGGTGTTTTTTATAGAAACGTGTTGATGTTCCTGTTTCTTGCGAGACATGGTCTCTTTTAAGGTAAATATTGTTTTTTCTGATGGAAATTATGTGCAGGTTGGTTCAGGTTTAGTTCAGATTGGACACTTTTTTCGCGACTGGGGTAACGTAAATCAGAGGGTTAATATAGATCAATTACATTTATCGAATGACCAAGAATGTTTAGGATATTTTTAGTGGTGCGAATTAACATGGAGCTTCATATGATGCCTCCAATTAGTAAATATATATAAGAAGCTGATTTCTACGTGCAAGTATTTCCTAAGTCAAAATGTCCGTCCAGCAAATCATAGATTTACTTTGTTTTAGAATTATTAAGCTAATGGAGAGAGAGATAAATAGGTTGAGCTAGGAAAAACATATATTTCCTGTTTCTGAGAGAGAGAGAGATGAAAGAGACATGAGAGATACATACACAGGTTAAGCGAAGTTAAAAAAGGGAAACGTGAGAGATTGGGTTAGATTTAGGATGTACGGTTTTTTTTTGAGAAAAACATTTAGGATGTACGTGATAAATAGAGAGAGAGAGATGCGACATTAGTTTGGTTGGTTTTTTTATCTGTCCCAAGAGTTTTAAACAGGGATTCTGGCCCAAGGGCAACGTGAGCAATGGAGTGACTATATATGGAATGTGTACCCTTTTTTATTAGTGTAGGAATTTCCAAGATTGATCTAGACCGTAATAACTCGGCCCCACAAGATTAATGGTTCCTATTTTCTGATTAACGTGGGATTTTCTAGGGAGTCTCAAATTAGTATAAGTATAGATATGCAAGTCATATTCTTGCAGCAAGAGGACCCATCTAATAAGTCTAGGTTTAGCATCTTTCTTTTCCATAAGGTATTTGATAGCAGCATGATCAGTGTGAATAGTTACTTTAGAATCAACGATATAGGGTCTAAACTTATCACAAGCAAACACAACTGCTAGAAATTCTTTCTCAGTGGTAGCATAATTTATTTGGGCACTATCTAGAGTTTTGCTAGCATACTGGATAACATTCAATTTCTTATCAACTCTTTGCCCTAGAATAGCTCCTACAACATAATCACTAGCATCGCACATAATCTCAAAGGGTAAGTTCCAGTCAGGAGGCTGGACAATAGGTGCAGAGATCAATGCTTTTTAAAGTATTTCAAATGCTTCTAGACAATCATCATCAAAGACAAAAAGAATATCTTTCTGTAAAAGATTAGTCAGAGGCCTGGAGATTTTGGAGAAGTCCTTAATGAACCTCCTATAAAACCCGGCATGACCAAGGAAACTTCGTATACCTTTGATATCCTTAGGGCATGGCATCTTTTCAATAGCATCCACTTTAGCTTTGTCAACTTCAATACCTCTTTCAGAAATTTTATGTCCCAAGACAATGCCTTCATTAACCATAAAGTGGCACTTCTCCCAATTCAAGACAAGGTTAGTATCTTCACATCTCTGCAAAACTCGATCAAGGTTGCTTAAGCAATCATCAAAAGAAGTTCCATAAACGGAGAAATCGTCCATGAATACCTCAACAATCTTTTCACAAAAATCAAAGAAGATAGCCATCATGCATCTTTGAAAGGTAGCAGGTGCGTTACATAAACCAAAAGGCATACGTCTATAAGCAAAGGTACCGAAAGGACAAGTAAAGGTGGTCTTTTCTTGATCCCCCTTTGACACAGGTATTTGAGATAAACGAGAATAACCATCTAGAAAGCAGAAATGAGGATGTTTGGATAATCTTTCTAGCATTTGATCAATAAATGGCAAGGGGTAATGATCTTTCTTAGTAGCTTTGTTTAACTTACGGAAATCAATTACCATCCTATAACCTGTGACTATTCTTTGCGGGATCAATTCATCTTTATCATTAGGGACAACAGTCATACCTCCTTTCTTAGGAACACAATGGACAGGACTTACCCACTGGCTATCAGCAATGGGATAGATATTACCTGCCTCTAGAAGCTTTAGAATTTCCTTCCTTACCACTTCTTTCATCTTAGGATTTAACCGTCGCTGATGATCAATAACTGGTTTAGCATTTTCTTCCAATTTTATCTTGTGTTGACATATAGTGGGACTAATTCCCTTAAGATCATCCAGAGTATATCCAATAGCAGCTCGGTGCTTCTTTAGAGTTTTCAATAATATTTCTTCTTCATGCTCTAAAAGGTTAGCACTAATAATAACAAGATATATCTTCTTTTCATCAAGATAAACATACTTAAGATTATCAGGCAAGGTTTTAAGTTCAAACACGGGATCACCCTTGGGTGGAGGAGGATCCCCTAGGATTTCAACAGGCAAATTATTTTTCAATACGGGTCCCTGTGTAAGGAATATTTCATCTATCTCCCTTCTCTCATTCATTTGCATATCATTTTCATGGTCTAGTAAGTATTGTTCTAAAGGATCATTAGGTGGCACAACAATAGAAGCAAGACCAATAAGTTCATCCTTACTGGGTGGTGCCTTTTCAAGGGGTTGTCTACGGAATTTAGCAAAGTTAAAATCATGAGACGTATCCCCTAATCCGACAGTGACAATATGTTTCACATGGTCTATCTTGGCATTAACGGTATTCAAGAAGGGTCTGCCAAATATAATGGGGCAAAAATCATCTTGTGGGGAACCAAGAACAAGAAAATCAGCAGGGTATTTAACCTTCCCACACAAGACTTCAATATCTCTAATGATCCCAACTAGTGAAATAGTATCTCTATTAGCCAGCTTAATAGTAACATTAATCCCTTCTAACTCAATAGGTGCAATATCATGCATAATTTCATTATACAAATCAAAAGGGATAATGCTCACAGTAGCACCTACATCACATAAACCATGATAGCAATGATCTCCTATCTTAACAGAGATAACAGGCAAGCCTACGATAGGTTTATGTTTATTCCTAGCATTAGGTTTGGCTATCCTAGCAGACTCTTCTTGGAGATAAATAACATGTCCATCTAAATCTTCTACCAAGAGATCTTTAACCATAGCAACACTAGGTTCAACTTTAATTTGCTCAGAGGGTGTAGGCGTTATAGTATTACTCTTACGGACTACAGCTGAAGCTTGAGCATGATCCTTTATCCTAACAAGGAAAGGTGGTTTCTCAAGATAAGCCGTAGGTATAACAGGATCAACATTATACGTGATAGTCTTTTATTCAACTTTAATAGGTTCAAATACTTTTACTTCAATAGGGGGATGGTATTTAAACCACTTCTCCTTGGGGAGATCAACATGAGTAGCAAAAGATTCACAGAATGAAGCTACTATCTCAGAGTCAAGTCCATATTTAGTGCTAAACTCACGGAAAACATTAGTATCCATAAAAACTTTAACATAGTCAAACTTAGGGGTCATACCTGACTCCATACCTTCGTCAAGATCCCAAACTTCGGAGTTGCGTTTAATTCTTTCCAATAAATCCCATTTGAAGTCAGTAGTCTTTATCATATAAGAGCGAGAACAAGAAATATCAAGCATGGAGCGATTATTATGAGAAAGCCGAGCATAAAATTTTTGAATGATCATTTCTCTTGAGAGCTCATGATTAGGCCATGAATATAACATTGACTTAAGCCTACCCCAAGCTTGAGCGATGCTTTCTCCTTCGCGAGGCCAGAAATTATAAATATAATTACGATCACAATGAACCTGGTGCATAGGGTAGAACTTATGATGAAATTCCAACTTCAGACGATTATAGTTCCAAGATCCCATATCATCGCATAGCCTAAACCATGTCAATGCATATCCCTTCAAAGATAAAGGGAAAACCTTGTTCTTGATAACATCCTCGGGCATACCTGTAAGCTTAAATGTAATGCCCAGGATGGGACTATATCTTCTACGTGTCGAGGCACGACTTAAAGATATAAGCCCATTCTGGAATGATCGCAAGTTTGGTATCTTTGCACGACTCATGTAAAAGAGAGATTAAATTGCAAAAGGAGATAGTTGGCTTACACTCGCCACTTCACACCGTACATTACATAAGCAAAAACATCATTCAAAACATCACAACCCGACTACGGGCGAAGATCCAAAAGAAAGATACCAAAACAACATAAAACCACAGGTCAGGATCGAATCCTAGTAGAAACCACTACTGATCGTCGAAACGTCACAAGCATACGACCACTCTCTTCATCGAGCTTCCAGCGAACTACTTGAACCAGCTCCTGCTTCAAACTCGGCTGAACCTGCATCTAGTGTTGTAGTATCTATGAGCCACGAGGACTCAGCAATCCCATAACCATGGATAACAAGACTAGCAAAGCTTTGTGGGTAGGAAGAGGTAAAGTGGTGAGGTTGCAGCAGCGGCTAAGCATAATATGGTGGCTAACTTACGAGTACCAGAATAAGATGAGCATCTACGCAAACGGTCGCAAAAGTAGTGATCGCTAAAGATCCTAACTACATACGAGTCAAACATAACCCCACCGTGTTCTCTTCTCAAAGTGAAAAGAGACAGTCACGGTTACTCACACAGTTGTGTGTTTTACTTCGGATCATCTGTCAAGTTTTCTACAACCGGACATTAACAAATTCCAATCTGCCACATAACCGCGGGCACGGCTTTCGAAAGATCATAACCCTGCAGGGGTGTCCCAACTTAGCCCATCACAAGCTCTCACGATTAGCTGAAGTGATAAATATAATATCATCACTCCTTATCTTAGGGAAATCCGATCAGGCTCGGTATCCCGGTAGCACAAGACATTTCGACAATGGTAAAACAAGTCCAGCAAGACCTCCCGGCGTGCCGACACCCTGATAGTAGCCGCGCGTATCTCGTCTCAGGCCACGTCCGGATGGGCGATCCTACATGAGCCAAACCTCGAGTTTCCCCGTGGTGGCCCCGCATAACCCCCGTTTGGGACCAACACCATCAACACTGGCCCCCCTGCTATGTAGAATTAAGAATCCTCGGGGACGCGACCCCCTATGCAAATTAATTAATTAATTAAGTTGTTATTATGAGGCAAATTAAAACCAATGTTGGGCCTTGCTGGACAAGTTTTATTCAAAGTCGAACTGTCAAGGGGTCCCCATCCACCCATCGTGTAAGGAACGCAAAAATCAAGGAACATAATGCCGGTTTATCGGCGCCTAAGGTGGCATGAGTGGAACAAAACACCGAGCAAAAGGCTAAGCCTTCCGCCCATGCCCAGTATATAGGTGTGTTAATAATAATTATGAATATTGTGATATTCCAACAACAAGTTCCCTCCTGGAACGAACTTCATCTTCACCTGCAACTAACAACGCTATAAGAGGGGCTGAGCAAGCGGGTAACATAGCCAAACAATGGTTTTGCTAGGAAGGTTTCAAGGTTAGAGGTTTCATGGCAACAAGGAGAGGCTGACATAAAGGATGGGTAGCGCGACATGTAACGATAGCATCGAGACAACTAAGCATGGCAATGGTAGTAAAGGTATCCAAGGGTATGATCATCTTGCCTGGGATTCCGCAAAGGAAGAAGAACGGGTCCACGAAGTAGACGGAGCAACATAGTCGAGCGAAATCCTCACAACTCCGGAACGAAACCGAAGCTAACAAGAGAAGCAACCGGAAAGAAGCAAACAACACGGTAAACACACAATCATAAGCATGGCATACGATGCACATCCAAGTATGATGCATGTCCGGTTTAATTATGCATGGCATGGCAAAGTGCACAAACAAGTACTACAAGTTAAGTGGAGCTCAATATGCAACGAGTTGCATATTGACGAAACACCACATGATATTTATTTAGTTGACTCTCGTTTATTTACAAGACAAGATTAAATGTTTGTTAACATGGCAAGAGGTGAAGCATAATAAAACTACCTATTTAGGCATTTAAATGAGGCCGGAAAATAACAACAACAATTCCGGAAAATCCCCATGAGCATGTTTAGTAATTATAAAAGCAACAACAATTCACACATTTAAAGGTTGTTAACATGATGAGGATGACATGATCAAGTTTATGCAATTTTTATTAAAAGTTGACATGAAGATGATAAGGAGAATATGTCATCGTGGTGGAAAGAAAGGGTGCCACGGCAACGATCCGAAAATGATGCACGGCAACATCTCGGTTCCGGTAACTCGTTGAGAGACCGGTGCAAAAGCAAAGGTGGCGTGAGCGAGTCAAGTAAGATGAAAGGTGTGGTGATCCCGTCACCGGGTTCCCACGGGTCGGCGACGAGGCAACCGAGGAACATGACAAAAGGTCGAAACGGGCACGGTGCACACAAGGGAAACATTTCATACATCACAACATTTGACGGGTCATCGACTCGGGGTTATACCTTCAAAACACTCGTTTCGGGGCGGTTCGAGATCGTCGAGGGACGTAGAGGAAGTAGTGGTACACGGCCGTAGAGGAAGTAGTTGTTCTCGTTCGTAGTCGTACACGGGGTGACGGTAGTCGTTCACGTAGGCGTTTCGTTCGTCGAGGATGTAGTGGTACACAACCATCGGTAGGGGTACTCATCGCGGCATCGGACGTAGTGGTACTTGACGTATCGCCGTGGAACTTGCCGGTCTCGGGACTTGGCGAAGGTAGTGGAACTTGGCGCATCACACATGTAGTCGTACACGTTTCTTCACCAAAGGTAGTCATTCTCGTTTCGTAGCCGCTCGGGTCGTCGTGGTACTTGGTCGTGGTACTTGTCGACTCCGCGTAGTCGCACACTTGTGGTCGAGGTACTTGTCGATCTCCGGCACACCGGAATAGTCACTTGGTGAAACCCATGGCAGCAACTTGGCCGACGGGAGCAGCAGCAACAAACTCGACGACGAGGCCATGGCAGTGGCATCATAGCAGCAAGCAAAAGCAGTCTTGGGGGCGCCGATGGCCCTGGAGGACGGACGTCCATGGTGCTCGGGAGATGGAGGAAGAGGCCCGGGGCGTGCAGCTTCGGTCCAGAGGAGGCGATGCGGAGGCAGCAGGGACGGGCGGCGGCTCCTGGAGACGGGCGCCGGGGCTCCTGGCCGCTGGAGGAAGAAGGCCACGACGCTGTCGTGGAGGGGGCGACGAGGGAAGAGGAGGCAGGCCGAGCTCTTGGCGACGCGAGGAGGAGAAGGGCCTGAGGAAGAGGAACGGCGCTAGCTCGGTCTGCTGCTCGGGAGGACGAGGCCGACGCGAGGAGGAGACAGAGGCGCGGCGACCTGGGCGCCGTGGCCTTGACTCGCCAGCTGCCGAAGGCTGGGAGCTCCTGGCGCTGGAGATCGAAGGGAACCGAGAGGAGGGCACGGGAAGATGGGATCGAGGGAGAAGCAAGGGACGAGGGGATTCGGCGGCGCTGGGAGGGGTCGAGCGGTCGGGACTCCTGGCTCGAGGGAAAAGGGGTGCGGGGCTTGAGGTGCGGCGCGATGTGGACGAGGGAAACAGGAGCGGTGCTCGAGCGAAGGGTGGCGGCGGCTGAGGGTGTTGGTCGAGGGAGCGGTCGGTGCGAGGCTAGGGTTCGGTGGAGGGAGACAGGCTATGGCCTGGAATGGCCTAAGAGGCCGGCGACTTGGCCTGGGAAGGCTGCAGCTGGGCTTAGCTGGAGGCCTGGGCCAAGAGGAGTTGGAGAGCACCAAGGCAAGGCTGCGGCCTGGACCAGCTGCGGCTGGTCTATCTCTCTGTATATTTCTTAGCAGAAAACTAAATATAGAGAGAGAGTCCAAAAAAATTAAGAAAGGAGGCCATGAACAGTATATAAATTATGGAACATTTTTGTAAGGCTTTATGGAATAAAACCAACCCAACAAAAGTGGTTCCAACAAAATAGGGAAATGCAAACTAAAATAATTAGCTTGCCTTAAGGAGTTTGAAAGGAGTCTAGACTTTAGGAGGAGCCTCGATACAACGGAAAAAGAAATATAGGGAGGTTTGACGGTGAAACTTAAATTAATGAGGCATGGGGAATGTTTGCAAGTGTGTAGCGGTTAATTCCAAACAAATGGAATATTTAATATAGCTCCATAAATATTAGGAGGATGTGTTATAAAGAGAAGACATCCTTCCCTCGATTTAAATGGACCGAAGGTCCACACGATTTATTTAAGTTGAGATGCAAAATAAATATGACATGATGGCATGATGACATGATGCAATGCAAAAATAAATAACACAAGCACAAATGAAACACACGGAAGAACCCGGAACATCTGGAATCTTGTGGAATCTTCTGGGCCATCGGTCTTCGGGCGTCACAACTCTCCCACACTAACAGAGGATCTCGACCCGAGATCCTAGAGATGGCACCGGATAAAACGGAATAGGAAGAGGTAAAACAAAGTTGCTTCTTTGACAGACGAGTGAAACCAAAGAACCTTGAGAGGTTGAACAATCTTGAAAGAAAGAATACAACGGAGATGAACGTAGATGAAACACTCCGTTAGAAAAGAGGAACAAGGAGCATTATGAGAACCTTGTAGGTTGAAAGACATGAAACAAGAGCTCACGAACCAAAAGAATATGAAACTGCAACGGTATATCCAAGGAATAAGAATGACAGAATTTGGACAGCACTCCGTCTAAAATTCAAAGGAATTGAACAAGAACATGCCAAGTTGGGATGATACTTGATGAAGACAACAACACACAGCCTCTGAAACAATTTAAAGAATGGCACAAGGGGTAAGAAAGACTCATACATCACTCCGGTTGAAAAGAGAGGCAAACTTGATAAGATGAGAGAACTGGAATGAAGAATACCACACTCTAGTTAACTGGATAAGCAAAAGAAATGATATGCTCTTGATGAAAACGATATGATGGTCCAAGAGAGCAATATCACAATGCCTCCGGAATGAAAGAATAGAATATAGATCCATGAAAGAATTGAACGGAGAAGAAAAATGACAACTTCTCTCAAAATTGAATTTGAAAGAGCATCCTAACGAAGATGGGTTGAACAGAGTTGTTGGAAAAATCAACAACGAAACGAATAAGCTTCATGTGGGCTTATGGAAAACATC
Organism: Secale cereale; assembly: GCA_902687465.1. NCBI lineage: Eukaryota > Viridiplantae > Streptophyta > Magnoliopsida > Poales > Poaceae > Secale > Secale cereale. The sequence continues at coordinate 335,817,361 of LR738709.1, forward strand.
TCAAAATTAGGAGGTGACAACCAGCCACTAACATAAACGAATGATTTGGATTGAGATCAACAAGGGGACGATAAACTTATTTCACCGGAATTATAAATGAAGAACTTGGGTCATTTATAAGCACCATAATAGCGACAATCCTTAGGGAAAGCTTTAGGTGAAATACAACCCAAGATAACTCCAACGAATAATTAAAGGGTTGACAAGATCTCCGGAACAAGGAAAATGATGGTTTTAAATATCTCATTCTTAATAACTCATGAATCATAAAACATGAAAGAATTGTCAAGAATGACATAACACCATCTGAAAAGACAAGGTAGAAAGAATTGCAATTGGAAGCATGATGAAGAATGCTTGAGCTCCAACAAGAATCTTGATGAAGACTTCGAGGATGAATTAAAACATGATGAACCATCATGAAAACTCCGGCAATGAAAGCATGAGAAATGAAAGATGAAAGGAATAAGATTCAAGGCCTGCGATGAATTAGATGGAGCTTTGAAATGATATAATTGAAATAACTTGGAGCTCCGGAAAACAAGATGAACAACTTAGGACCAAGAATATGATATGATGAACAAGCTCCAGACAAAAGAATTAAATCACCTTGAAGGAATAAGAATAAGAATTATGTCATGCATAACCTTCACCAATTAAATTGATGACAACCAAAGGATTTGGCATACTACTTATTCTCGTTGCAAAGAATTAAAGAGAGATCTAGCACAACCTTGGGTAAATCTTCAACAAAGCACCGGTAGGATTATGAAAAGAACAAATGAACTAAAATGATAACAACGGAAGGGTAATCTTGAGCGAGCCACCGTAAGAATAGGGAGACGAACGAAGAGACATCAATGAAGAATAATTGGAGGACGAAGTTGAAAACTAAGAACGAAGAATCTTCTGAAATGATGGCCTTCGGAGGATCACAAAGAAAAGAATTCATGAAATGCTTCGGATGGGTGTGAAAAGAATTCCTCACAATCTGAACAATAATGAGGATGGCATGAAGCTAGAACCACGAATCTTCAAGAGAACGGGTCAAAATTTAAGAGAAACACTTCTCTGGTCTCCAAAAGCTGAGAATGAAGACAAGAAAAACCATAAGAATTGTTGAGCAGTCCGGAATGAAGAATTAAAAAGGTTGAACCAACGATGGAAATAATTTGAAAGTAAACTTGGAAAAGGCATATGACTGATGGAAATCATTCTTACGTCACACTAGAAAAGAATTTCAGAATACTCCGGAAAAAGAAGAGTCAGGTAAGATCCTGGGAAAAGACCTGTGGGTTAGGGCCCACTCAAAGAAATCACCGTTGGAAAAGATTGCTTATGAGATATTGCACCGGTTGAATTAAATGGCTTGAATAAGATAGCAATCCTCAAAATAGCTTGACGGGATTAAGAATGGAAACACGAATCTTCTGAGATATCTTCAACACTCCGGATATGAATAAAGAGATGAGAATGATTAATTGGCGCACCGGAATAAGAAAGCATTGTGAAAAGAGGAAAATGATAAGATCAACACCGAAATCTTGAATTACATCCACCGGCAGAATTTGAGAACAAAAGAATGATGAACTTGAATCTCTTAAGCATCTTCACGATAATTCACCGGATAAGAACATTGAAGGAAAAGAAAATGGAGAAATATCACATGAATAAAATGGATACTTCATCTGAGATTTCTTGCTCCAAGAAGAAGAAGGGTGGGAGGGTGGTTAAAACAAAGACAACTTGAGATGAATGAAATGGACACCGGTTGAAAAGAATTTAACATGACCATCTCGATGGTCAAGAAGAATTAGCACTCCCATAGAAATATGAGAATACCGATTAGGAAAGGTATGGAATCAACATTTGACATCGAAGCAACTCGAATACCAGAATCAAAACAAAAACAAAGGATAGATATGCAACATGATCTTCACAATATCATCCGAACAGAGAATTGAACGAATGAATTCCGCAGGTACATCAACTTGACGAGAAGCCACTTGTAAGAACAAAAGGTAAATAAAAAGGAACAAGGAACAGATAGAACAAATACAAGATAGAAGTTTCGTTCGACATCTTCGTGCTGAAAGCTCATGGAACGTGTTACAAAAGGGTTTTGCAATCCCCGGATCAGCATAGCCAAGGACCCTTTAAGATGCAACTCCCGATCGGAACAAGCCCATAAAACCACTTCACTCAATGTAGAACCCTGAACTTCATATCATGCACTCGTTGGAAGAATGCCTAGAACTACTAGATGAACCCACCTATTAATTTCCGAAAGTTTCTAGTTATGCAATCAGGTGTTGGGGATACAGGGGAAGCACCGCGCAATCAACTCTAAACCTACATCCAGCTGTATCCATCCTTCAACACATAACCAGTTGTTCTCGGAAACCGTTTACCTCGGACCTTCGAAACGCATCCACTATACAAGCTATGGCAATACTCCCGAACTACCTCCCCAGTACTGGGTGATGTCGGGGTTATCTTGCCACTAACCGCATAGGAGAGTTTTCGATGTCGGCCGTCTTAAGTATTCTAGTACTGCCACGATGGATTTGTGACGACAACACCTCGGAGCTCAACTCCCCGGGACACTGCCACAACCCCTAATGACAGGAGGCATCGAGAACAATGTTCTCGTCACAAAGACATCGAAACAATCCAAACAATACTCGCGAGATCCTAAAAAAATTTGGTGCAATTTTGAAAGTAGAAGAGGCAAAAGTAATCGTCAGGAGTCCTCACCAGAGTGAAAAGAGATGAGGAGCAAAGAAATCCTACTCTCCGATATATATATATATATATATATATATATATATATATATATATATATATATATATCAAAACATTTTCAAGTGTGTGCCTAGACTCAACCGTCAACGATTCGATCAATCAGTGGGGGCTTCTAGGTCGGAGAAGGCTCTGAATACCAACTTGTAATGCCCAGGATGGGACTATATCTCCTACGTGTCGAGGCACGACTTAAAGATATAAGCCCATTCTGGAATGATCGCAAGTTTGGTATCTTTGCACGACTCATGTAAAAGAGGGATTAAATTGCAAAAGGAGATAGTTGGCTTACACTCGCCACTTCACACCGTACATTACATAAGCAAAAACATCATTCAAAATATCACAACCCGACTACGGGCGAAGATCCAAAAGAAAGATACCAAAACAACATAAAACCACAGGTCAGGATCGAATCCTAGTAGAAACCACTACTGATCGTCGAAACGTCACAAGCATACGGCCACTCTCTTCATCGAGCTTCCAGCGAAGTACTTGAACCAGCTCCTGCTTCAAACTCGGCTGAACCTGCATCTCGTGTTGTAGTATCTGTGAGCCACGAGGACTCAGCAATCCCATAACCATGGATAACAAGACTAGCAAAGCTTTGTGGGTAGGAAGAGGTAAAGTGGTGAGGTTGCAACAGCGGCTAAGCATAATATGGTGGCTAACTTACGAGTACCAGAATAAGATCAGCATCTACGCAAACGGTCGCAAAAGTAGTGATCGCTAAAGATCCTAACTACATACGAGTCAAACATAACCCCACCGTGTTCTCTTCTCAAAGTGAAAAGAGACAGTCACGGTTACTCACACAGTTGTGTGTTTTACTTCGGATCATCTGTCAAGTTTTCTACAACCGGACATTAACAAATTCCAATCTGCCACATAACCGCGGGCACGACTTTCGAAAGATCATAACCCTGCAGGGGTGTCCCAACTTAGCCCATCACAAGCTCTCACGATTAGCTGAAGTGATAAATATAATATCATCACTCCTTATCTTAGGGAAATCCGATCAGGCTCGGTATCCCGGTAGCACAGGACATTTCGACAATGGTAAAACAAATCCAGCAAGACCTCCCGGCGTGCCGACACCCTGATAGTAGCCGCGCGTATCTCGTCTCAGGCCACGTCCGGATGGGCGATCCTACATGAGCCAAACCTCGAGTTTCCCCGTGGTGGCCCCGCATAACCCCCGTTTGGGACCAACACCATCAGCACTGGCCCCCCCTGCTATGTAGAATTAAGAATCCTCGGGGACGCGACCCCCTATGCAAATTTAATTAATTAATTAAGTTGTTGTTATGAGGCAAATTAAAACCAATGTTGGGCCTTGCTGGAGAAGTTTTATTCAAAGTCGAACTGTCAAGGGGTCCCCATCCACCCATCGTGTAAGGAACGCAAAAATCAAGGAACATAATGCCGGTTTACCGGCGCCTAAGGTGGCATGAGTGGAACAAAACACCGAGCAAAAGGCCAAGCCTTCCACCCATGCCCAGTATATAGGTGTGTTAATAATAATTATAGATATTGTGATATTCCAACAACAAGTTCCCTCCTGGAACGAACTTCATCTTCACCTGCAACTAACAACGCTATAAGAGGGGCTGAGCAAGCGGGTAACATAGCCAAACAATGGTTTTGCTAGGAAGGTTTCAAGGTTAGAGGTTTCATGGCAACAAGGAGAGGCTGACATAAAAGATGGGTAGCGCGACATGTAACGATAGCATCGAGACAACTAAGCATGGCAATGGTAGTAAAGGTATCGAAGGGTATGATCATCTTGCCTGGGATTCCGCAAAGGAAGAAGAACGGGTCCACGAAGTAGACGGAGCAACATAGTCGAGCGAAATCCTCACAAATCCGGAACGTAACCAAAGCTAACAAGAGAAGCAACCGGAAAGAAGCAAACAACACGGTAAACACACAATCATAAGCATGGCATACGATGCACATCCAAGTATGATGCATGTCTGGTTTAATTATGCATGGCATGTAAAAGTGCACAGACAAGTACTACAAGTTAAGTGGAGCTCAATATGCAACGAGTTGCATATTGACGAAACACCACGTGATATTTATTTAGTTGACTCTCGTTTATTTACAAGACAAGATTAAATGTTTGTTAACATGGCTAGAGGTGAAGCATAATAAAACTACCAATTTAGGCATTTAAATGAGGCCGGAAAATAACAACAACGATTCCGGAAAATCCCCATGAGCATGTTTAGTAATTATAAAAGCAACAACAATTCACACATTTAAAGGTTGTTAACATGATGCGGATGACATGATCGAGTTTATGCAATTTTTATTAAAAGTTGACATGAAGATGATAAGGAGAATATGTCACCGTGGTGGAGAGAAAGGGTGCCACGGCAACGATCCGAAAATGATGCACGACAACATCTCGGTTCCGGTAACTCATTGAGAGACCGGTGCAAAAGCAAAGGTGGCGTGAGCGAGTCAAGTAAGATGAAAGGTGGGGTGATGCCGTCACCGGGTTCCCACGGGTCGGCGACGAGGCAACCGAGGAACATGACAAAAGGTCGAAACGGGCACGGTGCACACAAGGGAAACATTTCATACATCACAACATTCGACGGGTCATCGACTCGGGGTTATACCTTCGAAATACTCATTTCGGGGCGGTTCGAGATCGTCGAGGGACGTAGAGGAAGTAGTGGTACACGGCCGTAGAGGAAGTAGTTGTTCTCGTTCGTAGTCGTACACGGGGTGACGGTAGTCGTTCACGTAGGCGTTTCGTTCGTCGAGGATGTAGTGGTACACAACCATCGGTAGGGGTACTCGTCGCGGCATCGGACGTAGTGGTACTTGACGTATCGCCGTGGAACTTGCCGGTCCCGGGACTTGGCGACGGTAGTGGAACTTGGCGCATCACACATGTAGTCGTACACGTTTCTTCACCGAAGGTAGTCATTCTTGTTTCGTAGCCGCTCGGGTCGTCATGGTACTTGGTCGTGGTACTTGTCGATTCCGCGTAGTCGCACACTTGTGGTCGAGGTACTTGTCGATCTCCGGCACACCGGAATAGTCACTTGGTGAAACCCATGGCAGCAACTTGGCCGGCGGGAGCAGCAGCAACAAACTCGACGACGAGGCCATGGCAGCGACATCATAGCAGCAAGCAAAAGCAGTCTTGGGGGCGCCGATGGCCCTGGAGGACGGACGTCCATGGTGCTCGGGAGATGGAGGAAGAGGCCCGGGGCGCGCAGCTTCGGTCCAGAGGAGGCGATGCGGAGGCAGCAGGGACGGGCGGCGGCTCTTGGAGACGGGCACCGGGGCTCCTGGCAGCTGGAGGAAGAAGGCCACGGCGCTGTCGTTGAGGGGGCGGCGAGGGAAGAGGAGGCAGACCGAGCTCTTGGCGACGCGAGGAGGAGAAGGGCCTGAGGAAGAGGAACGGCGCTGGCTCGGTCTGCTGCTCGGGAGGACGAGGCTGACGCGAGGAGGAGACAGAGGCGCGGCAGCCTGGGCGCCGCGGCCTTGACTCGCCGGCTGCCGGAGGCTGGGAGCTGCTGGCGCTGGAGATCGAAGGGAACCGAGAGGAGGGCACGGGAAGATGGGATCGAGGGAGAAGCAAGGGACGAGGGGATTCGGCGGCGCTGGGAGGGGTCGAGCGGTCGTGACTCCTGGCTCGAGGGAAAAGGGGTGCGGGGCTTGAGGTGCGGCGCGATGTGGACGAGGGAAACAGGAGCGGTGCTCGAGCGAAGGGTGGCGGCAGCTGAGGGAGTTGGTCGAGGGAGCGGTCGGTGCGAGGCTAGGGTTCGGTGGAGGGAGAGAGGCTGTGGCCTGGAATGGCCTAAGAGGCCGGCGACTGGGCCTGGGAAGGCTGCAGCTGGGCTTAGCTGGAGGCCTGGGCCAAGAGGAGTTGGAGAGCACCAAGGCAAGGCTGCGGCCTGGACCAGCTACGGCTGGTCTATCTCTTTGTATATTTCTTAGCAGAAAACTAAATAGAGAGAGAGTCCAAAAAAATTAAGAAAGGAGGCCATGAACAGTATATAAATTATGGAACATTTTTGTAAGGCTTTATGGAATAAAACCAACCCAACAAAAGTGGTTCCAACAAAATAGGGAAATGCAAACTAAAATAATTAGCTTGCCTTAAGGAGTTTGAAAGGAGTCTAGACTTTAGGAGGAGCCTCGATACAACGGAAAAAGAAATATAGGGAGGTTTGACGGTGAAACTTAAATTAAAGAGGCATGGGGAATGTTTGCAAGTGTGTAGCGGTTAATTCCAAACAAATGGAATATTTAATATAGCTCCATAAATATTAGGAGGATATGTTATAAAGAGAAGACATCCTTCCCTCGATTTAAATGGACCGAAGGTCCACACGATTTATTTAAGTTGAGATGCAAAATAAATATGACATGATGCAATGCAAAAATAAATAACACAAGCACAAATGAAACACACGGAAGAACCCGGAACATCTGGAATCTTCTGGAATCTTCTGGGACGTCGGTCTTCGGGCGTCACATTAAACAACCCACAAACTTCATCCACATAAATTAGATGTAAACCGGGGTGAAGTGTTCCGTCTCCTGTATAGGGATTTTCAAGCAGTTTCACTATCATACCCGAAGGAATCTCAAAGCAAACATTTTCAATAGGTGCAGTTGGTTGAGGAGCAACTCTTTGCTCTTCTGCTCGGGGTGAAGATACCCCGAACAAGCCCCTCAAAGGATTTTGAGCCAGAGTAACAAGTGACAATAAATTTCAGCACACTGTATAAATTTTTCCTTACCAAATTCCACTTACCAAAGGCGCTTCACTCCCCGGCAATGGCGCCAGAAAAGAGTCTTGATGACCCACAAGTGTAGGGGATCTATCGTAGTCCTTTCGATAAGTAAGAGTGTCGAACCCAACGAGGAGCAGAAGGAAATGATAGGCAGTTTTCAGTAAGGTATTTTCTGCAAGCACTGAAATTATAGGTAACAGAAATTTTTGTGATAACATAATTGGTAGCAAGTGACAAAAGGTAAAAGTAAATAAGGTGCAGAAAGGTGGCCCAATCCTTTTTGTAGCAAAGGACAAGCCTGGACAAACTCTTATGCAAGGTAAAGCGCTCCAGGGGACATATGGGAATTATCGTCAAGCTAGTTTTCATCACGATCGTCTGATTCGTGTTCGGTACTTTGATAATTTGGTATGTGGGTGGACCGGTGCTTGGGTGCTGCCCTTACTTTGACAAGCCTCCCACTTATGATTAACCTCTAATGCAAGCATCCACAACTACAAAAGAAGTATTAAGGTAAACCTAACCATAGCGTGAAACATATGGATCCAAATCAACCCCTTACGAAGAAACACATATGCACACAGGAGTCCTATCTGGATGCGAGAGACGATCTTCAGCGATGATCTTCATGGCCCACTAGTCTGGCCCACAACGAGTTATCCGGCCACATGAGGACCCTTCAATCCAAGACTCCCTCAGTAGCCCCTGAACCAATCTTCGATGACGATGAGTTCGGCTTCCGTATTGTCTTCAGCATTGCAAGGCGGGTTCCTTCTTCCAAACATATCGAGGCACTATCTACTGCAAGGAACGTATTGTCTTCAGCATTGCAAGGCAGGTTCCTTCTTCCGAACATATCGAGGCACTATCTACTGCAAGGAATGTACTGCGGAATCTACTGCAAGGAATGTACTGTTAGTATATCCCTTAGCCTTGAGGGCAAGGCATCGAAAGAAAATGAATATTGTGTCTTTATTGACAACTTTTTGGTGAAGCATCGCGTCCATCCCATTAACATATCAAACCGTTTTACTTGGTCCTAGTTTCCCGTTTCGAGGTATAACCCCACTGACACGTCTTATCAGAGCAGAGATCATGCCCGCTTATTATGGGATCCTAATCAATGTGACGTGAGCATCCAAGCCGCACATTACACACGACCGCTTTGGGAACTAGCGAGGTTTATGGCTAAAGTGGGGGGACATTCTGTATTCACAGCGTTATAAAAGGATATCAATCCCTTCCATCAGCCCGACGCCTTCCTCAAGCCCGAGCTCTCCAATCTTCCTATCCCCAGCATCCTCATCTCTTGCGCCCGCAGCTCTCACTTCCTCAACCACCACTTCCTTCCCCAGCAATGGCTGGATCCGGCGCCAGAGGCAAGTGGGAGGCCTCCACAGTTACTGAGAAGACCGTGGTGGATCTCCGGAGCACGGGCTACCTCGCCGCCAACATCGCGCACCGAGTCCCCGCCCCGGAGCAGGTGATTCCCGTCGCGGAGGCGGGTGAGAGAGTTGTGTTCCTCTCACACTTTGTTAGGGGGCTAGGATTCCCTCTTCACCCCTTCGTACGGGGTTTACTATTTTTCTACGGGCTGGATTTCCATGATCTAGCCCCGAATCCGATCCTTCACATCTCCGCTTTTATAGTGGTGTGTGAAGCTTTCCTCCACGTTCCCCCACACTTTGGCCTATGGCTCAAGACCTTCAACGTGAAGCCAAAGGTGGTGGACGGGCAACATGCGGAGTGCGGGGCGCTATGATAAGCAAGCTCCCGAATGCAACCTGGCCAAAGGGGTCGTTTGCGGAGACGAACAAGGTTTGGTAGCAGGAGTGGTTCTATATCACCGGGCCTCGCGACGCCAAATGGGTGGCGGCGCCTGCTTTCAGATCCGGACCCCCGGAGAGGCTAACCTCGTGGACTGATAAGAGTCCGAACTAGGGGTCTTAGATTGAGGTGGTGATACGTCTCCAACGTATCTATAATTTTTGATTGTTCCATGCGATTATATTATCCATCTGGGATGTTTTATATGCATTTATATGCTATTTTATATGATTTTTGAGACTAACCTATTAACCTAGAGCCCAGTGCCAGTTTATGTTTTTTCCTTGTTTTTGAGTTTTACCGAAAAGGAATACCAAACGGAGTCCAATTGACGTGACAATTTTTGATGATTGTTTATGGACCAAAAGAAGCCCCCGGAGTAAAAGAGTTGGGCCAGAAGAGTCCCGAGCCATCCACGAGGGTGGAGGGCGAGCACTACCCCCCTGGGCGCGCCCCCTGCCTCGTGGACGACTCGGAGACCCCACTGACTTGTGCTCGATGCAAAAAAATTCTATAAATACGGAATCCCCCGAAAAGAAACTTAGATTGGGAGTTCCGCCACCGCAAGCCTCTTTAGCCACCAAAAACCAACCGGGACCCTGTTCTGGCACCCTGGCGGAGGGGGGGTCCATCACCGGTGGCCATCTTCATCATCCCGGCGCTCTCCATGACGAGGAGGGAGTAGTTCACCCTCGGGGCTGAGGGTATGTACAAGTAGCTATGTGTTTGATCTCTCTTTCTCTCTCTCTCTCTCTCTCTCTCTCTCTCTCTCTCTCTCTCGTGTTCTTGATTTGGCACGATCTTGATGTACCGCGAGCTTTGCCATTATAATTGGATCGTTTCTTCCTCTCTACCTTCTTGTAATGGATTGAGTTTTCCCTTTGAAGTTATCTTATCAGATTGAGTCCTTAAGGATTTGAGAACACTTGATGTATGTCTTGCGTGGGATACCCATGGTGACAATGGGGTATTCTATTGATTCACTTGATGTATGTTTTGGTGATCAACTTGCGGGTTCCGTGACCTTGGGAATCTATGCATAGGGGTTGGCACACATTTTCGTCTTGTCTCTCAAGTAGAAACTTTGGGGGCACTCTTTGAAGTTCTTTGTGTTGGTTGAATAGATGAATCTGAGATTGTGTGATGCATATCGTATAATCGTGCCCATGGATACTTGAGGTGAAAATGGAGTATCTTGGTGACATTAGGGTTTTGGTTGATGTGTGTCTTAAGGTGTTATTCTAGTACGAAGTCTAGGATAGATCCAACAGAAAGAATAGCTTCGTGTTATTTTACTACGGACTCTTGAATAGATCGATCAGAAAGAATAACTTTGAGGTGGTTTCGTACCCTACAATAATCTCTTCATTTGTTCTCTGATATTAGTAACTTTGGAGTGACTTTTTGTTGCATGTTGAGGGATTGTTATATGATCTAATTATGTTATCATTGTTGAGAGAACTTGCACTAGTGAAAGTATGAACCCTAGGCCTTGTTTCGAAGCATTGCAATACTGTTTGTGCTCACTTTTATCATTAGTTACCTTGCTGTTTTTATATTTTCAGATTACGAAAACCAATATCTACCATCCATATTGCACTTGTATCACCATCTCTTCGCCGAACTAGAGCACCTATACAATTTACCATTGTATTGGGTGTGTTGGGGACACAAGAGACTCTTTGTTATTTGGTTGCAGGGTTGTTTGAGAGAGACCATCTTCATCCTACGCCTCCCATGGATTGATAAACCTTAGGTCATCCACTTGAGGGAAATTTGCTACTGTCCTACAAACCTCTGCACTTGGAGGCCCAACGACGTCTACAAGAAGAAGGTTGCATAGTAGACATCAAGCTCTTTTCTGGCACCGTTGCGAGGGAGGTGAGTGCTTGAAGGTATATCTTTAGATCTTGCAATCGAATCTTTTAGTTTCTTATTTTATCACTAGTTTAGTTTATAAAAGAAAACTACAATAAAAATGGAATTGAGGTTGCCTCATATGCTTCATCTTTTTAATATCTTTCATGAAATTGATGGAAAGGAAAATTGTGCCAAAGTGCTAGAAGAAGAATGCATTAAAATGTTTGGCACTAAATACTTGAATGATGAGCATGATTGCAATGTTGTTAGTGTGAATTCTTTGAATATCCATGATGCTAATGATATGCAAAGCCACAAGATTGGGGATGCTATTTTTAATGAAGATGATATTTTTAGTCTCCCAAGTTTTGATGAGCAAATATATCATGATGATAGCATGCCTTCTATTTATGATAATTATATTGATGAAAGTGGGTTTGGAAGAGTGTCAACTTTAGGAAGTAATGATCCCACTATTTGGAGGGTGTTGAACCTTATTGTGATAATTATGAAAGTGGATTCGGAGAGGTCATGACTTTATTTAGTGATGAATTGTAATGCCCAGGATGGGACTATACCTCCTACGTGTCGAGGCACGACTTAAAGGTATAAGCCCATTCTGGAATGATCTCAAGTTTGGTATCTTTGCACGACTCATGTAAAAGAGGGATTAAATTGCAAAAGGAGATAGTTGGCTTACACTCGCCACTTCACACAATACATTACATAAACAAAACATCATTCACAACATCACAACCCGACTACGGGTGAAGATCCAAAAGAAAGATACCAAAACATAAAGCCACAGGTCAGGATCGAATCCTAGTAGAAACCACTACTGATCGTCGGAAACGTCACAAGCATACGGCCACGCTCTTCAAGGAACTCCTGGAAGTAGAACTTGAACCAGCTCCTGCATCAAACTCGGCTGAACCTGCATCTGGTGTTGTAGTATCTGTGAGCCACGAGGACTCAGCAATCCCATAACCATGGGTATCAAGACTAGCAAAGCTTTATGGGTAGGAAGAGGTAAAGTGGTGAGGTTGCAGCAGCGGCTAAGCATAATATGGTGGCTAGCTTACGAGTACCAGAATAAGATGAGAAGCTACGCAAACGGTCGCAAAAGTAGTGATCGCTAAAGATCCTAACTACATACGAATCAAACATAACCCCACCGTTTTCTCTTCTCAAAGTGAAAAGAGACAGTCACGGTTACTCACACAGTTGTGTGTTTTACTTCGGATCCTCTGTCAAGTTTTCTACAACCGGACATTAACAAATTCCAATCTGCCACATAACCACGGGCACGGCTTTCGAAAGATCATAACCCTGCAGGGGTGTTCCAACTTAGCCCATCACAAGCTCTCACGATTAGCTGAAGTGATAAATATAATATCATCACCCCTTATCTTAGGGAAAAAACCGATCAGGCTCGGCATCCCGGTAGCACAAGACATTTCGACAATGGTAAAACAAGTCCAGCAAGACCTCCCGGTGTGTCGACACCCTGATAGTAGCCGCACGTATCTCGTCTCAGGCCACGACCGGATGGGTGATGCTACAGGTAAAACCAAACCTCGAGTTTCCCCGTGGTGGCCCTGCAGGACCCCCGTTTGGGACCAACACCATCAGCACTGGCCCCCCCTGCTATGTAGAAAGAATCATCGGGTAGCGCTAACTCCCTATGCAATTTAATTAATTAATTAAGTTGTTATTATGAGCAAATTAAAACCAATGTTGGGCCTTGCTGGAGGAGTTTTATTCAAAGTCGAACTGTCAAGGGGTCCCCATCCACCCATCGTGTAAGGAACGCAAAATCAAGGAACATAATGCTGGTTTATCGGTGCCTAAGGTGGCATGAGTGGAACAAAACACCGAGCAAAAGGCCAAGCCTTCCACCCATGCCCAGTATATAGGTGTGTTAATAATAATTATAGATATTGTGATATTCCAACAACAAGTTCCCTCCTGGAACGAACTTCATCTTCACCTGCAACTAACAACGCTATAAGAGGGGCTGAGCAAGCGTGTAACATAGCCAAACAGTGGTGTTGCTAGGAAGGTGTCAAAGGTTAGAGGTTTCATGGCAACAAAGAGAGGCTGACATAAAAGATAGGTAGTGCGACATGTAACGATAGCATCGAGACAACTAAGCATGGCAATGGTAGTAAAGGTATCCAAGGGTATGATCATCTTGCCTGGAATTCCGCAAGGGAGAAGAACAAGTCCATGAAGTAGACGGAGCAACAGTCGAGCGAATCCTCACAACTCCGGAACGAAAACGAAGCTAACAAGAGAAGCAACCGGAAAGAAGCAAACAACACGGTAAACACACAATCATAAACATGGCATACGATGCACATCCAAATATGATGCATGTCCTGTTTAAATATGCATGGCATGGCAAAGTGCACAAACAAGACTACAAGTTAAGTGGAGCTCAATATGCAACGAGTTGCATATTGACGAAACACCATATTTTATTTATTTAGTTGACTCTCGTTTATTTACAAGACAAGATTAAATGTTTGTTAACATGGCAAGAGGTGAAGCATAAACAAACTACCTATTTAGGCATTTTAAATGAGGCCGGAAAATAACAACAACATATCCGGAAAATCCTCATGAGCATGTTTAGTAATTTTAAGCAAACAACAATTCACACATTTTAAATGGTGTTAACATGATGCGGATGACATGATCAAGTTTTATGCAATTTTATTAAAGGTTGACAAGGGAGATATGAAGTATTTGTCACCGTGGTGGAAGGAAAAGGTGCCACGGCAACATATCGGTTCCGGTAACTCGTCGAGAGACCGGTGCAAAAGAAAGGTGGCGTGAGCGAGCCGAACAAGAAGAAAGATGGGATGATCCCGTCACCGGGTTCCCACGAGTCGGCGACGAGGCAACCGAGGAGCATCACAACGGACGAAACGGGCACGAAGCACACAAGTGAAACATCTCATACAACACAAGCATTCCACGGTCATCGTCTCGGGGTTATACCTTTGGGACATTCGTTCTCGGAGCGGTTCGAGAGAGTAGAGGAAGAAGTTGTACACGGCCGTAGAGGAAGTAGTCGTACACGGGGCGACGGTAGTTGTACACGTTGGAGTTTCCGTTTCCGAAGAGGTACTTGAGGGTCTCGGCGACGGTAGTCGTTCGGGCGTCGAGTTCGTAGATGTACTTGGCGCATCCATCGTTTCCGGGGCGATGGTAGTGGTACTCGGTTCGTCGGCGACGGTCGTCGTACACGTTCCGTAGAGGTACTTGAGGGTTCCGATGGCTCCGGGCGTCGGTAGTGGTACATGTTCACGAATTCGTTCACGGGTCTGTGTTGAGGTACTTGTCGCATTGAAGTTGACGTCGGGGTACACGTTTTATGTAGTGGTACTTGGCCTCGGCGACGATAGTCGTACTCGGTCGTAGACGTTCGGGTATCCGTAGATGAACTTGTATTATGTAGATGTTCGGGTCGTTGCGGTCTTGCCGTCTTGTCGTGTAGGCGTACACGGGTCCCCTGACAAGTTCACAGTACAAGGCAACAAAACCAAAAAAAAACACAGGAGCAAAACAAAAGGGGTAGCACGGGGAGGCGCTGTCGAGGCCATCGGGGCGCGGAAGGCGCTGCTGCCTTGGCGACGGAGGAAGGCCGCGGGACGCACGAGGCCATGGCAGCAGCACAGCGAGGAAGAGGCCGCGGTGGTGCTGCGACGCTGGGACTCGGGGAGGACGGCGCTGGAGGTGAGCTGCGGTTGGAGGGCTCGGCGCACTGGAGGACGAGGCCGGCCCGACGCGAGACGATGCCGAGAAGGACCGGGCGCCGGGTAGACGGCGACGAAGGCAGGGCCCGAGGCGCAGGTTGCCTCGGTGGCAGACGGCGCAGCTCCGCGGTGCTGGAGAGGAGGGCGCCTCCGCGCCAGGAGGCGGCTCGGGAGGTGCACGCAGGAGATAGGGTCGGGCGTCGGCGGATCCTGGCCGTCGCTGGCGGCCTGGAGGGCGCTCAAGATCGTAGGGAGGCTGCGATGCGTCAGGCGCGATGGAGGAAGGCGCTCGGGGCCGCGGCACTCTGCTGGACGTCGCTGGGGTGCGGCTTGCCTGGCCGAGGCGGGGCGGTGAGGTCGGAGGGGAGGCCTTGGCGAGGCGGCGCTCGGGCCTGCGAGGGGAGAGCGAAGGGGGCGCTGTGGTGTGCGAGAGAACGAGAGGGATGAGAGGAGCGATGCGGCGCTGCTGGGGGTCGAGGAAGGAGCGATGGGAGCCTGGGTGCGGGAGCTAGGGTTCGATGGAGTTGGGCCAATGGTCCTGAGGGAGGAGAGGCCTGGGCCGGTTGGCTGATGAGAGGTGCGGCTGGGCCAAGAGGCTGCTGGCCTGGGCCTTAGGGAGGCCTAGGCTGGAACTAGGTCCTCTCCTAATAAAAGAGAAAAAGAAGAAGACAAGAAAAAAATAGAGAAAACAAATAAAGGAAAGAAAGAGGGGGGGGGTTAGGGCAAAACACAAGAGGTTATTTTTCTCGGGCATCATAAAATGAGCATGGTCCGAGAAAAATAGAAAAGGCAAGAATGAGATATAATTCAAACATATTTGAATTTAATTCAAATGGGTTTGAACTAAGACTTGATTATTGAAGTGTCCAAAAATGTTCGAATTTTTGGAGGAGCCTCGACAAAATGGATAAGAATTGTTGGCAAGGTTTTTGACGGTGAACTAGAATTAAGAGGCATGGGGAATATATGCAAGTGTGTTGGTTAATTCCAAACAAATGGAATATTTATTAATATAGCTCCATAAATATTTGGAGGATATGTTTTGAAGAGAAGTCATCCTTCCCTCGATTTAAATGGACCGAAGGTCCACACAATTTATTTAAGTTGAGATGCAAAAATTAATGACATGATGGCATGATGACATGATGCAATGCAAAAATAAATAACACAAGCACAATGAAACACACGGGAGAACCCGGAACATCTGGAATCTTCTGGGACGTCGGTCTTCGGGCGTCACAACTCTCCCACACTAACAGAGGATCTCGACCCGAGATCCTTGAGATAGCACCGGGTAGAAACGAAAAAGAAGAGGTAAAACAAAGTTGCTTCTTAGACAAATGAGTTAAACCAAAGAACCTTGAGAGGTTGAACAATCTTGAAGGAAAGAATACAACGGAGATGAACGAATATGAAAACTCCGTTAGAAAAGAGGAACAAGGAACATTATGAGAACCTTGTAGGTTGAAAGACATGAAACAAGAGCTCACGGATGACAAAAGAATTCCAAAACCACTCCGGTTAACCAAGATTGAGAAGGAATAAGAACGAAATAATTTGGACAGCACTCCGTCTGAAAATGGAATGAATTGAACAAGAACTTGAGGAGATGGGAAGATACTTGATGAAATCAACAGTATATTGCCTCCGAAAGAATTGAAAGAAAGACACAAGGGGTAAGAAGGATTCAGACAGCACTCCGGTTGAAAAGAGAGGCAAAAACTAGATAAGATGACGGAACTCGAATGGAGAACACAACACTCCTATTAATGATAAGCAAGGGAAAATATGATCTCGATAAAAACGAGATGATGGTTTGGAGAGAGCAACATCACAATGCCTCCGGAATGAAAGAATATATGCTAGGTCGTTGGAAAGAAAAGAACGGAGAAGAAAATGACAACTTCTCCCACAAATGAATTTGAAAGAGCATCCTTAAGAAGAAGGGTTGAACGGAGTTGATGGAAAAATCAACACGAAATGAATAAGCTCGTTGTGGGCTTATGGAAAACATCAAAATTATGAGGTGACAACCAGCCATTACGAAACATTAACTGGATTGAAATCAACAAGGAGACGATAAACTTAATTCACCGGAATGATAAATGAAGAACTTGGGTCATTTGTAAGCACCATAATAGCAACAATCCTTAGGAAAAGCTTTTAGGTGAAATCCAACCCAAGATTACTCCAACAAATAATTTGAATGGTTGGAAAGATCTCCTGAACAAAGAAAATGATGGGTTTTACATATCTCATTCTGATAACTCGTGAATCATGAAACATGAAGGAATTGTCAAGAATGACATAACACCATCTGAAAGATAAGGTAGAAAGGATTGCACTTGGAAAGCATGATGAAGAATTCTTGAGCTCCAACAAGAATCTTGATGAAGACTACGAGGATGAATTAAATGATAAACCACCAAGATGGACTCCGGTAACAAAAAGGATGAGAAGTGAAAGATGAAAAGAATAAGATTCAAGGCCTGCGGTGAATTAGATGGAGCTTTGAAATGATAATAATTGAAATAACTTGAAGCTCCGAAAAACAAGATGAACAACTTAGAAGCGAGAATATGATATGATGAACAAGCTCCGAAGGAAGGTATTAACCTCTTGGGAGAAACTAGAATAAGATTTATGTTATGCATATCCTTCACCAATTTAAATTGGCGATAAGCAATGGATTTGGCATACTACTTATTCTCGTTGGGAAGAATTAAAGAGAGATCTAGTACAACCTTGGATAAGTATTCAACGAACCACCGGTAGGATTGTGAAAAGAACAAATGAATTAAAACGATAACAACGGAAGAGTAATCTTGAAAGAACCACCGTAAGAATATGGAGACGAAAGAAGAGACATCAATGAAGAATATTTGGAGGACGAAATTGAAAACTGAGAACGAAGAAATATTCTGAAATGATGGCCTTCGGAGGATCACAAAGAAAAGAATTCATGAAAAGCTTCGGATGGTATAAAAGAATTCCTCAGAATCTGAACAATAATGAGGATGGCATGAAGCTAGAACCACAACTCATCAAGAGAATGGTTCAAAATTTAAGAGAAGCACTTCTCCGGTCTCCAAATGTTGAGAATGAAGACGAGAAATGCCATAAGAATTGTTGAGCACTCCGGAATGAAGAATTAAAAAGGTTGAAACAACGATGAAAAATAATTTGAAAGCGATCTTGGAGAAGGCATGTGACTGATGGGAATCATTCTTACGTCACACTTTGAAAAGAATTTGAGAATAACTCCGGAAAATAGAAGAGTCAGGTAAGATCCTGGGAAAAGACCTGTGGGTTAGGGCCCACTCAAAAGAAATCACCGTTGGAAAAGATTGTTTGAGAGATATTGCATCGGTTGAATTAAATGGCTTGAATAAGATAACAATCCTCAAAATAGCTTGAATGGATTAAGAATGGAAACATGAATCTTCTGAGATATCTTCAACACTCCGGATATGAAGAAATAAGAGAGCCTTCGGATAAGAAATTTCAACATGTGAAAACATGTGAAACAAGAGGAAGGATATAATGAACACCAAAGCTTGAACTACATCCACCGACAGAATTTGAGAACAAAAGAATGATGAACTTGGAGTTCTTGAGCATCTCACGATAATTCACCGGATAAGAACATTGAAGGAAAATGAATGAAGAAATATCACATGAATAAAATGGATATTTCATCTGAGAATTCTTGCTCCTAGAAGAAGAAGGGTGGGAGGGTGGGAAAAACAAAGACAACTTGGGATGAATGAAACAGACAATCGTCAGAATTCTGAACGACGTCCGTATGGAATAACTTGAAGAGAAGGCACACCGATTGAAAAGGATTAACATGAAAATCTTGATGGTCAAGAAGGACTAGCACTCCCATAGAAATATGAGAATACCGATTAGGAAAGGTATGGAATCAACATTTGTCATCGAAGCAACTCGAATACCAGAATCAAAACAAAAACAAAGGATAGATATGTTTATGAAGAAGATTATGTTGCAACATATCTATCCGAACAGAGAATTGAACGAATGAATTCCGCAGGTACATCAACTTGTCGAGAAGCCACTTGGAGAAAAAAATGTAAATAAAAAGGAACAAGGATCAGATAGAACAAATACAAGATAGAAGCTTCATTCGACATCTTCGTGCTGAAAGCTCATGGAACGTGTTACAAAAGGGTTTTGCAATCCCCGGATCAGCATAGCCAAGGACCCTTTGAGATGCAACTCCCGATCGGAACAAGCCCATAAAACCACTTCACTCAATGTAGAACCCCAAACTTCATATCGTGCATCGTTGGAAGAATTCCTAGAACTACTAGATGAACCCACCTATTAATTTCCGAAAGTTTCCAGTTATGCAATCAGGTGTTGGAGATACAGGGGAAGCACCGCGCACTCAACTCTAATCCTACATCCAGCTGTATCCATCCTTCAACACATAACCAGTCTTTCTCGGAAACCGTTTACCTCGGACCTTCGAAACGCGTCCACTATACAAGCTATGGCAATACTCCCGAACTACCTTCCCAGTACTGGGTGATGTCGGGGTTATCTTGCCACTAACCGCATAGGAGAGTTTTCGATGTCGGCCGTCTTAAGTATTCTAGTACTGCCGCGATTGATTTGTGACGACAACACCTCGGAGCTCAACTCCCCGGGACACTGCCACAACCCCTAATGACAAGAGGCATCGAGAACAATGTTCTCGTCACAAAGATATCGGAACAATCCAAACAATACTCACAAGATCCTAAAAAAATTTTTGTGCATTTTTGAGAGTAGAAGAGATAAAAGTAATCGTCAGGAGTCCTCACCAGAATGAAAAGAGATGAGGAGCAAAAAGAAATCCTACTCTCCGATATATATAGGACTCAAAACATTTCAGTGTGTGCCTAGACTCAACCGTCAACGATTCGATCAATCAGTGGGGGCTTCTAGGTCGGAGAAGGCTCTGAATACCAACTTGTAATGCCCAGGATGGGACTATACCTTCTACGTGTCGAGGCATGACTTAAAGGTATAAGCCCATTCTGGAATGATCTCAAGTTTGGTATCTTTGCACGACTCATGTAAAAGAGGGATTAAATTGCAAAAGGAGATAGTTGGCTTACACTCGCCACTTCACACAATACATTACATAAACAAAACATCATTCACAACATCACAACCCGACTACGGGTGAAGATCCAAAAGAAAGATACCAAAACATAAAGCCACAGGTCAGGATCGAATCCTAGTAGAAACCACTACTGATCGTCGGAAACGTCACAAGCATACGGCCACGCTCTTCAAGGAACTCCTGGAAGTAGAACTTGAACCAGCTCCTGCATCAAACTCGGCTGAACCTGCATCTGGTGTTGTAGTATCTGTGAGCCACGAGGACTCAGCAATCCCATAACCATGGGTATCAAGACTAGCAAAGCTTTATGGGTAGGAAGAGGTAAAGTGGTGAGGTTGCAGCAGCGGCTAAGCATAATATGGTGGCTAGCTTACGAGTACCAGAATAAGATGAGAAGCTACGCAAACGGTCGCAAAAGTAGTGATCGCTAAAGATCCTAACTACATACGAATCAAACATAACCCCACCGTGTTCTCTTCTCAAAGTGAAAAGAGACAGTCATGATTACTCACACAGTTGTGTGTTTTACTTCGGATCCTCTGTCAAGTTTTCTACAACCGGACATTAACAAATTCCAATCTGCCACATAACCGCGGGCACGGCTTTCGAAAGATCATAACCCTGCAGGGGTGTTCCAACTTAGCCCATCACAAGCTCTCACGATTAGCTGAAGTGATAAATATAATATCATCACCCCTTATCTTAGGGAAAAAACCGATCAGGCTCGGCATCCCGGTAGCACAAGACATTTCGACAATGGTAAAACAAGTCCAGCAAGACCTCCCGGTGTGTCGACACCCTGATAGTAACCGCGCGTATCTCGTCTCAGGCCACGACCGGATGGGTGATGCTACAGGTAAAACCAAACCTCAAGTTTCCCCGTGGTGGCCCTGCAGGACCCCCGTTTGGGACCAACACCATCAGCACTGGCCCCCCTGCTATGTAGAAAGAATCCTCGGGTAGCGCTAACTCCCTATGCAATTTAATTAATTAATTAAGTTGTTATTATGAGCAAATTAATACCAATATTGGGCCTTGCTGGAGGAGTTTTATTCAAAGTCGAACTGTCAAGGGGTCCCCATCCACCCATCGTGTAAGGAATGCAAAATCAAGGAACATAATGCCGGTTTATCGGCGCCTAAGGTGGCATGAGTGGAACAAAACACCGAGCAAAAGGCCAAGTCTTCCACCCATGCCCAGTATATAGGTGTGTTAATAATAATTATAGATATTGTGATATTCCAACAACAAGTTCCCTCCTGGAATGAACTTCATCTTCACCTGCAACTAACAACGCTATAAGAGGGGCTGAGCAAGCGGGTAACATAGCCAAACAGTGGTGTTGCTAGGAAGGTGTCAAAGGTTAGAGGTTTCATGGCAACAAAGAGAGGCTGACATAAAAGATAGGTAGCGCGACATGTAACGATAGCATCGAGACAACTAAGCATGGCAATGGTAGTAAAGGTATCCAAGGGTATGATCATCTTGCCTGGAATTCCGCAAGGGAGAAGAACAAGTCCATGAACTAGACGGAGCAACAGTCGAGCGAATCCTCACAACTCCGGAACGAAACCGAAGCTAACAAGAGAAGCAACCGGAAAGAAGCAAACAACACGGTAAACACACAATCATAAACATGGCATACGATGCACATCCAAATATGATGCATGTCCGGTTTAAATATGCATGGCATGGCAAAGTGCACAAACAAGACTACAAGTTAAGTGGAGCTCAATATGCAACGAGTTGCATATTGACGAAACACCACATTTTATTTATTTAGTTGACTCTCGTTTATTTACAAGACAAGATTAAATGTTTGTTAAGATGGCAAGAGGTGAAGCATAAACAAACTACCTATTTAGGCATTTTAAATGAGGCCGGAAAATAACAATAACATATCCGGAAAATCCTCATGAGCATGTTTAGTAATTTTAAGCAAACAACAATTCACACATTTTAAATGTTGTTAACATGATGCGGATGCCATGATCAAGTTTTATGCAATTTTATTAAAGGTTGACAAGAGAGATATGAAGTATTTGTCACCGTGGTGGAAGGAAAAGGTGCCACGGCAACATATCGGTTCCGGTAACTCGTCAAGAGACCGGTGCAAAAGAAAGGTGGCGTGAGCGAGCCGAACAAGAAGAAAGATGGGATGATCCCGTCACCGGGTTCCCACGAGTCGGCGACGAGGCAACCGAGGAGCATGACAACGGACGAAACGGGCACAAAGCACACAAGTGAAACATCTCATACAACTCAAGCATTCCACGGTCATCGTCTCGGGGTTATACCTTCGGGACATTCGTTCTTGGAGCGGTTCGAGAGCGTAGAGGAAGAAGTTGTACACGGCCGTAGAGGAAGTAGTCGTACACGGGGCGACGGTAGTTGTACACGTTGGAGTTTCCGTTTCCGAAGAGGTACTTGAGGGTCTCGGCGACGGTAGTCGTTCGGGCGTCGAGTTCGTAGATGTATTTGGCGCATCCATCGTTTCCGGGGCGATGGTAGTGGTACTCGGTTCGTCGGCGACGGTCGTCGTACACGTTCCGTAGAGGTACTTGAGGGTTCCGATGGCTCCGGGCGTCGGTAGTGGTACTTGTTCACGAAGTCGTTCACGGGTCTGTGTTGAGGTACTTGTCGCGTCGAAGTTGACGTCGGGGTACACGTTTTATGTAGTGGTACTTGGCCTCGGCGA
Organism: Secale cereale; assembly: GCA_902687465.1. Classification (NCBI taxonomy): domain Eukaryota; kingdom Viridiplantae; phylum Streptophyta; class Magnoliopsida; order Poales; family Poaceae; genus Secale; species Secale cereale. The sequence goes on from LR738709.1 coordinate 335,840,212, forward strand.
CGGTAGTCGTACTCGGTCGTAGACGTTCGGGTATCCGTAGATGAACTTGTATTATGTAGATGTTCGGGTCACTGCGGTCTTGCCGTCTTGTCGTGTAGGCGTACACGGGTCCCCTGACAAGTTCACAGTACAAGGCAACAAAACCAAAAAAAAACATAGGAGCAAAACAAAAGGGGCAGCACGGGGAGGCGCTGTCGAGGCCATCGAGGCGTGGAAGGCGCTGCTGCCTTGGCGACGGAGGAAGGCCGCGGGACGCACGAGGCCATGGCAGCAGCACAGCGAGGAAGAGGCCGCGGTGGTGCTGCGACGTTGGGACTCGGGGAGGACGGCGCTGGAGGTGAGCTACGGTTGGAGGGCTCGGCGCACTGGAGGACGAGGCCGGCCCGGCGCGAGACGATGCCGAGAAAGACCGGGCGCCGGGTAGACGGCGACGAAGGCAGGGCCCGAGGCGCAGGTTGCCTCGGTGGCAGACGGCGCAGCTCCGCGGCGCTGGAGAGGAGGGCGCCTCCGCGCCAGGAGGTGGCTCGGGAGGTGCACGCTGGAGATAGGGTCGGGCGTCGGCGGATCCTGGCCGTCGCTGGCGGCCTGGAGGGCGCTCAAGATCGCAGGGAGGCTGCGATGCGTCAGGCGCGATGGAGGAAGGCGCTCGGGGCCGCGGCACTCTGCTGGACGTCCCTGGGGCGCGGCTTGCCTGGCCGAGGCGGGGCGGTGAGGTCGGAGGGGAGGTCTTGGCGAGGCGGCGCTCGGACCTGCGAGGGGAGAGCAAAGGGGGCGCTGCGGTGTGCGAGAGAACGAGAGGGATGAGAGGAGCGATGCGGCGCTGCTGGGGGTCGAGGAAGGAGCGATGGGAGCCTGGGTGCGGGACCTAGGGTTCGATGGAGTTGGGCCAATGGGCCTGAGGGAGGAGAGGCCTGGGCCAGTTGGCTGATGAGAGGTGCGGCTGGGCCAAGAGGCTGCTGGCCTGGGCCTTAGGGAGGCCTGGGCTGGAACTAGGTCCTCTCCTAATAAAAGAGAAAAAGAAGAAGACAAGAAAAAATAGAGAAAACAAATAAAGGAAAGAAAGAGGGGGGGGGGGTTTAGGGCAAAACACAAGAGGTTATTTTTCTCGGGCATCATAAAATGAGCACGGTCCGAGAAAAATAGAAAAGGCAAGAATGAGATATAATTCAAACATATTTGAATCTAATTCAAATGGGTTTGAACTAAGACTTGATTATTGAAGTGTCCAAAAATGTTCGAATTTTTGGAGGAGCCTCGATAAAATGGATAAGAATTGTTGGCAAGGTTTCTGACGGTGAACTAGAATTAAGAGGCATGGGGAATATATGCAAGTGTGTTGGTTAATTCCAAACAAATGGAATATTTATTAATATAGCTCCATAAATATTTGGAGGATATGTTTTGAAGAGAAGTCATCCTTCCCTCGATTTAAATGGACCGAAGGTCCACACAATTTATTTAAGTTGAGATGCAAAAATTAATGACATGATGGCATGATGACATGATGCAATGCAAAAATAAATAACACAAGCACAATGAAACACACGGGAGAACCGGGAACATCTGGAATCTTCTGGAATCTTCTGGGACGTCGGTCTTCGGGCGTCACATGAATCCACTATTTCGGAAGAGGTTCCAATTGATTATGAGAACAAAGTTGCTATCTATGATGATTATTGTTATGGCTTGTATGATATTAAGAATAATGATAACAATGAAACTTGTCATCATGATTTTAGTTTTAAATTGGATTATGCCTCACATGATAATTATTTTGTTGAGTTTGCTCCCACTATTATTCATGAGAAGAAATTCGCTTATGTGGAGAGTAATAAAATTTATATGCTTAGGGATCATGAAAAGAATGCTTTATGTGATGGTTATATTGTTGAATTCATTCATGATGCTACTGAAAATTATTATGATGGAGGAATATATGCTTGTAGGAGTTGCAATAACATCAAGTTTCCTCTCTATGTGCTTAAAATCTTGAAGTTATGCTTGCTTTGCCTTCCTATGCTAGTTAATTATCGTTCCCATAAGTTGTTTGCTCAGAAAACCCCTATGCATAGGAAGTGAGTTAGACTTAAATGTGCTAGTTATGTTCTTCATGATCCTCTCTTTATGTTTCAATTCTTATCTTTTATGTGAGCATCATTGAAATCATTATGCCTTGCTAAAAAGGCATTAAATAAAAGCGCTTGTTGGGAGACAACCCAATATTTACCCCTACCGTTATTGTGTGTTCACATGATTAAGATACTGTAGTAATCATATTTTATAGCTTTTGTTTCAATAAAGTGCCAAGTAGAACCTTTGGGAAGACTTGGGTGAAAGTTAATGTGATCTTGCTGTAAAAAACAGAAACTTTGCGCTCACGAGATTAGCTATAATTGTTTACAGAAGAGTGCTTTTAAGTTGATTCTTTTTGCAGAAGATTAATAGAGAAATTCCTCAGGTCCACCAATTTATTTCAGAATTTTTGAAGTACAGAAGTATTTGAGAGTTACAGATTACTACACACTGTTCTGTTTTTGACAGATTCTGTTTTCTATGTGTTGTTTGCTTATGTTGATGAATCTATGAGTAGTACCGGAGGGTATGAACCATAGTGAAGTTGGAACACAGTATATATTACACCAATATGAATTTATAATGAGTTCACAACAATACCTAAGTGGTGGTTTTATTTTCTTATACTAACCGAGCTTACGAGTTTTCTGTTGAGTTTTGTGTTGTGAAGTTTTCAAGTTTTGGGTAAAGATTCGATGGACTATGGAATAAGGAGTGGAAAGAGCCTAAGATTGGGGATGCCCAAGGCACCCCAAGGTAATATTCAAGTACAACCAAGAGCCTAAGATTGGGGATGCCCCGGAAGGCATCCCCTCTTTCGTCTTCGTACATCGGTAACTTTACTTGGAGCTATATTTTTATTCACCACATGATATGTGTTTCGCTTGGAGCGTCATTTTATTTTATTTTATTTTGATTGATGTTTGAATAATATCCCAAGAACTTACATTCTTAAGTGTTAGAGAATCTTCACATAGTTACATAATTATTCGACTACTCATTGATCTTCACTTATATCTTTTGGAGTAGTTTGTCGTTTGCTCTAGTGCTTCACTTATATCTTTTCGGAGCATGATGGTGGTTTTATTTTGAAGAAATAAATGAACTCTCATGCTTCACTTATATTATTTTCAGAGTCGTTTAGAATAGCATGGCAATTTGCTTAGGTTATGAATTTAGTCCTAATATGATGGGCATCCAAGAGGGATATAATAAAAACTTTAATATAAAGTGCGTTGAATACTATGAGAAGTTTGAAGCTTTATGATTGTTTTGAGATATGAGGATGGTGATATTAGAGTCATGCTAGTATACTAATTGTGAATTTGAGAAATACTTGTGTTGAGGTTTGCAAGTCCCATAGCATGCACGTATGGTAACTGTTGTATAACAAATTTGAAGCATGATGTGTTTCTTTGATTGTCTTCCTTATGTGTGGAGGTCGGGATCGCGTGATGGTTAACTCCTACCAACCCTTCCCCTAGGAGCATGCGTGTAGTGCTTGGTTTGGATGACTTGTAGATTTTTGCAATAAGTATGTGAGTTCTTTATGACTAATGTTGAGTCCATGGATTATACGCACTCTCACCCTTCCACCATTGCTAGCCTCTTTAGTGCCACACAACTTTCACCGGTACCATGCACCCACCATATACATTCCTCAAAACAGCCACCATACCTACCAATAATGGCATTTCCATAGCCATTCTGAGATATATTGCCATGCAACTTTCCATCATTCCATTTATTATGACACGCTCCATCATTGTCATATTTCCTTGCATGATCATGTAGTTGACATTGTATTTGTGGCAAAGCTGAAAGTGCAAGTTACCGACTAGAGGGGGGTGAATAGGTGATTTTTATGGAAGTCTTGAAAACACATGGCAAACAACAGACATGAGCCTATATGACAAGCAGCGGAAGATAAAGATAACATGGAATGGGATGGAAGACATAACTGAAGCTAAACAGAGAGCAGTCTTCACACAGTGAAGTCAAACAGATTAGGCACACAAGTAATGGCTTCACGAAGATAAACTGAAATGTAAATGAAGATAGGGATAAAACCAGTTGCTTGATGAAGACAAGGATTTGGTAGACCAGTTCCAGTTGCTGTCTCAATTGTACATCTGGTTAGGGCGTCTAGGTATTCAAACCTAAGGACACACAGTCCTCACCGTATTCCCCTTGAGCTAAGAACACACAGTCCTCGCCTAATCACTCGGGTAAGTCTTCAAGGTAGACTTCCGAACCTTCACAGACTTCGTTCACTAGCAGTCCACAGTCACTCTAGGACGCTCAGAACGTGACGCCTAACCGGCTGGAGGAAGTACAGTCCTCAAGTGTAACAAGTCTTCAGGTCACACATACAGAAAGACTTCAGTGATGCTTAACTCTCTTTGGCTTTGGGTGTTTTGGGTTTTGTCCTCAAAAGGATCTTTTCTCTCAAAGGCTTCGGATGTGGGTTGCTCTTAAACGACAAAAGTTGTGCACTAACTCTGAGCAGCCACCAATTTATGGTGTAGGGGGTGGGCTATTTATAGCCATGAGGCAACCCGATATGATATGTCCTAAATGACCCTTGGTCACTGAGGAACTGACACGTGTCCAACGGTCGGATTGTTAACATACGTGGCAACATTACTTGAGCTCCAAGTAACGCTGACTTATCCAGCTCTGGATAAGATTTGCTCTCATTTGTCTTCTCTTGAAGACATAGTTGTTTTGGTTGAGCATCACTTCAGTCATTCGACTGTGTTCACTTGGACCCCACTTAACAGTACGGTGGTTCCTATGACTCAAGAAGGAATAAAAAGAACTACAAAAGAAGCTATGTCTTCAATGAATGTCTTCATAGGTCATTATCTTCACGTGAATGTCTTCATGCACCACCACTGACTTCAATGTCTTCACACATTTTTAGGGGTCATCTATGGAAGTTAAACCGAATCTGTGATGGACTATTACCTGTGTTATCCTATAATTCTCACAAACACGTTAGTCCCTCAACCACCTTTGTCGTCAATACTCCAAAACAAACTAGGGGCACTAGATGCATTTACAATCTCCCCCTTTTTGGTGATTGATGACAAACAGCTTGAAGCTAGTTTTCAACGGGGATTAAATATGTGATATTATGGATAACATGATCAATGGCTTCATAAAGTTGAGAGGGCTCCCCCCTGAAGAGGTGCACATAGTAGTTTTGCTTTTGAATGCAAAGGCACATGGCAGGTTTTGCTTTGTGGAGATCTCCTTCAATTTTATGAAGACAATCCATCATGCATACAAAGATGAAGTGAAGATAATGAGATGCATAATGGAAAATGGGCGTCTGCTGAATGACTTCATGCGCATATGATATATATTTAAGCAAGCAGAAGAAAGAACAGCAAATGTAGCAGACGACCATCCAGTTTTAAGTGTTACAACTCAAGATCCAAATGTTTCAAAATGAGAGTTGTAAGAACTTAGCAAAAATAGAGCACCCGGTCCATATATGGACCCGCTTGAAGACTACCAACTCATATGCTTCTCCCCCCTTTTGTCAGTAAGGACCAAAAAGGTTTGAAGACATAGAGTATCTATGCGTTCCCAGGCGTAGAAGATGCTGGTGCAGCCGGGTCGACGTTGGAGTTTGGTGGTGCAGAGGGGCCTGACGCAGAATCGTGATGAAGTGAAGCGATTGCTAGGGAAGTGACATCATCTTCTTCATCGATGACTCGAGCAACAACAGGTGCAACCGAATATGAATACTTAGAATCTTCAATAGATGGGGTTGGACGCCAAGTCGCAGCTTGTGGAGGACTGGAGTCAAACTTGAAGTGCTTAGTGAAGCCATCTGCTTCAAGATCAGCTTCAGAGCATAACAGGGTAAGGCTCTTCCAGGACTGCCGACATGCTTCATGAGCAACAAGCGAATTCTTGGTCGCCAAGTTGCAAATGCGATTCACATCTGTGAGAAGACTTTGCATTTGCCGCTTCATCCATTCATGATGCCTATCCTGTTTCTGGTGAAGTGAAACAAGAAGCTCTCGGTCATTCAGGACACGAGTTCGCTTTTTCGTTCGTTGAGCGATGGTGCGTCCAGTGGCATCTGTGTTGGCACAATGTGGGAGGCGCAGGTGCCCAGCCAGAGGATAAGTAGGCACATTTGCATTGGGCACATACACACTGTCATCCTGCTGTGTAAAGCTTTGGTGATCAGCATTGTGCAGGTGAAGTGGTTGTTTGGCAGGCTCAGCATAGATGGATCAACCTCTGGCAAGAAGACAACAAGGTTGCGTGCAGAGGCTTGATAGCTGACAGTTGAGCGAAGCTTAATGAGCCTCATGATCCAAAGAGCATAGAGTTTGAGGCCAAACAAATCAACAACAGAGGCACCCAGCTGGAAAAGGAAGAAGTCATGAGTATTGAAGCGGATGCCATTGAAAATATGGAAGACCAATGTCTTCATGACGCCAGCCAGTGTAGCTTCAGATGAGTGTCCCTTGACAGGCCAAAGAGTACACCTCAGAATATGGTATATGGTGCGAGGCAAGTAGTCAAGGTCTTGGACGAAAAATTCCTGTGGAAGATCAGCATCAGGGGGCAGTGGCTTCATCATGCTAAGCATTTCGCTCATATTGGGTTCAACTTTATTGAAGACGCTTTGAAGCTCTTTCTGATGAAGAGAATAGCCTGGTTCGTACAACTCACCAAGAGTGGGCAGGGAAGTAAGCTCAAGTAGTGTCCGAGCATTAGCTTCATAATGAATGTCACCTATCATCCACTCAAGGACCCATGTCTTCGGATCCCTGCTGTATCCGCTGATGTGCAGTGTGGCATAAAATTGTAGTAGGAGCTCTTCATTCCAATGTTCATTGGTAGTGACAAAGGGAAGCAGTCCAACTTCTCTAAAGCAATCAAGGGTTCTTCAAGGCAGGGCAGTCCAGCAATGGCATCACAATCAAGACGTTGATGCGGAAAAATCCGGTCCTGATTGTACAGAATACAAGAGTAATAGCTTCGTTGCTGAAAGCTCCAGAACCTATCAGAAGAAATCTTGGGCTTCTTGTATGGGTTCTTGGAAGAGTCAAAGAAAGTGTTGTTTGCCCTGAAGCTATGCACACTGAATGACCCTTGTGTAGTTGTAGTGCTGGGAAGCCGAGGCAATCTGGGCTTTGGCTTCAGATTTCGAGGCCTTCGTTCCACAAGATAATCATATCGTGGGCCTGGGGCAGCTGGAAGCTTCAGAAGTGGCCATTTGACAGTGACAAGCACATCATCTTTATTGTAGGCTTGGGCCATGGTGTAGGGCTCAGATGAAGTAGAAGGTACTTGAGGAGCAATTACTTCAGGCGTAATCACTTCAGGAGCAGCAGTGACTTCTTGCTGCACATTTGCTTCAGTCATGACAGTGTTATTTGCTTCAGTAGTCACATATGTATTAGCCACACTAGCTTCAGGTTCAGTGGCTTCAGGCTGAGTGGCCTTATGCACTACAGTTTCTTGGTGAGCAGGTTCTTGCATGATGGGCACTTCTTCTTGGGCAACAAAATCTTGTGGAGGGGGTGTGACTTCATGAGTGTCCTCTTTTGCTTTATCGGCTGATGCAGTCGGAATATCTTCAGCCAGTTTGGCTTCAGATTCATGAGCAGACTCTGAAGGAATGGTGTCAGGAAACACTTGACGTGCCACTGAGCTAGAGTTTTGTTCTCCATCTTCAGGAATGCTGGACATGGAGGCTTGAGGCCTGAGACCTTTGCGAAGCCTCCAGAATTTGGGCGACGCAATTGGTGAGGCATTTGCATTGATATTCTCCATGTCATCTTCTGGTGTTGCTGTCAGAGTCTCAGGTACTGGAGTGGTAGCAGGAGACGGCGGAGTGCGAGGAATAACTTCATGTAGGGGGGTGTTCGGGTGTTGGTCTTCCCAATATTCATCTTGAGTCATTGGCGTTGTGGGACCGCCAATGCTTATGAGTTCACTGCTCGTGGGAGCAGGTGATTGAACAGGTTGGGGTTTAAGTTGAGGAAGGACTTCATCATCATGCACATTGTTATCATGACCAATATCTGCAGCTGCAGGTGAGTCAGCAGCTGGAATCTCTTCAGTCTGATGAGCCTCTGAGGGAGCAGGCTCATGGACAACCAGGCGTCGTTCTCGGTTGGAGGAGGCAGGCAAAGCAACAGAAATGGGTTCGACCACCAATGGCTCTGTGGAGGAAACTTGAGGTTGTTGTGAAGCTTTTGAAGCTTTGAGCTTTTGCTTCTTCTTGGAGGGAGCAGCAGCTGAGGCATCATGATGCTTGCATTTCTTGGCTTCAGCTTCAGCATGACTCGTCTTCTTTTGAGCAGAAACTGCTGAAGGGACCTTTAGCTTCGTGCCAGTCATGCTGTCAGGGAAGACAATGCTTGGTCTTTCCTGCCTTGGAGGTTCAGTTTCTTCTGTAGCAGGCTTCTTGTTCTTCTTGGGTTTCTTGGCAGCCAGCTTGGGATCAATGCTAGGACGGCCAAGAGCTTTCCTCTTCAGAGCTTCATTGTGAGCTTGGACACATTTCTCAGCATAGTGCTTGAGACGGTCTCTTGATCCCTTTGCCAGTTCACGGCGCTTGGCAAATTCAGCCTTGAGGTCAGTCATCATGGTCTTGAAGCCTTGTACTTCTTTTGCGCCGAGGCTTGCCATGTGCTTCTTGAATAGAGCCTTCTCATGATGAATTTTGTTCTTTTCCTCAATCACCTTCTGTGCAACAGTCAGTTCTTGAGCAATATATCCTTGGAAGGTCACTGTTATCAATTGGAAGCTGAAGATCATCAAGGGAAAGAGATGTATCTTCAAGCCATTCATCAATGAAGTTATTGATGATATCAGTGTCAAAGAGAGGAAAATCATTGAAGATTTCGTCATGTTGCTTGCTCTTAATCAACATCTCCAGAGCATCATTAGCAAGATCTTCATCACTTGACAGATCTATGATGTCATCATCATTGGGCATGATGCTTCCAGGAGTGAGTCCTTGGCCTGATGGCTTCACAAGTTGCTTGGACCTCTGAGAGATACGAGAGTGGTGTACAGACTGCACACTGGATTCATGAGGTACAATTTTTAGAGGCTTCACATTTGAAGCTTTTGGAGTAGCAGCGGGTTTGGAAGCCTTTGATTTCTTCTTTGGCTTCACAGACTCAGGAACAACTTCAGGTTCCATATCATCAGCAACATCTTCCACAGTTGCTCTTTGAGCAGCAATGTGGCAAGGCAATCCATCAAAACCATTGAAGGGGCCGACACGGTTGTCATTTGCTTCGCGTGAGCCATCAGACCGAGGCCGAGAAGGGCCAGGATTGAAGTTAATGCCCAATTCTTTCCTGTTCAGAGTTGCGGAGTTCTTGGCAAATTTGTAGTTTTCTTAAAATAGTTCATCATCACGACACCATCGAAGACTAGATGGGTCAGCATTTGAAGGCATTGGTCCTCTGACCATGCATGGAAAGAAGCTCTTGGCAATAGCTTCAGACTCAGTCTTAGGATAGAGCTTCTTGTAGATGATATCACCGCATGGAGGGCGAATGGCATTCTTTGAAGCATACTCAGGGGTTACAAACTTGTACATAAACCATTGCTCTGTCCAATATCTTCGAATCCATTGGATTCGAGACTTGCGTTCTCCGTAGGTTTCTTCTGGGTCAGATTTGTACATTTTGAATAGATCAGGAGGAAGATCTTTGGCTGTGTCAGTACATCTCTGCCTGCCACCCTTCTTGGATTGTTTCTCAGAAGCCATATGGTTCAGATATAAGGGCTTCACAATGCAGTTTGTCTTCTTGCGACTGGTCAGACAAGAACTGGCTTTAGGTGATTCAATGTGACGCTGTAAGAATTCTGCAAATGAATGCAGACTATGAGAACCAAGGGATTCCCCCACGGACATGTACCTTTGACAGAATTAGAGATGCGAGGGAAGGGGAAGAGGTCATATGCATTCTCAGAAGTTTTTGAAGATTAAAGAGTATTGAAGACATTGACCTCATAGTGCGAAGGCATTCACTTATATGGAGCGAGTTGGTTCCAGATTTGTACGAATCCAAGAATAAGTACAAGTGAGGAATCTAACTAGTAGTGTAGCATAAGGGAATATATTTGCAGCATATGAGAATAGATGAAAACAGATCTCAAGAGAACAAAAACCACTTGTGGTAAAGATTTATGACTGTGACGGATCAAAAGAATAGTAAAAATAGAGATCTATTTACCGCAATGAAGAACTACTGGACGGGAAAAGTGGGATGCCGAGCAGATCGATCTTCCGTGCCCTAACTTGGCGGCAGAAGACACCTACGGCGGCGGCGGAGAGACGAGGTCCACAACCGGCGTGAAGACGACGTTGAAGAAGTCGCGGCAACTAAGCGCTTTGTCTCCAGCGTCAACTAGAGCTAGCGGAGGCGCTAGGGTTGAGCGAGATGGCGAGAGGTGGGAGAAGGAAATAATGACCGCGGCGGGTGGAGTATTTATAAGGAGGGGCGACGGTGTAGTGCAATTACGCAGGTGCCCCTGGCGGTTCACATTTGGACGACATGTGTCTGGCATGCATATTATCGAGAGTTGAGCCATGATCCCACGCGCGCCAGATATGTCGGATGGACGTTTCGGTTCCTCCGGATTTTGGGCAAAAAGGGACACATCATTAAAACATTTTAAATGTTTGTCTCTATATCTTCAGCTGATAAGGACACAGTGAAGACATTCAACAAGTGTCAATAGAATGCATATGAGGAAATAGAGAGAGACTTGGAGAGATAAAGCATAGAGAGGAACAGGGTCCGATCACATTCACTTAGATCAAAAGTTTGAAGACATAGCTATAAGTTAATGCTGTAGAGGACAGAAGATACATACATATATATATATATATATATATATATATATATATATAT
>LR738709.1:335851441-335894107 GCA_902687465.1 Secale cereale
AGAAAACCAATCAAACCAACATTGAGAAGATGAGTCTTGAAGACAAACAAGGTATGAAGATAAAGCAGCTATGACGCCAAATGAACTCTTCAGAAAAGTTTGGTGGTGGCGTTACCCACCGTATAGGAAGTATTAGACCAGGACACATCACACAATTATCGTGGCGCTCCAGAGTCAATTTCCACATTAATGTATTCACACTCAGAGTGTAATTCTTCATGACTTGAAGACCTACGTTACTTAGTGTGTTGCACATCTAAGTCGTCAAAATGCATAAGCGTTAGGATGTGTGTCCAATCACATGACATTTGAGGATTCTAGGATATTTAGCTCACACCACAGCTTGCAAAACCTTTTCTCATACAAGGGCTTAGTGAAGATATCTGCCAGTTGCTCTTCAGTGTTGACATGTATGATTTCAATATCCTTCTTGATCACATGATCCCTGAGAAAATGCTAAAGAATTTCAATGTGCTTTGTCTTCGAGTGCTGAACTGGATTGTGAGCAATCTTGATGCGGTCTCATTACTGCAGTAGAGAGGCACCTTTTCCATGTTGAAGACATAATCCTTGAGAGTTTGCTTCATCCAGAGAAGCTGAGCACAACAAGATCCAGCAGCAATGTATTCAACTTCTGCTGTGGAAAGGGACACTGAGTTCTGCTTCTTTGAGGACCAACAGACAAGAGATCGTCCAAGAAAGTGACATGTGCCTAAAGTGGACTTGCGATCAACTTTGTCACCAGCATAATCAGCATCGGAGAATCCAACTAGATCAAATATAGAGCCCTTGGGATACCATAATCCTAGTGTGGGGGTGTGAGCCAAGTATCGAAGAATTCGCTTCACAGCGAGGTGATGCGATTCCTTTGGTGGCGCTTGGAATCAGGCACACATGCAAATACTAAGCATTATATCAGGCCTAGATGCACATACATAGAGTAAAGAACCAATCATGGAGCGGTATACCTTTTGATCGAAATCTTTACCATTGTCGTCGGAGCCCAATTGACCTTTGGTTGGCATTGGCGTCATGTACCCTTTGCAATCTTGCATTCCAAACTTCTTCAGGAAATCTTTGAAGTATTTCTCTTGAGATATGAAGATGCCATTCTTCTGTTGGCAAATTTGGAGACCAAGGAAAAACTTCAGTTCACCCATCATAGACATCTGATATTGCTTGCATCATGTATCCAAACTCATCACTGTATCTTTTGTCAGTGCATCCAAAAATTATGTCATCCACATAAATCTGACATACAAACAGTTCTCCATCATATATCTTCGTGAAGAGTGTGGGATCCAATGATCCAGGTTTGAAGCCTTTGCTCTTCAAGAAGTCTTTGAGTGCGTCATACCATGCACGAGGAGCTTGTTTGAGTCCATACAGTGCCTTGTTTAGCTTGTAAACCATGTCAGGATGCTTTGGGTCTTCAAAGCCTGAAGGTTGTGCAACATACACTTCTTCCTCAATTTTCCCATTCAGGAAGGCGCTCTTCACATCCATTTGATACATAAATATGTTATGATGCTTGGCATATGCTAGCAGTATGCGAATGGCTTCAAGTCTAGCAACATGAGCAAAGGTTTCATCGAAGTCAATCCCTTCTACTTGAGTATAGCCTTGAGCAACGAGACGAGCCTTGTTTCTGACGACTTGACAATTTTCATCTTGTTTGTTGCGGTAGATCCATTTGGTGTCAATGATGTTATGTTTCCGTGGATCAGGACGCTTTACGAATTCCAAGACATTATTCAGCTCAAACTGTTGAAGCTCTTCTTGCATTGCTTGAATCCATTCAGATTCCATAAAGGCTTCATCAACTTTCTTGGGTTCAGATATTGAGACAAATGCAGAGTGACCACATAAGTTGGCTAGCTGAGTTGCTTTTGAGCGAGCGAGTGGACCAGTTGCATTGATGCTATCAAGAATCTTTTCAAACTGGACTTCATTTGTGACTCGAGGATGAGCTGGGCGAAGACTTTGCTCATTTTGTTGATTGTCTTCATGTTCAGTGCTGGCTTCAGGCTGAGCATCGTCTTGTATTCATCAAGCATAGTGGATGCCATCTCAATAAGAGTCATGTTCTTGCGCTCGACTATGCCATTCTGTTGAGGTGTGTATGGAGCTGAGAACTCATGCATAATGCCCAATGTATCAAGATAGGTGTCAAGCCCAGTGTTCTTGAATTCAGTTCCATTGTCACTTCCGATGTGCTTGATATTGATGCCATAATTGTTCATGGCCCTATTTGCGAAGCGTCTGAAGACATCCTGCACTTCAGTCTTAAACATGATTATGTGCACCCAAGTGTATCTAGAGTAGTCATCAACGATCACGAAACCATACAAGCAAGCAGTTGTACTTAGAGTAGAGTAGTGAGTGGGGCCAAATAAGTCCATGTGAAGCAGCTCGAAGGGACGGGATGTAGTCATGATTGTCTTCGAGGGATGCTTGGCCCTAGTCATTTTCCAGCTTCACAGGCACCACATAGATGATCTTTCTTGAACTTGACGCCCTCAATGCCTATGACATGCTTCTTCTTGACGAGAGTGTGTAGGTTCCTCATGCCAGCATGACCAAGTCTTCGATGCCAAAGCCAACACTCTGAAGCTTTTGCAAGAAGACATATCGCGAGTTCTGGTCCTGCAGAGAAATCTACCATATACATATCACCTTTTCAATGTCCTTCGAAGACTAGAGATTTTTCAGATTCCATAAGCACAAGGCAACGATATTTTCCAAATATCACAATCATATTTAGATCACACGGCATGGAGACTGACATTAAGTTGTATCCAAGTGATTCAACAAGCATTACTTTGTCCATGTGTTGATCCTTTGAGATAGCAACTCTGCCAAGTCCTAGTACCTTGCTTTTACCAGTGTCAGCGAATGTGATGTGACTTTTGGGAGAAGGACGTATAGTTGAGTCCATGAGAAGACGTCGATCACCAGTCATGTGGTTGGTACATCCACTGTCAATTATCCATTCAGTGGCTTCCGAAGCAGTACCCTACAGATCAGTTAGCGACATAGTCTTCACAAAAAGAAGTGTGAAGCATAAACATTTGACGAACAAGAGGGTTATGGAAGTTTAGATCTTGGTTAGGCAAGATAGGAAACTTGTCAAGAAACCATGGGACGAAATACATGGTTAAACCATTTGGACATTTGATCTTGCGTCCCACAAGATGTTTAAGGTCCCCAGCATTGGCTTCAGACTGTGATTTTCAGCTGGAGACCCTTCCCTGCAAGAGAAGTTAAGTTTTCTTAACCACCCACATCTTTAGGGGTGGGTTAGAAGCAATAAGTCTAAGTGCAGAATCTAAGAATTTTGACTTAGGAGCCCTAGCAAATAGCCTCGCAGGAGGTGAAAAATACTCATATGAATACGCAAAAAAGTTCTTAGTTTTATGAACATAGCGGTTTGAGGAAACACGCTCATATTCATGGGACTGAGTATGATTTCCCTGCAAAACATTGGCGTTAGGGTGACTCTGTTGAGTCCTATGTCTGTATGAAGCCTTTGGACCGTATGAAGCATTTGGCCTGGGGTTTGTCTTCTTCCCACGTGGTGTCATGATGACATTCACAGGAAGATTAGCAAGACAACTTTTGTGCACCCAGATCTTCTTCATAGGTGGCCCATTCCTGCAGTTAGTACCAATATACCTGGCAAACACTTCATCATTCTGTTTCTTAAACAGTTTATAGTTTGCATCAAATGATTCATCAATAATGATTGGGTTAGCATAGGTGAAGCCAGATAAAGTGGATGGATCTACTAGTGGACCTTTTGCAGCAGCCCATGTGGTTTTGGGATACAACTCATGCTTCCAGTAGGAACCATCAACATTCATTTTCCTTTCGAACCCAACACCCTCTTTCCTAGGGTTTCGGTTCAGAATCTGTTTCTTTAGGACATCACAAAGTGTCTGATGCCCTTTAAGACTTTTGAACATTCCTGTTTCAAGCAATGTCTTCTACCTGGCATTCTCATCAGCAATAGTAGTGGTATCCTCCTTAGAGGGGTTAGTTACCACGTCAGCAGTTGAAGATATTGCGACAGTAGCAGCAGTAGAACATTCAGCAACAGAGGTAGTGTTATCACGCTCAAGGCATTTTAGACATGGTGGTTCAAATCCTTCCTGAGCGGGAGTGATCTGTTGAGCACTAATACGTCTCCGACGTATCTATAATTTTTGATTGTTCCATGCTATTATTTATGAAGTCTTAGATGTTTAATGGGCTTTATCATTCACTTTTATATAATTTTTGGGACTAACCTACTAACCCAAAGGCCCAGTCCAGATTGCTGTTTTTGCCTATTTTAGGGTTTTGCATAAAAGGAATATCAAACGGAGTCCAAATGGAATGAAACCTTCGCAGGAGATATTTTTGGAGAAAATCACGCGAGATAGACTTCGGGGCCAAGCCATAGGACAGGGGCCCCAACCTCGAGGGTGGGGGTGCGCCCCCCTTCCCAGGGCGCGCCCCCTGCCTCGAGGGCAGGCCCGTTGGCCCCTGGTGCCCCTCTTCCTCCTATATATGCCTACGTACCCCAGAAACTCCATACGCACAGAGAAAACCCTAATTCCACCGCTGTAGCTGCTGTTCCCATGGAGATCCCATCTTGGAGACTGTTTCGGGAGGGGGATCCATCACGGAGGCCTTCATCATCATCATCATCATCATCACCCTCACCATGAGTTGTGAGTAGTTTACCACACACCTTCGGGTCCATAGCTAGTATCTAGATGGCTTCTTCTCTCTCTCCGGATCTCAATACAAAGTTCTCCTCGGTCTTCGAGGAGATCTATTCAATGTAATCTCTTTTTGCGGTGTGTTTGTCGAGATCCGTTGAATTGTGAGTTTATGATCAAGGTTATCCATGAAAGATATTTGGTTCTTCTCTGAACTTTTTATGTGTGCTCATAATATCCTTGCAAGTCTCTTCGAATTATTGGTTTGGTTTGGCCTACTAGATCTATAGTTCTTGCAATGGGAGAAGTGCTTGGCTTTGGGTTCAATATTGCGGTGTCCTTTCCCAGTGATAGTAGGGGCAGCAAGGCACGTATTGTATTGTTGCCATCGAGGATAAAAAGATGGGGTTTTCATCATATTGCTTGAGTTTATTCCTCTACATCATGTCATCTTGCTTAAGGCATTACTCTGTTTGTATGAACTCAATACACTAGATGCATGCTGCATAGCAGTCGGTGTGTGGAGTAATAGTAGTAGATGCAGGCAGGAGTCGGTCTACTTGTCTCGCACGTGAGGCCTATATACAATGATCATGCCTAGATAGTCTCATAATTATTCGCTTTTCTATCAATTGCTCGACAGTAACTTATTTACCCGCCGTAGAATATCGCTATCATGAGAGAAGCCACTAGAGAAAACTTTGGCCCCCGGGTCTATCTCTATCATATTACTTTCCCGTTAATTTATGTCGCCATTATTTATTTGCTTTCTTTACTTTCTGTTCCTATACCAAAAATATAATTATCATCTCTATCAGATCTCACTATTGTAAGTGACCGTAAAGGGATTGACAACCCCTTATCGCGTTGGCTGCGAAGTTCTTATTTGTTTGTGCAGGTGCGAGGGACTGGCGCGTGGTCTCCTACTGGATTGATACATTGGTTCTCAAAAATTGAGGGAAATACTTACGCTACTTTGCTGCATCTCCCTTTCCTCTTCGAGGGAATACAACGCAAGCTCAAGAGGTAGCAAGAAGAATTTCTGGCGCCGTTGCCGGGGAGGCTTACACAAAAGTCATATACCAAGTACCTATCACAAACCCTTATCCTTCGCATTACATTTATTTGTCTCTCGATTTCCTCTCCCCCACTTCACCTTTGCCGTTTTATTCGCCCTTTTTCCGCCGTGTGTTTATCGTTCGCTTGCCTCTCGTTTTCTTGTGAGCTATGTGCCCTCAATTAGCTTGCATCTTTGCTTGCTAAAGTATGGATCTTCATCCACTTGCTAATCTCTTTAAGAGATCCAATTATGTTGAACCTATTTCTAGTGAGTTGACTGCACTAGATTATCTTTATGGGGTTTTACTTGAAATTTGTGAATCTGAAAATTGTGACGAAATATTGAAAGAAAAACTTAAATTGATTCACGATAGCTCCTTGAGTAAAAAACATGATTGCAATGATGTTATTATAAATTCTATTAATGTCAATTGTGTTAATGATATGCAAAACCCTAAGCTTGGGGATGCTTATTTTGCTATGCCCACTACTTGTTGCAATGATCATAATTGGGGTGATTCTTCTTATGATCTTAAAAATTTATTTTATCCCCATGATGAATATAAGATTTATAATAATGTTTGAATTAATATTGAAAGTGGGTTTGGAATAGTGTCAACTTTAGATCCCACATACTTGGAGAATGTTCAATCTTAAGAAACTTTTGATAAAAGTGGGTTTGGAGAGGTCATGACTTTAGTTAATGTTAATCCCACTATTTTGGAAGAGTGTCAACTTTTCATGCATGTGGATCGTGTTGAGAATATGTTATGTGATAGCTATTTTGTTGAATTTGATCTTGATACTACATGCAATTATTATGAGAGAGGAAAATATGGGTGTAGAAATTTTCAAGTTACTAATTTACCTCTCGTTATGTTGAGATTGCTATTGTTTCTTTCTTCTTGCTTGCATAGGCTAGATCTTGCTTGTCTTGCTACTTCGTTTTCCTATAAAATTCCTATGCATAGTAAGTATGTTAGACTTAGATGTGTTTGCCATGTGCTTTATGATGCTCTCCCGGTGCTTCAATTCTTGTCTTTCATGAGAGCATCATTAAAATCGTGCCTAGCTAGGGGCGTAAAACGACAGCGCTTGTTGGGAGGCAACCCAATTTTATGTTTTTTATTTTTGTTGCTGTTAGGGAATAAATATGGCATCTAGCCTCTGATTATATGTGGTTCATGTTTTGTTTAGCGTTTGTGCCAAGTAGAACCTTTGGGGAGTCTTGTGTGAAGTTTATTTGATCTTGCTGTGAAAAACAGAATCATTGGTGCTTGCTAAAGTAGTCATGGGGTTTTACTGGAGCATGCTTTTTAGTTGATTCTTTTTTATGCTGATTGGTAGACAAATTTCGCAAATTTACCAATTTAGTTTGAATTTTTTGGAGTTCTATAAGTAGGCGAACCCAGCAGATTACTACAGACTGTTCTGTTTTTGACAGATTCTGTTTTTCGTGTGTTGTTTGCTTATTCCGATGCATCTATGAGTAATATTGGAGGATATGAATCATAGAAAACTTGGAGTACAGTAGGTTTAACACCAATATAAACAATTAATGAATTACTTGCTGTACCTTTGAGTAATATTGGAGGATATGAATCATAGAAAACTTGGAGTACAGTAGGTTTAACACCAATATAAACAATTAATGAATTACTTGCTGTACCTTTGAGTGGTGGTTTGCTTTCTCTTACTAACAGAGGTCACGAGAATTTTTGTCTAAGTTTTGTGTTGTGAAGTTTTCAAGTTTTGAGTATTGCTTTGATGGACTATGGAACAAGGAGTAGAAAAGGCCTAAGCTTGGGGATACCCATGGCACCCCAATTAAATTCAAGATAATCAAAACTTCAAAAGCCTAAGCTTGGGGATGCCCCGGGAAGGCATCCCCTCTTTCGTCTTCATCCATCGGTAACTATACTTGGAGCTATATTCTTATTCGCAACATGTTATGTGTTTTGCTTGGAGCGTCTTGTATAATTTGAGTCTTTGCTTGTTAGTTTGCCACAATCATCCTTTCTGGACACACCTATTTGAGAGAGTTAAATATGCCCTAGAAATTGTTAGAACACTCTATATGCTTCACTTATATCTTTTGAGTTGAATAGCTTTTGCTCTAGTGCTTCACTAATATCTTTTAGACCACGGTGGTGGTAATATTTTGTAGAAATTGTTGAACTCTAATGCTTCACTTAGGTCTATGTAAGATTCTATTAAAACAGCATGGTAAAGTGTTTAGGCTAAAGAAACTAGTCTTCACATGATAAATATCCAATGTCAATGTAGTAAAAAAATCACATCAAGTGCATTGAGTAGAAAGAGATGTTGGATGCTTGATAATTGTTTTGAGACATGAGGGTAGTGATATTAGAGTCATGCTAGTGGAGTAATTATGAAATTGAGAAATATTTGTGTTAAGGTTGGTGATTCCCGTAGCATGCACGTATGGTGAACCATTGTGTGACTAAGTTAAAGCATGAGGTATTTGTAGAGTGTCAACCTTTGTGTGGAGGTCAGGGGCGCGCGATGGTTAGCTCCTACCAACCTCCCCCCTAGGGGCATGCGTTGATTGCTTTGTTTTGATGACTCGTAGATTTTTGCAATAAGTATATGAGTTCTTATGACTAATGTTGAGTCCATGGATTATACGCACTCTCACCCTTCCACCATTGCTAGCCTCTCTTGTATCGCGCAACTTTCGCCGGTGCCATAAACCCACTATATATCCTTCCTCAAAAAAGCCACCATATTGTTCCTCAAAACAGCCACCATACCTACCTATCATGGCATTTCCATAGCCATTCCGAAATATATTGTGATGCAACTTTCCACCATTCCGTTCATATGACACGCATCTTATTGTCATAGTGCCATGCATGATCATGTAGTTGACATAGTAGTTGTAGCAAAGCCACCTTGCATAATTTTTCATACATGTCACACATGATTCATTGCTTATGCCGGTACACCGCCGGAGGCATTCATGTAGAGTCATACTTGTTGTAGTATCGAGTTGTAATAAAAAGTGTGATGATCATCATTACTAGAGCATTGTCCCGTGTGAGGAAAGGCCACAAAAAGAGAGATAGCCCAAAAAAATATAGAGAGGGGCTAATAATAAAAAGAGAAAGCCCCTCCAAAAAAATGAGAGAAAAGAGAGAAGGGACAATGCTACTATCTTTTTCCACACTTGTGCTTCAAAGTAGCACCATGATATTCATTGTAGAGAGTCTCATGATTAGTCACTTTCATATACTAGTGGGAATTTTCATTATAGAACTTGGCTTGTATATTCCAACGATGGGCTTCCTCAAATGCCCTAGGTCTTCGTGAGCAAGCAAGTTGGATGCACACCCACTAGCTTCTTTTGTTGAGATTTCATTCATATTTAGCTCTAGTGCATCCGTTGCATGGCAATCCCTACTCACTCACATTGATATCTATTGATGGGCATCTCCATAGCTCGTTGATACGCCTAGTCAATGTGAGACTATCTCCCTCCTTTTGTCTTATCCACAACCACCTCTATTCCACCCATAGTGCTATGTCCATGGCTCACGCTCATGTATTGCGTGAAAGTTGAAAGGTTTGAAAAGATAGATCATGAAAACAAATTCTTGGCTGAAATCGGGGTTGTGCATGATATGAATATTTAGTGTGATAACGAGGGAGCATAGCCAACACTATATGATTTTGTAGGGATAACTTTCTTTAGCCATAGTATTTTGAGAAGACGTGATTGCTTTGTTAGTATTGCTTGAAGTATTGTTATTTCTTATGTCAATATAGACTTTTATCTTGAATCCTTCAGATCTGTACATTCATGCCACAATTAAGAGAATTACATTGAAAAACTATATTGGTTAGCATTCCACATCAAAAATTCTTTCTTTATCATTTACCTACTCGAGGACGAGCAGGAATTAAGCTTGGGGATGCTTGATACGTCTCCAATGTAACTATAATTTTTGATTGTTCCATGCTATTATTTATGAAGTCTTAGATGTTTAATCGGCTTTATCATTCACTTTTATATCATTTTTGGGACTAACCTACTAACCCAAAGGCCCAGTCCAGATTGCTGTTTTTTTTTGCCTATTTCAGGGTTTTGCAGAAAAGGAATATCAAACGGAGTCCAAACGGAATGAAACCTTCGCAGGAGATAATTTTGGAGAAAATCACGCGAGATAGACTTCGGGGCCAAGCCAGAGGACAGGGGCCCACCCTCGAGGGTGGGGGGCGCGCCTCCTTCCCAGGGCGCGCCCCCCTGCCTCGAGGGCAGGCCCGGTGGCCCCTGGTTCCCCTCTTCCTCCTATATATGCCTACGTACCCCAGAAACTCCATACGTAGAGAGAAAACCCTAATTCCACCGCCGTAGCTACTGTTCCCATGGAGATCCCATCTTGGAGCCTGTTTCGGGAGGGGATCCGTCATGGAGGCCTTCATCATCATCATCATCACCCTCACCATGAGTTGTGAGTAGTTTACCACACACCTTCGGGTCCATAGCTAGTATCTAGATGGATTATTCTCTCTCTCCGGATCTCAATACAAAGTTCTCCTCGGTCTTCAAGGAGATCTATTCGATGTAATCTCTTTTTGCGGTGTGTTTGTCGAGATCCGTTGAATTGTGAGTTTATGATCAAGGTTATCTATGAAAGATATTTGGTTCTTCTCTGAACTTTTTATGTGTGCTCATAATATCCTTGCAAGTCTCTTCGAATTATTGGTTTGGTTTGGCCTACTAGATTGATAGTTCTTGCAATGGGAGAAGTGCTTGGCTTTGGGTTCAATCTTGCGGTGTCCTTTCCCAGTGACAGTAGGGACAACAAGGCATGTATTGTATTGTTGCCATCGAGGATAAAAATATGGGGTTTTAATCATATTGCTTGAGTTATCCCTGTACATCATGTCATCTTCCTTAAGGCGTTACTCCTTTCGTATGAACTCAATACACTAGATGCATGCTGGATAGCGGTCGATGTGTGGAGTAATAGTAGTAGATGTAGGCAGGAGTCGGTCTACTTGTCTCGCACGTGATGCCTATATACAATGATCGTGCCTAGATAGTCTCATAATTATTCGCTTTTCTATCAATTGCTCGACATTAATTTGTTTACCCGTCGTAGAATATCGCTATCATGAGAGAAGCCACTAGAGAAAACTATGGCCCCCGGGTCTATCTCTATCATATTACTTTCCCGTTAATTTCTGCTGCAGTTATTTATTTTCTTTCTTTACTTTCTGTTCCTATACCAAAAATACCAAAAATATAATTATCATCTCTATCAGATCTCACTATCGTAAGTGACCGTAAAGGGATGGACAACCCCTTATCGCGTTGGCTGCGAAGTTCTTATTTGTTTGTGCAGGTGCGAGCGACTGGCGCGTGGTCTCCTACTAGATTGATACCTTGGTTCTCAAAAACTGAGGGGAAATACTTACGCTACTATGCTGCATCTCTCTTTCCTCTTCGAGGGAATACAACGCAAGCTCAAGAGGTAGCAAGCACGAAGTGACTCGTTCTTCTTTTGAAGATCTTCATGAGCCACTCTCAATTTCTCAATTTCTTGCTTCCTTTGAATATAATCATATGAAAGCTTTTCATGAGTAGTTGAGAGCGTTTCATGACGACTTTCAAGTTCCTCGTACTTAACATGAAGATTTTTTATGTCTTCAATTAAGGACTGAGATCGGGTCATTTCCGCGTCCAACAGATCATCGCTTTTGTCTAACAGTTTTTGAGTATGTTCCATAGCTTTCTGTTGTTCAGTACCAATTTTAGCAAGTGTTTTGTAGCTAGGTTTGGATTCACAATCAGAGTCATCTTCACTTGAGGTTTGAAAGTAAGCATCGTGTGAGTTTACCTTGGCACCACGTGCCATGAAGTAGAAGGTGGGAGTAGAGTCATCTTCATCCGTGGCACATGTGTTGGTGACGAGGCCATGGTCTTCAGTGTTGAAGATAGACTTGGCAACATATGCTGAAGCCAGAGCGAGGCTTGCCACTCCTGAATTGGACTCCTCTTGAGACTCCACCTCTGCCTCCTCAGAAGCAGACTCCTCCTCTGAATCCATCTCTTTGCCAACAAAAGTACGAGCCTTGCCAGTCGAGCTCTTCTTGTGTGGTGAAGACTTTAACGAAGACTTGGAAGAAGACTTTGAGAACTTCTTTTTCTTTTTGTCATCAGAATCATATTCCTTTCTCTTCTTCTTCTTATTCTTGTTTTCATTGTCCCATAGTGGACACTCAGAGATGTAGTGACCAGGTTTCTTGCACTTGTGGCAAGTTCTCTTCTTGTAGTCACGAGAGGAAGCTTCATCATTTCTTGAGCTGGATCTTGAAGACTTTCCAAAGTTTTTCTTCCTTGAGAACCGTTGAAACTTCTTCACAAGCATTGCAAGTTCTCTGCCAATGTCTACAGGATTGTCAGAACTGCAGTCAGATTCTTCTTCAGATGAGGAAACAACCTTTGCCTTCAAGGCGCGAGTTCGGCCATTGTCAGGGATATGGTTAGTAGGTATAAACCAGATATTGTAAACCGGCTTGGTTATATTGTACTTGGTTTTAATATTTTAGTAGAGATTACGGCCCATGAGATTTCAAGGCCCATGTATAGAAGTACGGTTTGTAAACCGCCAAGAGATGTAACTTGAGGGATAGGAAAGAAAAGACAGAGACCGAGGCGGACACGATTATGAGCCGGCCTCGGGACTCTGTGAACCGGACCAGGCATCACCTCTATATAAAGGGACGACCCGGCGACGGTTCAAGGACAAGCAACAATCAATCCGTCGAGACGCAGGCAAAGCGAATCCGCTCCCTGTAAACCGACGCCCAAGCAATATCAACCAACTAGACGTAGGCTTTTACCTTCTCCGAAGGGGCCAAACTAGTATAAATCCTTTGTGTCCTTTGTGTGCCATGAATCCTTTCAAGCTAACCCGTGCGATGGTTCCATCATCAAGTCCGCTAAACCGGACATCTGCCGTGTTATTTCCACGACAGTTGGCGCCCACCGTGGGGCCTGCGCACGATGGTTTCGAGTTCTTGAAAGGCGGCTTCGAAGAGTTAAAGGGTTACGCAGTCGGCCGGATGACCAAGAGTCGTCGTGGCCGGATCTACATCGACGACGCGGGTTGGGGACCGGAGGACGATTCGATCGAATACGGGTACCGGGTCCCCTTCGGCAGCATCCAAGTCTTCATCGGCAAAATTGGTGAACCGGGACCTGAGCCGGACACCCTCCCCAACATCGTCGAGCCGGCTCAGCGTACGAGATCGGCCCGGATTCAGCCTGCCATGAAGCATGTGTTCGTTGGAGCAATCCACGGAGGCCAAGCCGAGGACGGATCGGAATCTGATGGTGCAACCGTCGTCTACTCAGATGACGAATCTTCATCCGGGGAAACTGAATCTCTGTATCAGTTGCGGGACGGCCGGTCTGAGGGCGAGTCTGATGGAAACAGTATTCCGGACCCCTTTGGCCCGCCAAACCGGGTGGCGGTCTTCATGGCCGGTTCACAACCCCCGACGAACGGAACAACAGCAGAGGCTGGTGCAGGGGGAAGCGGTTCAAATCCCTCCCTTACTGAAGTTCTATCCACCTTGATCGAGGAGTTCACAGCTAAGGCCGTGGAGGTCGTAGCTCCAGCAGACAAGGCGCAACATGATGCAGCGCTTCTTCAGTTGAAAGCCCGGATCGATCAGCTAAAGGAGGATTTAAAAGCGGAAGGAGAGATGTTAGCCATAAGGCAAGCAGAGTTGGATGATCAAGCCTTTCATTTAAGGATGGAGCAGGCTTCTGTGGAAGGAGTAAGGGGGCGAAAGTATCGGTCCCGCCTACCGCCGGGTTACGAATCTGCGAATTTGTTCAAAACACCTGGGGCTGGGGCCAGTAATAATCCGGCCTTAAACCGGAGAAGCCCACCGGCTCGGGATGAGCCGGTTCAGCAGCCCGCCGCAGAACGGGAGCGTCGGATTACATCGGCGCCTTATGTTCCTGTCCCTCCAGGACACTATTCAAACCCTTTGGATAATATTGCTGCAGCGGCAGCGCGGTTGGCCGCTTTACCCGTGGAAGAAACATCCCCGGTGGCGATAGAGGCGCGCAGGGCCCAGAAGCTACTTAATACGGCGTTAATACAGCAGCAAGCGTACTCTCATAGCAGGGAAAGGTTACATTCAACACCACGTCCCAACCGAAGTTACTCTAGACATTGGGAGGAGCCAGAAGTGTCTAGCAGTGAGCGCAGGAGACATCAGCACAGGCAGGATAATCCGGCAAGGGCGGAGATGCCAGCCCCGGACCTAAACCGGCCTAGATCGGAGGCCAGGGAGGAAATTCGTCAGTCGACGCCGGTTCACACAGCCACTACAGGGACAGGAGCTACAGCGAGCGGTTTTGGAATACAATGTCTCGTCCCCGCCTTACGGAGCGTTAAGTTGCCCAAGGATTTCAAAGGACCTCGCAAGGTGCCTAATTACACAGCCGATTTACCACCCGAAGCTTGGGTGGAGAGTTACGAGATGGCCATGGAGATGCTGGATGTGGATGAATCGGCTTGTGCCAAATATTTCACTATGATGCTTGAGGGCACGGCCCGGACCTGGCTAAAGGCGCTGCCCCCAAACTCTATTGGGTCGTGGGGGGAACTGCGCAGTCAATTCATCAAAAACTTCAAGGATACATGCAAGCAACCGATGTCGGTGATAGATTTAGCAGCATGTGTGCAAGGAGAGCAGGAGTCTACAGCAGCTTGGGTACGCAGAGTGGCAGAGATCATGCACTCCTCAAATGGCATCAACCCTAGCACAGCAATTGTAACATTGGAGAACAATTGCCGGTTTGAATCTTTAAAACTAAAACTCGGACGGCTTAAACGGGACTGCAATGACATGGGGACTTTAATGAGTGCCCTAGTGAAGTACGGAGACTCAGATAATACCAAGTATCCGGAGTCAGAAGGAGATAAAACAGGGAAGGCCAGCAAGTCTGGTAAACCGGCGCCGGTTAATCCGGTTACTCCAAGCTTTTTGGGCAAACGGAAGGCAGAAAATAGTTCAGATTTTGTTGCTAATGCGCAAGCTCAAGGCGGTATTCAGGTTAATCCGCAGGGTTCCACTCTCCAAACCGGCGGAGGAAATCCGGGTTGGGAGCAGGATTTGGATCAACCCTGTCTAAAGCATAGCGGAAGAGGGAGGATTGCAAGGCATACTATAAGAGAATGCCTGTCCTTTATGAAAGCAGGGAACGGCCGTTTTAATCCTCCTAGCCGGCCCCCGAACGGCGGTTCAGGGCCCGGGTTTTATGGTCCGGGTTATCAAGGGAACAACTCCGGATCAGGATATAGGGGCAACAACGGCGGTTATCAATCCCGGCCAGGCGGCCAAAATAGTCAAGGGAACTACAATGGTCAGGGAAATCAATCGCATCATCAAGGTGGTTACAATGGTCAGGGAAGTCAATCACATCATCAAGGTGGTTATCATGGTCAGGGAAATCAATCGCATCATCAAGGTGGTTACAACAGTCAGAATAATCAGCAGCAGGGCCAAGGGAGTTACAATAACCAAGGAAACCAGCAGCAACAGCGTCCGCAGCAACAACAGCAATCCGGATACCAGAGTAATCCGAAGGAGTTGAGCAGCGGTCAATATCATGTTTTCACCACGAGTTTATGTAAGAGAGACCAGAAGGTTTTAAAGCGGACTGTTAATGCAGTAGAACCGGCGACCCCACAATTTCTACGATGGTCCGAGCAGCCCATTGTATGGAGCAGAGAGGACCACCCGTTACGGGTAGATAATCCGGGACATTTAGCCTTGGTGGTAGCACCTCAGGTGGGAGGATACAAGTTTACTAAAGTCCTCATGGACGGAGGCAGCAGTATCAATATATTATATTACGAGACCTTTCGTCGTATGGGTCTGACAGATAAAAAGTTAAGGACATCAAACACAGTGTTTCACGGGGTGGTCCCAGGTAAGTCAGCTTATCCAGTTGGTAAGATTGACTTAGAAGTTACCTTTGGAGATGAGCAGGATTCCAGATCGGAGATGATCACTTTTGAAGTTGTCAAAATTAAAAGTCCGTATCATGCTTTGTTTGGAAGGACGGTTTATGCTAAATTTATGGCTAGGCCATGTTATGTTTATTTGCAGCTTAAGATGCCGGGTCATAAAGGCACGATTACGGTGCATGGCAGTCGTAAGATAGCAGTGGAGTGTGAGGAAGGTGATGCAGCTTATGCAGAAGCGGTATGTGCCACGGAGGAGTTAAAATTTTATAAAGATAATGTTGATCCGGCAGATATGACTCCACTGAAGAAACCAACTACCGAGCATGATCCGGCTTTGAAGTTCAAGTCAGCGGAAGAGACTAAGCAGGTTGATTTTGTGCCTGGAGACTCGTCTAAACAATTCACCATCAGTGCTAACCTAGATCCTAAATAGGAAAGCGCGCTCATCGAGTTCATCCGTGAGAACCGGGATATCTTTGCATGGAAGCCTTCTGACATGCCAGGTATACCGAGGGAACTCGCTGAGCACAAGTTGAATATCGATCCGAAGTTTAAACCGGTAAAACAGTATCTGCGCCGCTTTAATGAAGAGAGGCGCAAAGCTATAGGAGAAGAAGTGGCCAGACTTTTGGCGGCAGGGTTCATAGTGGAAGTTTTTCATCCGGAATGGTTGGCTAATCCGGTGCTGGTTCTAAAGAAGAATGGGAAGTGGAGGATGTGTGTGGACTACACAGACCTCAATAAAGCTTGCCCGACTGATCCTTTTGCTCTACCTCGCATTGATCAGATTATTGATGCTACAACAGGGTGTGAGCGGCTGAGTTTTCTGGATGCATATTCAGGTTATCACCAGATCAAGATGGCAGTTGAGGATCAAGAGAAGACAGCTTTCATAACCCCTTTTGGTGCTTTTTGCTATGTGTCTATGCCCTTTGGGCTCAAGTGTGCACAGGAAACTTATCAACGTTGCGTTCAGAATTGTTTAAAGGGGCAGGTAGGAAGGAACGTGCATGCTTATGTGGATGACATCGTGGTCAAATCAAAGGAGGAAAGAACAATGATAGAAGACCTCAGAGAAACCTTTGGTAATCTTCGGGCTTACATGATGATGCTTAATCCGGACAAATGTGCTTTTGGTGTACCGGCTGGTAAGCTTCTGGGATTCCTGGTCTCGAACAGGGGAATAGAAGCCAACCCGGAGAAGATCAAGGCCATCACATCTTTGACAAAACCGGTTTGCATCAATGATGTTCAGCGCATAGCTGGCCGGATCACGGCGCTGAGCCGGTTTATCAGTCGCTTAGGAGAAAAAGCGATCCCGCTTTATCAAATGTTGAAGAAAACGGACCGGTTCATTTGGAGTGATGAGGCAAATACAGCGTTTGAGAATCTGAAACAGCAACTAGCAAAACCACCGGTTTTAGCTGCTCCCATTGATAAGGAGCCTTTGTTGTTATATGTTGCTGCGAATACACGGGCGGTCAGCGTTGCGATTGTGGTTGAGCGCAAGGAAGCAGGGAAGGAACATCTGGTTCAGCGCCCGGTTTATTATGTGAGTGAAGTGCTCATCGAGTCTAAGCAAAGGTACCCTCATTGGCAGAAGTTGGTATATGGGGTGTTCATGGCAAACCGGAAACTGAAGCATTATTTCCAAGGGCATCCAATAACTGTGGTTAGTTCAGCTCCGTTGGGGGACATAATCCAGAATAGGGAAGCTACGGGCAGGGTAGCCAAGTGGGCTATTGAGCTCAGTCCACATGAGTTGAAGTATGTACCGCGTACCGCTATAAAATCTCAGGCATTGGTTGATTTCATCAATGACTGGACGGAGTTGCAGACTCCTGAGGAGAAGCCGGATCTTACTTATTGGACGATTCACTTCGACGGTTCAAAGCAGTTGGAGGGCTCGGGGGCTGGAGTTGTCTTAACTTCCCCCAGAGGTGATAAATTTTGTTATGTCCTCCGGTTATTATTTCCTTGTACTAATAATGCAGCAGAATATGAAGCGCTTATTCATGGTTTGCGATTGGCAAAAGAGATGAATTTGAGCCGGGTTAAGTGCCTGGACGATTCAGACCTAGTGGCACAGCAAGTTTCGGGCAAGTGGGATTCAAGGGATCCCCTCATGGCGGCTTATCGACGAGAGGTTGAAGCGGTCGCAGGATATTTCAAGGGATATCAGGTGGAGCATATAGACCGGCGGAAGAACGAAGCAGCCGACGCTTTAAGCCGGCTAGGATCGCAACGTAAACCGGTACCACCAAACACCTTTTTGGATGAATTGCACAGTCCTTCGGTTCAAGTACCTTCAGAGAACGACCTAGCTGTTCCGGATCCAGAAGCACAGTTGGTTGCAGCAACCCATGTTATTCCGGATTGGACGTTACCCTATTTGGCATACTTAAGCCGAGGAGAGTTACCAGAGGACGAAGACGAAGCACGGCAGATAATCCGGCGTTCCAAATCTATGACAATTGCCAACGGGGAGCTGCACCATCGTAGCACTTCTGGAGTATTTCAACGATGTGTTTCAGCTGAGGAAGGTTGTGAGATTCTAAGAGAGATTCATGAAGGGGATTGTGGTCATCATGTCGGATCAAAATCTTTAGTGGCTAAAGCTTTCCGACATGGCTTTTATTGGTTAACCGCGCATGCAGATGCGGCGGACCTGGTCCGCAAGTGTGACGCTTGTCAGAAGTTCTCAAGACGTGCCCTTGTTCCGGCACAGGAACTCCGGATGATACCAATAACTTGGCCTTTTGCAACTTGGGGGCTTGACATGGTTGGTCCTTTCAAGAGATCCCAAGATCAGAAAACTCATCTACTAGTAGCAGTAGACAAGTTTACGAAGTGGGTTGAAGCGGAGCCTATAAGCAAATGTGATGCGGCAACAGCGGTCAAATTCATCAAAAAAGTAATATTCCGGTTTGGTTTTCCACACAGCATCATCACAGATAATGGCACCAATTTATCTCAGGGTGAGATGGAAGAATTCTGTCAACGAGAGCATATTCGTTTGGACGTGTCTTCTGTGGCTCACCCCCAATCCAATGGTCAGGCAGAAAGGGATCAGGAGATTTTGCGAGGAATCAAACCCCGGCTTATGACACCTTTGCAGAGAACCCCAGGTTGTTGGGTTGAAGAATTACCATCTGTCCTTTGGAGTATTAACACTACACCAAACCGGTCTACAGGTTATACACCTTTCTTCATGGTTTACGGCGCAGAGGCAGTTCTTCCAAGTGACATACGCCATG
This sequence comes from Secale cereale, assembly GCA_902687465.1. Lineage (NCBI taxonomy): Eukaryota > Viridiplantae > Streptophyta > Magnoliopsida > Poales > Poaceae > Secale > Secale cereale. Next base: position 335,870,486 of record LR738709.1, read on the forward strand.
ATTCACCGAGGGTAGCGGCCTATGTGGAAGCTGTTAATGAGGAGTCAAGACAAGACGGTTTGGATCGGTTGGATGAAGAGCGTGATATAGCTGCAGCACGGTCGGTGATTTATTAGCAAGATCTGCGCAGATATCACAGCCGCCGGATTAGAACCAGGACATTCCAGGAGGGTGACTTGGTACTTCGGCTTATCCAAGATCAAACAGATATGCACAAGCTATCCCCGCCATGGGAAGGGCCCTTTGTGGTCAGCAAGAATTTACACAACGGTTCATATTATTTGGTGGACATTCGAGAACACAAGGATTCACGGACATCAGAAGAGGAGACGAAGAGGCCGTGGAACATCGCTCATTTATGGCCATACTACACTTGAGCCATGTGCTCCAATGTATCCTATGTATATATTATGAATAATGAATAAACCGGCACCCTCGGTAAACCGGGGGCTCAGCCCTTTCTCCATATACACAAATTTTGCGGCAAGTAACCATATCAGTTTGTTATCAAATATCATATTTCAATGTTGGCCGGTTTTAGAAACTAATCTTTGCAGGATATGTGAAGGAGAGGTAGAACTCTCGGGAGCAAGAGATTATATCTGGTTCAAGAAGAGAAAAACCCCATAAAAGAAAAACCTGCAGAGTCAGGAGGAACTTTAGAGGCCCCTTGGGACAGTCCGGTTTGCCCACGTCCCATTGATTGGCTATGTTTATGATTTCTTGGGCCCCCTGAACAGTCGATACGCTCACGTTCAGGGATGGCTCGGCCCCTTGGGACAGTTCGGTTTGCCCACGTCCCATTGATTGGCTATGTTTATGATTTCTTGGGCCCCCTGAACAGTCCATACGCTCACGTTCAGGGATGGCTCGGCCCCTTGGGACAGTCCGGTTTGCCCATGTCCCAATGATTGGCTATGTTTACGATTATATCGGCCCCCTGAACAGTTGATACGCTCACGTTCAGTGATTGGCTAGGCCCCTTGGGACAGTCAGGTTTGCCCACGTCCCAATGATTGGCTCGGTTTTTATTTGCGGTTCTATCGGCCCTCTGAACAGTCGATACGCTCACGTTCAGTGATTGGCTAGGCTCCTTGGGACAGTAGGTTTGCCCACGTCCCATTGATTGGCTGAACCTTGTTTTGAGCCTGGCAGCTCTTTGAAAAAGCCTCGACTACATGGTCTGATTTACAAGAATTGTGTGTTTCTTGATGTTTTTTTTGTGTTCCATAACCTTTTAAACCGAGTGGAACAGCTCCAGAAGTTGACCACCTATCTATAATGTTATAAGTCTGGGTCATGAACACCAGCGAGAATTAAACCGGCGTTCATCATAACCCGGATCGACTTCATGATGAGCCAACAGGTTGGCAGTACACCATCAGGTATAATGACCGGTGTTTTTTAAACCGGCCTGGTTTTGACTATAAGTCACCAGTATGAGACAAAACAATGACCGGAGTTTATTAACCCGGCCCAGTTGTGACCAAGCCTGATGTTCATTCAAACCCGGATGGAGTATCAGGTGCAAGTTACAAGTTTCTGAACCAAGATGAGAAAGATTTATCGACAAGATGAACCAAAGAGTTTCAGGTGTTTATTAGAATTGATGAAGACCGATTAAGGTGATTTTAAACATCCTGACCGGTTTAAGGTATATTGGCTACATACAATTCAGGTATCATAGTTATTTTTTAACATATGCTTATTAGATGTGTCAAGAGAACAAGATAATCCGTCCAGTGGTAAGCCACTAGGACATGTTTTTCGATATTTTTTATGAACTGAACAAGGCATCCGCATCAATCAACAAGTCAACGAACGAATACTTCATGAAGACCAAATGTCGGATCACAGCGCATTAAGTTTCAGCTAAACCTATTACAAGGCATAAAAAGCCAAATAGTTGGAAGCATTGTTTGACGGAATAACAATCATGATTACAACAATAGCATTCAAGATTGTGCTTCTCCTTGCTGAGATGGTTGGCCACCGTCTTGCTCCGGAACGTCTTCATCCTCGTGAAGCGGTGGGAAATCCGGTGCACGCCAATCAATCTTTGCCAAGGCACGAAAATATACTTCATCGTTGATAAGCTCAGCAGGATCAATATCAGGAGCAAAGGTGTGAGGACGAACCGGCGGAATTAAGTTTACAATATCGTAAACCGGTCGCTCCACCCGCTCGTTCTGCAGGTTATATGATGGATGATATCGAGACAGGTCAGACTCCACCGCAATCTTGCTGGCGAGGGGACGCATCTCCTTTGTCAAAGCATAAAGATCCTTTTCATTAAACGTTGAACCGTCCTCCTTGGTATCAGGAAATCCGGTTAACACCTCCTCCGGATCAATGTCCGGGACCCAAGCTTTAGCCCTCGTAAGGGCCAGAAGAGCACCTCCTCGAGCAGCCGATTTCTTAACCTCTTCAAGACGAGCCGGTAGAATGGACAAACTATTCAAAGTATCTTTGATAGTTGAAGGAGCCGGTTTACCAAATGAAGTGGCACTGATAATCCTTTGCGTTCCGGAGTACAACTGTTCGACCAAGGTGTAGCAGGCCTTGAGTTTCTTCCGTAAGTCATCCCCAAGATGGGAGACACGGCGTCCTACATACAACAATGAAAGTTAAACCGGTGCAGGTCACAGGTTACAAAAAAAGACAGGAGTTCAGATTATGCTTACCAAAAATAGCAGAAGTCATCAAGTCAATTTGGCGCTTTAACCCGGTCAATTCTTCAGTAACCGGGTTAAGTGCTCCTTCAGCATCCTGAACACGTTTCTCAAGATCTTTTTTCTGGACTTCAAAAGTAGTCCGCTCTTCGTCAAAGAACCTTTTCAAGTCTTCAGCAGTCTTTAAACTCACTTGAAGTTCTGTCTTAGCCTTTGAAGCGGCTGACTCAGTCTCCGTAAGCCGGCTTCGAAGTTCACTGATCTCCACAGCGTTCCGGTTCAGCTCAGCCTGCAGACAAAAGTTCAAAAGCAAGATTAGAAATTGCAAGTCTCAAGCACACAACCAAGTTGTCTACTTGACACTTGGGGGCTAATGGCAGTTGAAGTAATACAGCAAAGACAAATTGAAAGTACAAGTCTCAAGCACACAACCAAGTTGTCTACTTGACACTTGGGGGCTAATGGCAGTTGAAGCAATGCACCAAAGACAATTTGAAATTACAAGTATCAACTACATAACCAAGTTATCTACTTGATACTTGGGGGCTAATGTATGGATCAGCAGTTCAAACTACAAAGTTCCGGATTACCTTCAGTAAAGCAGATAAACCGGAACTTGGGGGCTGCTATGAGATAAAGATGCGTCAAAAAAGCAAAGTCAGAAGAGGAAAACTTACTTCATATTTTTCTCTCATCAGGTTCACCAGGCTGGCTTCATAATCCCGGCTGCTGTGGAGCCGGTTCAAATATCCGGAATAAATATCTTGAGCGCTCATACTGGAAAGACTGGATATATCAGTACTCCATTTCCCTTTGTCTTGAGCTATTTTTTCCGTTTTAGCTGTATGCTTTGCTAAAACGGTGGGTTCAGCTGGAGCAACATAAGCAGCACCAGTAACCACAACGTCAGGAGAAGTGGGTTCATTGGGAGGAGTAACTTCAACTTGAGCCGGATCAGGAGACGCCGGGTTAACTTGAGGAGAATTAACCCGGGCTGGACTTGGTGGGTCTTGGACATTTTCTGCGACAGGAGTTTCAAGAGCAGGTTCTTCAACCGGAGCTGCGGGAGTACCTTCTGGAGGAACAGCTGTAGACGGATCAATCACCGGTTCATTAGCAGAAGGATCAGCAACAGGCTTATTTGCCTTGGCCTTTTTGCTAGGTTTCGGTTTGCTGGAAAACAAGCAAAATAAGTTAGCATTATAAAGAGAAAGGGGGTGTCATAAACCGGAAGAGGTGAAGAGAGTTACCCCGGAACGGTCTTCAAAGGAGGAAGCTGTGTAGCGGTCGATTCGCCGGAAGAAGACAGCGGAGTTTCCTGATAGTCAGGATCAGATGGTTTAAGGGGTTTTCGGATAAGTCCGGCCTTGGGATGAAGAGGAGTCGGAGAGAGTATCACCTCAGCACGGCGCTTTCGAACCGGAGTCAAGGAGATCCCAGATGATTCCACCGCCAAGCCACTGTGGCGAGTGGTCCGGCGAAAGGCTTCGTGTTGTTGCTTCTTCAAAGTAAAGTTAGGATCTAACTTAGCATAGGGATGAGAAAATTGATATTTCCTGACGGTCCGACGGATTTTTTGAGGAAGAGGTTCTGAATCGGAAGAAATAAGAGTTACCTCAATCTCAGTCGGGTTATCACCTTCAGGCAGTTCCTGTGAAAAGGTATCATTAGATATGATTACAAGTATATGAAGGCGAGAATTTAAACCGGAGTAAAGCGTACCTCGGAATCCGGATCATCATCCTCAGAAGGAGAACCGGCATCGACGGCTGCTTTCCTCTTCTTGTTCGCAGGGGTCTTCCGGCGAGCCTGCTTTACAGTTTTTTCCTGAGGTTTTCTTCTCCAGAAGGGGTCATCAGCCTAATTGAAAACACAAAGAATAATTGAAAACGGTTCAAAGAGGACGGTTTATAAAGTACAAGCCAAAGACAAACTTACTTCAGGCAGCTTATTCTTCTTAAAGTACGGGGCCAAGCCAACTTTAGAGCAATCTGTTAAGGCAGGATTGACAATCTTCTTGGCTGACTCCACTACCTCCGATTCAGAAAGCTTATCCTTAGTAAACCTCTGAGGATCATCCGGTTTACCAGAGTATTTGCACATTAGCTTAGGGCGCCGGCTTAAGGGAAGGATGCTCCAGGATAGCCAGCAGCGAAGGAAATCAGTGCCGATCAGACCATTTGCCATAAAAGCTCTCAGCTTGGAGAGCTGTGGTGAAAACCGGGTCCGTTCAGCAGCGCTAAGCCGTTGTGGCAAGGGGTGATTCACCGGGATACGAGTTTCGCGATAACCCGGCAAAGGATTTTCACCTTCAGGAGAAGTGTCTACACAATAAAACCAGGATTTGTTCCAATCCTTAGGGTGAGTATGTAAAGAGGCGTGAGGAAAAACTACATCCCTCCTTTTCTGAATACTAATCCCACCAAGCTCTTGGTGAGGTCCGCTGGTGAATTCAGTGCGCCGGTTTGCATGGAAGAAATCCCGGAATAAATCAACTGAAGGCTCCTCTTGCAGATACACTTCAGAAAATACTTGGAAATCGCAAATGTTGGAAACAGAATTTGGTCCGATATCTTGTGGGTGCAGCTGGAAAGTGGCAAGAACATCCCGGAAAAATCTTGAACCGGGGGGAGAGAAGCCTCTGGAGATGTGGTCCAGAAATACGATGACTTCCCCGGATCTAGGAGTAGGAGGGCATTCATTACCCGGATCACGCCATTTTAGCTCAGCTTGAGGGCCTAATGTGCCGATTTTCGACAGTTTGATTAAGTCGTCCTCAGTCACGACGGAACGGACCCAATCGCAGGAAACATACTGCTTAGCCATTGAACAAAGTGCTGAAGAAGATAAAGTACAGAAACGGATTATGAACGAACGATGATCCGGGATCTATTTATATTATACAATGGTGGAAACTGAGAACTAGCTGGCAAGGTTAAACCAGCAATCATAAAACAGGTTATATCATTTTCGGTTTAAATGGCAGTTGAAGAGGAACAGTTTAAATCATTGCGTCAGATTATATCATTTCCGGTTTATGGCATATCAATTTAAACCGGAACATACTTAGCGAATCTACCGAGGAGAAAAACAGGTTTCTAAATAATTGCTAAGGAGGAAAGATCTGAGTATGCTGAGGAAAAGAAACTAATCTAAAAGACTCAAAGAAAAGCTACACAGACTTTATACCAAAAAGATGGATATACATGTCAGATAGGAGCAATAAAGATTCGACGCATCTACAGCGGAGTAAAAATGGAGAAGATCGAAAAGTAAAGCTACTACGAGTCACAGGCTCAAAGAACGAACAAGACGAAGCTTGCTGAGAGCTCTAATGGCGGAACGGATAAATCTACAACATTATGACGGTGAGATCTAATCTAATACTAAGCGGAAGATCTGCTGACTAGGGCCTAAAGGTCACAAATCTTCTATGAGAAACGTATCTACGAAGAGGCGAAGCTTCATTGGAAGCCCTAATGGCGGAAGAACAAGGTGAAGCAATGGCGGACGCAGATCAACAGCAAGGAGGATGAACATACCTGGGACAGCGAGAATCGGCGGCGGAGATTGATCTGGTCGAGGCTCAGGTTGATGCAGCGGCCGGGCGAGGACTGGAGATCCGGCGGTCGTCGGCGGCGGTTTGAACTCGGGCAGCAATGGAGGAAGAAGACGCAGGAAGAGGATGAAGTGAGAAGAAGATAATGAATGGGGGGTGGCAGTATTTATAGCCAGGAGTCAGATCTGAAACGACAGGTGCGAGAATCGAGGAGACGGAAATCGGATAAAGATCCCGTGACGCCTCGATCTTCGGGATAACCCTTAAAATACGCTACAGTACAGCTCACGGCGTTAAATGCGGAGATGATGTCATTGTCAGACTTTAATGATTTCGGAGGATGACGTCAGAGCCGGTTTACAAAAAGATGAAGACAGAAGAAAATTATATGAGACGAAGAAGACTGATATGAACAAGTTCAAATCATTCTGGGGCCTAATGTCAGGGATATGGTTAGTAGGTATAAACCGGATATTGTAAACCGGCTTGGTTATATTGTACTTGGTTTTAATATTTTAGTAGAGATTACGGCCCATGAGATTTCAAGGCCCATGTATAGAAGTACGGTTTGTAAACCGCCAAGAGATGTAACTTGAGGGATAGGAAAGAAAAGACAGAGACCGAGGCGGACACGATTATGAGCCGGCCTCGGGACTCTGTGAACCGGACCAGGCGTCACCTCTATATAAAGGGACGACCCGGCGACGGTTCAAGGACAAGCAACAATCAATCCGTCGAGACGCAGGCAAAGCGAATCCGCTCCCTGTAAACCGACGCCCAAGCAATATCAACCAACTAGACGTAGGCTTTTACCTTCTCCGAAGGGGCCGAACTAGTATAAATCCTTTGTGTCCTTTGTGTGCCATGAATCCTTTCAAGCTAACCCGTGCGATGGTTCCATCATCAAGTCCGCTAAACCGGACATCTGCCGTGTTATTTCCACGACAGCCATAGTTGGGTCCATAGATGTTTGTTTTCTCAGATAGCTGAAACTCATGTGTGTTGAGTCTCTCAAGTATGTCAAACGGATCGAGAGTCTTGAAGTCAGGACATTCTTGAATCATCATGGCTAGGGTGTCAAATGAGCTGTCAAGTGATATCAGGAGTGTCTTGACGATTTCATGCTTTGTGATCTCAATGGCGCCGAGTGCATGACGCTCATTGGTAATGTCAGTGAGGCGATCAAATGTGAGCTAGACGTTCTCATTGTCGTTTCTCTTGAAGTGGTTGAAGAGGTTGCGAAGAACAATGATCCTTGAATCTCTTTGGGTTGAAACGCCTTCGTTGACCTTGGAAAGCCAGTCCCAGACTAGCTTCCACGTTTCCAGAGCACTCACACGGCCATACTGTCCTTTGGTCAGATGACCACAGATGATATTCTTGGCAGTTGAATCTAGCTGAATGAACTTCTTGACATCAGCAGGAGTGACACCTTCACCGGCCTTGGGAACACCATTCTTGATGACATACCAGAGGTCGACGTCAATAGCTTCATGATGCATGCGCATCTTATTCTTCCAGTATGGGTAATCAGTGCCATCGAAGACAGGACACGCAACGGAGACTTTGATTATCCCTGCAGTTGACATAGCTAAAACTCTAGGTGGTTAAACCTAATCCCACAAAACAAGGGAGCACATTTCTCTGATACCAATTGAAAGTGTAGGTTATCGACTAGAGGGGGGGGGTGAATAGGCGATTTTTGTGAAAGTCTTCAAAACACAGGGGATTTGAAGACAAACAACATAAATGAGCCTATATGACAAGCAGTGGAAGATACAGATAACATGGAATGGGATGGAAGATATAACTAGGGCTAAACAGAGAGTAGTCTTCACATAGTGAAGTCAAACAGATTAGGTAGACAAGTAATGGCTTCACGAAGACAAACTGAAATGTAAATGAAGATATGGATAGAACCAATTGCTTGATGAAGACAAGGATTTGGTAGACCAGTTCCAGTTGCTGTCTCAATTGTACATCTAGTTAGGGCGGCTAGGTATTCAAACCTAAGGACACACAATCCTCACCGTATTCCCCTTGAGCTAAGAACACACAGTCCTCGCCCAATCACTCGGGTAAGTCTTCAAGGTAGACTTCCGAACCTTCACATACTTTGTTCACCAGCAGTCCACAGTCACTCTAAGACACTCAGAACGTGATGCCTAACCGGCTGGAGGAAGTACAATCCTCAAGTGTAACAAGTCTTCAGGTCACACAGACAGAAAGACTTCAATGATGCTTAACTCTCTTTGGCTTTGGGTGTTTTGGGTTTTGTCCTCAAAAGGATCTTTTCTCTCAAAGGATTCGGAGGTGGGTTGCTCTTAAATGACAAAAGCCGTGCACTAAGTCCGAGCAGCCACCAATTTATGGTGTAGGGGGTGGGCTATTTATAGCCATGAGGCAACCTGACATGATATGTCCGAAATGACCATTGGTCACTGAGGAACTGACACGTGTCCAACGGTCGGATTGTGAACATACGCGGCAACATTACTTGAGCTCCAAGTAACGCTGACTTATCCAGCTCAGGATAAGATTTGCTCTCATTTGTCTTCGCTTGAAGACATAGGTGTTTTGGTTGAGCATCACTTCAGTCATTCGACTGTGTTCACTTGGACCCCACTTAACAGTACGGTGGTTCCTATGACTCAAGAAGGAATAAAATGAACTACAAAAGAAGCTATGTCTTCAATGAATGTGTTCATAGGTAATTATCTTCACGTGAATGTCTTCACGCACCACCACTGACTTCAACGTCTCCACACATTTTTAGGGGTCATCTCTGGAAGTTAAACCGAATCTATGAGGGACTATTACCTGTGTTATCCTGTAATCCTCACAAACACGTTAGTCCCTCAACCACGTTGGTCGTCAATACTCCAAAACAAACTAGGGGGCACTAGATGCACTTAAAAAAGCCACCCTTCATAATTTTTCCATACATGTCACTCTTGATTCAATGCACATCCCGGTACACCGCCGGAGGTATTCATATAGAGTCATATTTTGTTCTTAGTATCGAGTTGTAATCCTTGAGTTGTAAAAAAATAGAAGTGTGATGATCATCATTATTAGAGCATTGTCCCGTGTGAGGAAAAAAGAGAGAGAAAAAAAGGCCAAAGAAGCCAATGAAAAAAGAGAAAAAAAGAGAAAGGCCAAAGAAGCCAGTGAAAAAAACAAAAAAAGGAGAGAAAAAGAGAGAAGGGACAATGCTACTATCCTTTTTCCACACTTGTGCTTGTAGTGCTACTTCTCGAGCTTGCGTTGTATTCCCTAAAAGAAGAAAGGGTGATGCAGCACAGTAGCGTAAGTATTTCCCTCAGTTTTTGAGAACCAAGGTATCAATCCAGTAGGAGACCATGCGCGAGTCCCTCGCACCTGCACAAACAAATAAGAACTTCGCATCCAATGCGATAAGGGGTTGTCAATCCATTTACGGTCACTTACGAAAGTGAGATATGATAGATAGGTCAGTATAATATTTTTGGTATTTTTGATGTAAGAGCATAAAATAATAACGCAAAGTAAAGTAGATGGAAGATTAATATGTTGGGAATATACCCAGGGGCCATAGGTTTCACTAGTGGCTTCTCTCATGATAGCAGAATTCTATGGTGGGTGAACAAATTACCGTCGAGCAATTGATAGAAAAGCGCATAATTATGAGAATATCTAGGCATGATCATTATATATAGGCATCACGTCCGTGACAAGTAGACCGAAACGGTTATGTATCTACTACTATTACTCCACACATCGACCGCTATCCAGCATGCATCTAGAGTATTAAGTTCATAGAACAGAGTAATGCTTTAAGCAAGATGACATGATGTAGAGGGATAAAATCAAGCAATATGATATAAACCCCATCTTTTTATCCTCGATGGCAACAATACAATACGTGCCTTGCTGCCCCTGCTGTCACTGGGAAAGGACACCGCACGATTGAACCCAAAGCCAAGCACTTCTCCCATTGCAAGAACTATAGATCTAATAGGCCAAACCAAACCAGTAATTCGAAGAGAGTTGCAAGGATATTATAATCATACATAAAACATTTCAGAAAAGAATCAAATATTGTTCATAGATAATCTTGATCATAAACCCACAATTCATCGGATCTCGACAAACACACCGCAAAGAGATTACATCAAATAGATCTCCTCGAAGATCGAGGAGAACTTTGTATTGAGATCCAAAAAGAGAGAAGAAGCCATCTAGCTAATAACTATGGACCCAAAGGTCTGTGGTAAACTACTCACAACTCATTGGTGAGGCTATTTCGTTGATGTAGAAGCACTCCATGGTAGATCCCCCCTCCGGTGGAGCTCCGGAACAGGCCCCAAGATGGGATCTCACGGGAACAGAAGGATGCGGTTGTGGAATTAGGGTTTTCTCTGTTGCCTCGATGTTTTTAGGGTACATGGATATATATAGGAGGAAGGAGGGCATCGGGGGAGCCAGAGGGGGCCCACGAGGGTGGGGGCGCGCCTAGGGGAGGGGGCGCGCCCTAGACTCTCGTGCCACCTCCTTCGTTCCCTCGCGTGTACTCCAAGTCTTCTGTGAAGATACGGTTCCAAAAATAACTCTCCCGAAGGTTTCATTCCATTTGGACTTCGTTTGATATCCCTTTTCTACGAAACCCTGAAATAGGCAAAAGCAGCAATTTGCACTGGGCGTTCGGTTAGTAGGTTAGTCCCAAAAATAATATAAAAGTTTATAAAACCCATTAAACATCCAAAACAGAATATATAATAGCATGGAACAATAAAAATTATAGATACGTTGGAGATGTATCAAGCATCCCCAAGCTTAATTCCTACTCGTCCTCGATTAGGTAAATGATAAAAATAGAATTTTTGATGTGGATTGCTAACCAACATAGTTCTCAATGTAGTTTCTTTATTGTGGCATGAATGTTCAGATCCGAAATATTCAAGAAAAATGTCTATATTGACATAAGAAATAATAATACTTCAAGCATACTAACAAAGCAATCATGTCTTCTCAAAATAACACGGCCAAAGAAAGTTATCCCTACAAAATCATATAGTCTGGCTATGCTCCCTCTTCATGACACAAAATATTCATATCATGCACAACCCCGGTTTCAGCCAAGCAATTGTTTTCATACTCAAATTTTTTCAAACCTTTCAACTTTCACGCAATACATGAGTGTGATCCATGGATATAGCACTATAGGTGGAATAGAGTGGTGGTTGTGGAGAAGACAAAAAGGAGGAAGATAGTCTCACATCAAATATGCGTATAAATGGGCTATGGAGATGCCCATCAATAGATATCAATGTGAGTGAGTAGGGATTGCCATGCAACGGATGCACTAGAGCTATAAGTGTATGAAAGCTCATCAAAAGAAACTAAGTGGGTGTACATCCAACTTGCTTGCTCATGAGGACCTAGGGCATTTGAGGAAGGCCATCATTGGAATATACAAGCCAAGTTCTATAATGAAAATTCCCACTAGTATATGAAAGTGACAAAACAAGAGACTCTCTATCATGAAGATCATGGTGCTACTTTGAAGCACAAGTGTGGAAAAGGATAGTAGCATTGTCCCTTCTCTCTTTTCTCTCATTTTTTTGGAGGGGCTTTCTCTTTTTTTATTTATCCCTCTCTCTCTCTATATATATATTTTTTGGGCCATCTCTTTTTTTGGCCTTTCCTCACATGGGACAATGCTCTAATAATGAAGATCATCATACTTTCATTGACTTACAACTCAAAGATTACAACTCGAAGCTAGAACAAAATATGACTCTATGTGAATGATGATGAAGCATGTCATATGAACGGAACGGTGGAAAGTTGCATGGCAATATATCTCGGAATGGCTATGGAAATGCCATGATAGGTAGGTATGGTGGCTGTTTTGAGGAAGGTATATGGTGGGTGTATGGTACCGGCGAAAGTTGCGCTGTACGAGAGAGGCTAGCAATGGTGGAAGGGTGAGAGTGCGTATAATCCATGGACTCAACATTAGTCATAAAGAACTCATATACTTATTGCATAAATCTACGAGTCATAAAAAAAAGTATTCAACGCATGCTCCTAGGGGAAGGGTTGGTAGGAGTTAACCATCGCGCGACCCCGACCTCCACACAAAGGATGACACTCAATAAATACCTCATGCTCTAACTTCGTCACATAGCGGTTCACCATACGTGCATGCTTCGAGAATCACAAACTGTAACACAAGTATTTCTCAAATTCATAATTACTCTACTAGCATGACTCAAATATCACCGTCCTCATATCTCAAAACAATCATCAAGTATCAAACTTCTCATCATATTCAATGCACTTTATATGAAAGTTTTTACTATATTCATCTTGGATACCTATCATATTAGGACTAGTTTTATAACCAAAGCACATTACCATGCTGTTCTAAAAGACTCTCAAAAGGATATAAGTGAAGCATGAGAGATCAACAATTTCTACAAAATAAAACCACCACCGTGCTCTAAAAGATATAAGTGAAGCACTAGAGCAAAAACTACCTAGCTCAAAAGATATAAGTGAAGCACGTAGAGTATTCTAATAAATTCTAAATCATATTTATCTCTCTCAAAAGGTGTGTCCAGCAAGGATGATTGTGGCAGACTAAAAAGCAAAGACTCAAATCATACATGACGCTCCAAGCAAAACACATATCATGTGGTGAATAAAAATATAGTCCCGAGTATAGTTACCGATAGATGAAGACGAAAGAGGGGATGCCTTCCTGGGGCATCCCCGAGCTTAGGCTTTTGGTTGTCCTTGAATTTTACCTTGGGGTGCCTTGGGCATCCCCAAGCTTAGGCTCTTGCCACTCTTTGTTCCATAGTCTATCAAGGCCATACTCAAAACTTGAAAACATCACAACACAAAACTTAGCCAAAAATCTCGTGAGCTCCGTTAGTATAAGAAAACAAACCACCACTCAAATGTACTGTAATGAACTCATTATTTGTTTATATTGGTGTTAAACCTACTGTGTTCCAACTTCTCTATGATCCATACCCTCCAATACTACTCATAGATTCATCAAAATAAGCAAACAACACACGAAACACAGAATCTATCAAAAACAGAACAGTCTGTAGTAATTTGTAACTTTCGAATACTTCCGTAACTCCAAAAAAATTGAAATCAATGGGTAAACGTGAGGAATTTGTCTATTAATCATCTACAAAAAGAAACAACTAAATAGCACTCTCTAGTAAAAAAATCACAGCCAAACTCGTGAGTGCTAAAGTTTTTGTTTTTTACAGCATGATCATATAAACTTCACACAAGCCTTCCCAAAGGTTCTACTTGGCACAAACACTAACTAAAACACAAAACCACATCTAAACAGAACATATATGCAATGTTTATTCCTAAACATAAGCAAAAACAAAGAAAATAAAATTGGGTTGCCTCCCAACAAGCTCTTTCTTTATAGCCATTAAGATCGGCTTGAGATTTCAATGATGCGCACATGAAAGATAAGAATTGAAGCACAAAAAGAGAATCATAAAGCATGCGAAAATCACATCTAAGTCTAACATACTTCCTATGCATAGGCATTTTATAGAAAAACAAATTAGCAAGACAATCAAGATCTAGCATATGCAAGGAAGAAGAAAGAGCCAATAGCAATCTCAACATAACGAGAGGTAATTGATGACCCACAAGTGTAGGGGATCTATCGTAGTCCTTTCGATAAGTAAGAGTGTCGAACCCAACGAGGAGCAGAAGGAAATGATAGGCAGTTTTCAGTAAGGTATTTTCTGCAAGCACTGAAATTATAGGTAACAGATAGTTTTGTGATAAGGTAATTGGTAGAAAGTGACAAAAGGTAAAAGTAAATAAGGTGCAGCAAGGTGGCCCAATCCTTTTTGTTGCAAAGGACAAGCCTGGACAAACTCTTATATAAAGGAAAGCGCTCACGAGGACACATGGGTATTATCGTCAAGCTAGTTTTCATCACGATCGTCTGATTCGCGTTCGGTACTTTGATAATTTGGTATGTGGGTGGACTGGTGTTTGGGTGTTGTCCTTACTTGGACAAGCCTCCCACTTATGATGAACCTCTAATGCAAGCATCCGCAACTACAAAAGAAGTATTAGGGTAAACCTAACCATAACATGAAACATATGGATCCAAATCGGCCCCTTACGAAGCAACGCATAAACTATGGTTTAAGCTTCTGTCACTCTAGCAACCCATCATCTACTTATTACTTCCCAATGCCTTCCTCTAGGCCAAATAATGGTGAAGTGTCATGTAGTCGACGTTTACATTACACCACTAGAGGAGAAACAACATACATCTCATCAAAATATTGAAAGAAGACCAAATTCACATGACTACTAATAGCAAGACTTCTCCCATGTCCTCAGGACAAAAGTAACTACTCACAAGACATAATATGGTTCATGATCAGAGGGATATTAATATGCATAATGGATCTGAACATATGATCTTCCACCAAATAAACCAACTAGCATCAACTACAAGGAGTAATCAACACTACTAGCAACCCACAGGTACCAATCTGAGGTTTGGGTACAAAGATTGGATACAAGAGATGAACTAGGGTTCGAGAGGAGATGGTGTTGGTGAAGACGTTGATGAAGATAGCCCTCCCCAAGATGGGAGAGTTGTTGGTGATGACAGCGATGACGATTTCCCCTTCCCGGAGGGAAGTATCCCCGGAAGAACAGCTCTGCCGGAGCCCTAGATTGGTTTTCGCCTCGGTTTCGCCTCGAGACGGCGGAGGCTGGTCCCGAAAGCCTCCTTATGATTTTTTTCCAGGTTAAAATACCTCATATAGGAGAAGATTGGCATCGGGGGACTGTCGGTGGACCTACGAGACAGGGGGCGCGCCCTGAGAGAGGGGGGGCGCCCCCACCCTCATGGACAGCCGATGGCCCTCCTCGTGAACTTCCTTCGCCAGATATTTTTTATATTTTCTGAAATGAAGTTCTGTGAAGTTTTGGGGCTTTTGCAGTTGTGCAGAATAGGTCTCCAGAGTTTGCTCCTTTTCCAGCCCAGTATTCCAGCTACCGACATTCTCCCTCTTCATGTAAACCTTGTAAAATAAGAGAGAAAAGGCAAAAGTATTGTGACATAACATATAATAACAGCCCATAATGCAATAAATATCAACATATAAGCATGATGCAAAATGGATGTATCAACTCCCCCAAGCTTAGACCTCGCTTGCCCTCAAGCGAAAGCCAATATCGAAAAATATGTCCACATGTTTAGAGATAGAGGTGTCGATAAAAACAAAATATGGACATGAGGGCATCATGATCATTCTCATAACAGCAACATAGATATATTGTCATATGATTCTTATGCTAAAGTAACAATTCATCCACAATATCAAGCATGAATCATAAACTTTATTGAAAATTAACAAACTTTGGTCTCGGTCATTGAAGCAATTGCAATTTATCGTAACATCGGAAAGAGTCAATATAAGATATTTTCAGCAAGCCTACATACTCAACTATCATATAGTCTTTGACAATTGCTCACACTCACACAATACTTATGGTTATGGAGTTTTAATCGGACACAGAGAAAGATAGGGGCTTATGGTGTTGCCTCCCAACCTTTTACCTCAAGGGTAATGTCAACAGTAATAGACCATGAAAACTTACATCCATGTGGGTATATATGTCAGGATCTTTCCAACATAGTGTGCTTGCCAAAGGATAAAATGTAAAAATGAAAGGTGAATTTCACCTTTACTCTTATAAGGCAAGAATAGTAGGTCGGCCCTTCGCAGAGGGAAGCAGAGGTTGTCATGTGTTTTTATGGTTGGATGCACAAAGTCTTAGCATAGAAGAACGTCACTTTATATTGCCACTTGTGATAAGGACCTTTATTATGCAGTCCGTCGCTTTTATTACTTCCATATCACAAGATCGTATAAAGCTAATTTCCTCCACACTAATAAATCATACATATTTTAGCCAGTTTGCAACATGACAACTTACTTGGAAGGATCTTTCTCAATCCATAGGTAGGTATGGTGGACTGTCATGGCAAAACTGGGTTTAAGCATGTATGGAAGCACAAGTAGTATCTCTACTTGGTGCGAGGAGTTTTCGCTAGCATGAGGGGGAAAGGCAAGCTCAACATGTTGGATGATCCATGACAATATACTTTATTTCAGATATAAGAAAATATAACCCATTATGTTGTCTTCCTTGTCCAACATCAACTCTTTAACATGTCATACTTTAATGAGTGCTCACAATCATAAAAGATGTCCAAGATAGTATATTTGTATGTGAATCCTCTTTTCTTTTATTACTTCCTATTAATTGCAATGATGACCAAAACTAAGTTTGTCAACTCCCAACAATTTTTATTCATCATACTCTTATATGTGAAGTCATTACTTCCCATAAGATCAATATGATCTCTTGGATACTTTTTATATTTTCTTTCTTTTTATCATGACCCAAGTGAGGAAACAAAGCCCTTGACTCAACACTAATCTTTATTATATAGCTCACGGACTCGATTACAAAGGGTAAAGCTCATAAGGCAAAAGCTCACAACTAGATCATGCTAACTTTATTCTACTAGATCAAGATACTACCAAAAGGATCGAACTAAAAAAAATGGTAGAGATAGTAGTGATGGTGATACGATACCAGGGCCACTCCCCCAAGCTTGGCAGTTGCCAAGGGGAGTGCCCATACCCATATGATTATGTCTCCTTCTTCGTAGGTGGTGATGTAGGCTTCTTCCTTAGCTGCGCTGAAGGACAAATTTTTGCTCCTTTAGATCATTGATCTCTTGCTCAAGATTTAATATATTCTTGCATAGTGCCTGCTTGTTTTCCTGCAAGTGGTTAAAAGGGATAAATTCGATCTTAGGTTTCTTTACTCTGTCGGGGAGGCTTCACTTTTTGAATTCCACATGCATATCCCTAGGTTGAGGTAGTGGGACTTCGTCTTCATCCGAGCTAGTCCAATCCTCCCCCTTTGGATCATGGTCCTCTTCTTCCTCCGTGGTCCAACCATAATGCTCCCAGTCCCCATAGACCTTAGGGTCAGCAAGGGAATCAGCCACATAGCTTTCTCCCTCCAAATCCTGGGACGACATGTTGCTTTATCTGCGACAGAAACAGCTCGAAACGAGAACAGATGATTTTTGTGTAATACCGAGGTCAAAACCTTCGGGAGTATATATAATGAATTTTTATCGACCAAACGGAGTATCATACAAGAAATCGGAGTCCGGGAGGCACACGGGGTGCCCACGAGGCAGGGGGCGTGCCCAGGGAAGGGGGGCGCGCCCTCCACCCTCGTGGGCGGCTCGTGTCTCTTCCGGACTGCTACTTATTTTTCTATTTTTCTAAATATTCTAAAATGGAGAAAAATTGCCTTTAGAACTGTTTTGGAGTCGGTTTACTTACCGTATCACATACCTCTTCCTTTTCGGAGGCTGAATCATTCTAGAAAGTGTCCCTTATGTATTCCTCCGGGGTTACGGTTTCAATAACATTGGTTTCAACATTTATAGGATTACCTGAGATATAATGGTTGATTCTTTGACCGTTCACCACCTTCGGATTTGTGCCTTCGAAGGTGTTGATTTTTATGGCACCAGAACGATAGACCTCCTCGATAACGTAAGGTCCTTCCCACTTAGAGAGAAGTTTTCCTGCAAAAAACCTTGAACGAGAGTTGTATAGCAATACATAATCACCTATGTTAAACTCACGCTTTTGTATCCTTTTGTCATGCCATCTTTTAACTTTTTCTTTAAACAGCTTGGCATTCTCATAGGCCTAGGTTCTCCATTCATCAAGACAGCTAAGGTTCATCCTCGTCTTCCCTCTGAGGTCCCTTTCCCTTGTGTTCGGCATTGAGCTTGCTGGCCTGCTTGAAGACCCAACAACTACAGTTGGTATGGTTAGAAGGTTTAGTAGGGGTGCCATGGATTTGGCAGGGCCTGTCTAATATTTTGTCCAGGCTAGATGGACTATCTTTGTTGCCTTTAAATGTCTTCTTCCATTGACCAGGTCTAGAGCCATTGAATCCGCCGTTTACCACTATATCATCTAGGCTTCTAGCATTATTTCGACGTTTGTTTTTGTTACGTCATGGCTTTCCATTGTCATCCCTAACTTCGAATGTGCCAGGGTCGCTGGTGCTGCTACGAGCTAACCAGCTGTCCTCGCCCGCGCAAAAATGGGTCATGAGTGTAGTTAGGGCTGCCACTGTCCTCGGCTTTTCCTGGCCGAGGTGTCTAGCTAGCCATTTGTCCCGGACACTGTGCTTGAAGGCCGCTAAGGCTTCGGCGTCCAGACAGTCTTCGATTTGGTTCTTCTTAGTAAGAAACCAATTCCAAAGCTTACGGGCTGACTCCCTGGGTTGTTGGATTATGTGACTTAGATCGTCAACATCTGGGGGCCGGACATAGGTCCCTGGAAAATTGGCCCGAAAAGCATCCTCAAGTTATTCCCAACTTCCAATGGATTTTTCTGGGAGGTTGTTCAACCAGTGCCGGGTCATCGGCTTGGTCCCGATTATCACCGTCGTCAGTGACAGTGTTGCTATCTTTCCCTTTACGGGATCGAGATCGGCGCTTTAGACGCCAGCACTTGGGAGGTTCATCGACAGGCTTATCCTTTTTGGGATCATTATCGTCGTCGTCCTCCTTCTCCTTAGGTGTGTCCACCATATATACATCGTATGAGGAAGTAGCCTTCCATCACCCGGTTACGGGTGGGTTTTGGTCTAGATCTGCTTCAGCTTTGAGGTCCATCCCTTCGAAGTGTTCAGAAGTGTAGTCAAGTAGATCGGTTAAATCTTCGATCGTGGCTACCAAGTGGGCGGTGGGTGGGAAGCGAAATTCTCCGTCATCAGCCTCCAGTTCAAACCGGATATAATTCGGCTGTGAGTCCCCTACTAAGGAGAGGGATTTTAATGAGTTTAGCACATCGCCTAAAGGTGAGTGCGGAAAGATATCTGCGGAGCTGAATTCTATGATAGGTGCATGATCAAGCTCGAAGGACACAATGTGATAGCCTGGCTTATTAGGGATGATAGACTACTCATATCAATAAGAAATTCCTTCTTTTCTGGAAGCCCATTCGGACAGAACTCCAAAGTTAAGCGCGCTCAGCTTGTATTTCAGGATGGGTGATCGATCGGGAAGTTGCTCCCGGGTGCGCATGAGTGAGGACAAAGTGCGTAGAAAAGACTAGTATTGATGTGTGGGGCTAGTCTAGATCCTGCCAGGAGTAACGACCACCGGCGGGTGTGTCCGGGGCGTTACACATAGATGCACATGGTTCGGAACGTGTAGCCGGAGACAAGTCCAAAGTTCCGGTAACACAGATCCCGCTCAAGGTTAGGTCTGTGTGCGGCTCCAGTGCCGCTGAGTTTCCGGCTTCTATGGAGGGGTTGAGCTTCCCGTCCTCGGGTGACGCGATCTACTCCGGATCTAGGGCCAGAGCAGTTATAGGTGCTATCCCCTGGATGTGGTCCGATGACAGATTTAGTCATGTTCATCGTGGTGCCAGGGAGCGGTCGCCACAGGCTCGAATCTGTCGAAGATCAAGTCTCCGCGAATATAAGCAACGTAGTTCAAGCTTCCAAACCTGACCTGATGGCCAAGGGTGTAGCTCTCAACCTGCTCGAGGCGGCCTTCTGTGTTGGCATGGAGCATGAATCCGCCAAACACAAAAAGCTGGCCGGGAGGGAAGATCTCCTCGGCGGTGGTGCCGTCGTTGTTGACGAAGCGATCCATCGGTCCTTCGGTCGCCGGCATAATGGAACTCTCAATGAAAGCACCAACGTCGGTGTCAAAACCGGCAGATCTCGGGGCCGAACTACGCATCTGAGGATCGATGATAACAGGAGACTGGGGACACGATGTTTACCCAGGTTCGGGCCCTCTCGATCGAGGTAATACCCTACTTCCTGCTTGATTGATTGATACGTCTCCAACGTATCTATAATTTTTGATTGTTCCATGCTATTATTTATGATGTTTTGGATGTTTAATGGGCTTTGTTATACACTTTTATATTATTTTTGGGACTAACCTATTAACCCAGAGCCGAGTGCCAGTTTCTGTTTTCTCCCGTTTTAGGGTTTCGCAGAAAAGGAATATCAAACGGAGCCCAATTGACCTGAAAATCAACGGAGATCATTTTTGGACCAGAAGAAGCCCACGGAGTGCCGGAGGGGGACGAGAGGACCCACGGGTTGCCCACGAGGGTGGGGGGCGCCCCCCAACTGGGCGCGCCCCCTGCCTCGTGGGCAGCCCGTAGCCCCCCTTTGCTTGGCCCCGACTCCAACACCTCCTATATATACTGAAACCTCTGGAAAATAACCTAGATCGGGAGTTCCGTCGTCAAAAGCTTTTCTAGCCACCGAAAACCAATCTAGACCCGTTCTGGCACCCTGCCAGAGGGGGGGATCCCTCTCCGGTGGCCATCTTCATCATCCCGACGCTCTCCATGACGAGGATGGAATAGTCCACCCTTGGGGCTAAGGGTATGTATCAGTAGCTATGTGTTTGATCTCTATCTCTCCTGTTCTTGAGATGGCACGATCTTGATGTATCGCGAGCTTTGCTATTAGTTGGATCTTATGATGTTTGTCCCCCTCTACCTTCTTGTAATGGATTGAGTTTTCCTTTGGAGTTATCTTATCGGATTGAGTCTTTAAGGATTTGAGAACACTTGATGTATGTCTTGCGTGGGATACGTGTGGTGACAATGGGGTATTCTACTGATTAACTTGATGTATGTTTTGGTCATCAACTTGCGGGTTCCGTGACTTTGGGAATCTATTCATAGGGGTTGGCACACGTTTTCGTCTTGACTCTCCGGTAGAAACTTTGGGGCACTCTTTGAAGTTCTACGTGTTGGTTTAATAGATGTTTCTGAGATTGTGTGATGCATATCGTATAACCATACCCACGGATACTTGAGGTGACAATGGAGTATCTAGGTGACATTATGGTTTTGGTTGATTTGTATCTTAAGGTGTTATTCTAGTACGAACTCTATGATAGATCGAGCGGAAAGAATAGCTTCGTGCTATTTTACTACGGACTCTTGAATAGATAGATCAGAAAGGAGAACTTTGAGGTGGTTTCGTACTACCATAATCTCTTCGTTTGTTCTCCGCTATTAGTTACTTTGGAGTGACTCTTTGTTGCCTGTTGAGGGATAGTTATACGATCCAGTTATGTTATTATTGTTGAGAGAACTTGCACTAGTGAAAGTATGAACCCTAGGCCTTGTTTCCTATCATTACAACACCGTTTATGCTCACGTTTACCACTTGCTACCTTGCTATTTTTATATTTTCTTATTACAAAAACCTATATCTACCATCCATATTGTACTTGTATCACCATATCTTCGCCGAACTAGTGCACCTATATAATTTACCATTGTATTGGGTGTGTTGGGGACACAAGAGACTCTTTGTTATTTGGTTGCAGGATTGCTTGAGAGAGACCATCTTCATCCTACGCCTCCCACAGATTGATAAACCTTAGGTCATCCACTTGAGGGAAATTTGCTACTGTCCTACAAACCTCTGCACTTGGAGGCCCAACAACGTCTACAGGAAGAAGGTTGCATAGTAGACATCAAGCTCTTTTCTGGTGACGTTGCCGGGGAGGTTAGTGCTTGAAGGTATATCTTTAGATCTTGCAATCGAATATTTTAGTTTCTTGTTTTATCACTAGTTTAGTTTATAAAAGAAAACTACAAAAAAACGGAATTAAGGCTACCTCATATGCTTCATCTTTTTAATATCTTTCATGAAAATGATGGGAAGGAAAATTGTGCTTAAATACTAGAAGAAGAATTACATAGAATGCTTGGCATAAAATATGTGAATGATGAGCATGATTGCAATGTTGTTAGTATGAATCCTTTGAATATCCATGATGCTAATGATATGCAAAGCCACAAGCTTGGGGAAGCTATGTTTGATGAAGATGATATTTTTAGTCCCCCCAAGTTTTGATGATAATATTTAATATGATGAAAGCATGCCTCCTATTTATGATGATTATATTTATGAAAGTGGATTTGGAGAGGTCATGACTTTATTTAGTGATGAATCCACTATTTCGGAAGAGGTTCCAATTGATTATGAGAACAAAGTTGCTACATATGATGATTATTGTGATGACTTGTATGCTATTAAAAAAACGATAACCATGAAACATGTCATCATGATTTTAGTTTTCAACTGGATTATGCTTCACATGATAGTTATTTTGTTGAATTTGCTCCTCCCACTACTATGAATGAGAAACCTGCCATTATACGCACACATGATTCCTATCTGGATACGAGAGATGATCTTCAGCGATGATCTTCACGGCCCACTAGTTCGGCCCATAACGAGTTATCCGACCACATGAGGACCCCTCAATCCAGGACTCCCTCACACTAATTAAACTCTGCAGACTATTTGTTGCCACCGACCTACGGGATGCACCCCACATAACTGACTAGGCCATGGACTTTGTGAGAGATGTCTACTGGCATCATCGCCATCTGGTCAACCTTGCAGAACGTAATAGAGTGGTCTTTCCAGTTTCCACTCATAAATATGACCATGAAGACAGTCCGCATCAGATTTGTGGGAAGCTTTACGAGAACCACACACTTCGTAATCTAAGGCACAACTTGGTGGCGAAGTACACCCTCGAGAACATGCCTGACAATAATGCTACAGGAAAATGCTTGTTCACCACACGTGGTGACAAGGACACGTCAGCTGGATAGTTTAGTAGTAGAACTCATCCTCGGGTCTTGCAGTTCACACGACATGACTTTGAGAACTTCATCTCCCACTACAAAAAAAGACACATCCGTGACATTTTGGGCCGAACGAAACTTTTTTCTATCATACTTATGACACTGCTATGACAATAATTGTGACAAACCACGATATCATCATAGATGTGGTGGGGTCCTACTTCTATGACAAACAATCATGACAAAAAATGGGCTTTTCGTCCTGGGCGGGCCGGAGACACAGCTGCATGACATTCTTTGGGACGTCCATGACAGAAAAAACCACGGTAGAAGCAAGGGCGAGGAAAATATCGGGCTGTTCCCGGTTACGGTGGGTGGTCGGGGCCGAGTGATGCCCGTTTCTCTCGTACACGCACGCGCGTGGGTGTGAGGCATTGGGATCTAACTGAACCCGAGTGAGGCGTTGGGCTCTAACTGAACCCGAGCAATTGCACTGCATGCTACGCGTTTCTTAACCCGAGCGATCGATCCATGGCCGTTAACTGAACCCGATCGAGCGATTCCTTCGCTACTACTGCTAACTGAAACCGAGCGATGCTGCCTCTGCATGAACAGTGAGTATTGTGGG
>LR738709.1:335894209-335920062 GCA_902687465.1 Secale cereale
GGTGGGGGTGGCTCAACAGGACCCCGTGGTGTTGCCTCTGCATGAACAGGACCCGTTCGATCGAGCCGGTTGGGGCTGCATGAATAGGACCCCGTGGAGGGCTGCATGAACAGGACCACCCCGTGGAGCGCTGCATGAACAATAGACAGTGGAGGGTTGGATGAACAGTAGCCCGTGGAGGGGTGGTTGAACAGGAGCCCGTGGAGAGGGCTGGTTGAACAGTAGCCGGTGGAGTAGCGTGCGGTGGAGGCTGAATAGATGCAGGTGGAGGCTGGAGGAGGTCGACGGTGGATGTACAGTAGCCCGTGGAGGCTGGAGTGGGTCGACGGTGGTGATGAACAATATCTCGTGGAGTCCCGTTTTGCGGTACGCCACACCCCTCCCGATGAACAGGACCCCCGTTTTGACCATAGCGCTCCAACACAAGTCCGTTTCCTCCGTTTTACAGTACGCCACACCCCTCCCGATGAACAGGGATCCCGTTTCGACCGTAGAGCTCCAACAAAAGTCCGTTTCCTCCGTTTTGCGGTACACCATAACCCTCCCGATCAATAGAACCCCCGTTTCGACCGTAGGATGTCTGTTTCCTCCATTTTGCGGTACGCCAGACCCCTCTCGATGAACAGGATCCCGTTTCGAACGTGGCCGGTCGAACACAAGGCCCTTTCCTCCATTCTGCGGTATGCCAGGCCTCGCTTCCATCGGCTGTTCCGTCCAAGCCCTCCCGATGAACACGACAACGCATTCCGTTCCGACCCAGCCGGTTGGCTCCCCATGAACACGATGACGACGTTGTTTCTCCATTCTAACCCAGCCATGTACACGAGCCCTGGCCGTACGTACGCGTGAGTAGGCGTTCGAGACCCCGCCCGTATGTATTTACCTGGCCGTATTTACTTTCTTGCACCCTGGCCGCTGTACGTACGTGTACATGCTACGTGCGCGCCTCTGCTATGACACGTCCGCGCCTCTGCTACGACACGTGCGCACCTCTACATCGACCAGTATGTACGTACACGTTCGCGACCAGAATGACAACGCTACATACGCTTCGACCAGGTGGGTCCCGACTGTCAGGCACTTCCTTGCGTGCGAAGATATAGCTGGTGGATCCCAGCAGTCAGGGGGAGAATTGTCTTTTTGTTTTTTTGGGACGCACTTCCTTGCGTGCGAAGATGTAGCTGGTGGGTCCCAGCAGTCAGGGGGACGTTTTTTTCACGAAATACGGTGGCCCGTCCGGTGGGTCCCCGCTATCAGGTGTAGGAATAATTATTTTGCGCGTAATAAGGAGGCACTTCCTTGATGCGGCCATGGACCCAGCTGTCAGCCTCTCCATGTACAGTCGACGTCTGATGGAAGCTGTTCCTTGACCACATTGACCACGCCGCGCCGAGAGCACCAGGGCGGTGGACGATGGCGAGGCCTAGGAAGGGGACAACGCCGAGCCAGGGAAGACGCGACAGTGGATGCCCACGCATAGAGGAGTATGAGGGTTCACTGGTTTGGCTGCGGTGTGAGGCTGCCGTCGCCGCAGAATAACAGGGGGTGTGGGTGAGTGGAGGGATGGCCTGGCCAGCGGTGGGAGTAGTAGGGGGCGGTGAGG
The DNA here is from genome assembly GCA_902687465.1 of Secale cereale. NCBI lineage: Eukaryota > Viridiplantae > Streptophyta > Magnoliopsida > Poales > Poaceae > Secale > Secale cereale. Next base: position 335,895,813 of record LR738709.1, read on the forward strand.
CCTCCGCGGCAACATAGCCGGCCACGGGAAGCAGGAGCAGGAGGCACGACCGGCGCTGGTTTGCTAGCTAGTTTGGGCGGCTGGAGCAAGAAGACGAGAGGTTGAAGAAGCACTACAGCCGTTCGATGGACATCGTATAGTCACTGGATCTAGAATCATGCATATTGACTAAGTTGACAAAGCCCTCGTCCCCGTCAACTTAGTAGGCCCACAAGTCAGCCTGCCACTATACTGGGTCCCAGCTAGCAGGGGGAGTATTCATTTTTTTGTGCGTAATAAGGAGGCACTTCCTTGCGTGCGAAGATATAGCTGGTCGGTCCAAGCTGTCAGCGGCGGTAACATTTTTTCGTGAAATACAGAGGCCCTTTTGGTGGGTCCCAGATGACAGGTGGAGGAATCATTATTTTGCGCGTAATAAGGAGGCATTTCCTTGCGTGCGGCCGTAGACCCAGCTGTCAGCCTCTCCACGTATAGTCCACTTCAGATGCATGTCGGTCGTTGACCATGTTCACCAGGCCGCGCCGAGAGCACCAGGGCAGTGGACGATGGCGAGGCCTAGGAAGTGAACGACATGGAGGCAGGGAAGACTCAGCAGTTGTTTCCCACGCGGGGGTAGTACGACTTTACGAGGGTTTACTAGTTCGTCTGTCGTTGCTGGAGAATAACAACAGGTGTGGGTGAGTATAGGGATGGTTAGGCCACGGAAGCAGGAGCAAGCGGCACGACCGGCGCTGCTTTGGGCGGCTGGAGTAAGAAGACCAGAGGTTGCGGAAGCACGACGGCCGTTGGATGGACATCATACGGTCACTGCAGCTAGAATCATTTATATTGACTAAGTTGACAGAGCCCTTGGTACGCGTCAACTTAGTAGGCCCACAGGTCAGCTTTCGAAACGGTCCGCCCCAGATGTCAGGGGGAGGAATCATTTCTTGGGCGGGTGAAGCTAGAATATCCGAGATTGAAGAAGAAGCACGGCATCCGTTGGATGGACACCCAACGACCACTGCTACTAGAACCGTGTGTTGACTATAAGTTGACAAAGCCTTGCATACGCGTCAACTCTTTTTTTTGGGGGGGGGGGACGCATCAACTTAGTAAGGCCACAAGTGTGTGGCATAGAACTTATAGCCCATTTGAGATTTGTAAGAATGTGCAGCCAATTTTTGATTTCTAATGGAATTTACTACAACCCATTTACAGTTTGTTAAAAGTACTGCCCATTTCAACCAACCGTTCAAAACAGAAGTCAATAAAATTTCCCACATTTTGATGGGATTCGAAATATTTTTATCCCGAAATTTCTAGTCAGATTAAATACAATTTCAATATAAATTTATATTACGTAAAAATCCAACGAAACATTGCACTCACAACAATTAATGAAATTAAAATTTTCATTATCCAAAAATAATATTTTATAAATTAATTACGTGGTGCATTTTTTATAGTTACTGCCCATTTTTTATAATTACATCCCATTTATTATTTCTTAAATCCCATTTTCTTGTTAAGCCTAATGCATCCCTCCTAGGAAAGATTTGCAGCCCAGCGGGGCGGAGAAGAACAACCTGACCTTGCTTGGGTATTCCTAAAAAAACTATAGCTGGGCTAGCCATTTTCAGCTTGAAAATTAATAATATCTGGGCTGGATATCTGGCCTGGGCTAGACGGGCCACAACCCGCCCAGTTAATAGCTGCAGTGATGTTTTCGTTGTTGTTCAGAGGAGAAAAATTAATATCTGGGCTAAACATTGCTCAAGAAAAACTCTGCAGTGCTCACATCTTAAAAACATAAATACTGCTCGAGCTGCTTGGTCCTAGCTGTCGGCCGCTTCTTGTGCAATTCTGTTGTTTATTGACTACATAGGTTGACAATGGTGTGGGACCGCGATGTCATGAAACCAAGAGGAAGCAAAAAAAATGTGACGCCCAGATAACCAAGCTACAGTAAACCTCTGCTAATGATGCCATGTCACCATGATTACTGTTGCTAATCTCGTGTTGGTACAGAACCGATCCAAATTTGAATTTGAATTAAAGTCAAACCATAAAAGTTTTTTAATTGTCAAATCTAAAATGTTCGGGATGTGGCAAATAAACCATACTAAATATTGATGAAGAAGCCACACTTCTGTAAAGTTTTCAATAGCACTATAATAAGTAAAATGGCAGTAAAACTATTATTTAAATGCTCTTAGAATAATAAACAATTACAAACTACTTAAATTAATGTGCCAAAATAATTGTGGCAGTGGAATAATAACTAATACTAAATTAGGTACAACTTTTGTAATTTACAAAACAAAAATTAACTTGTAAATAAAAGAAAACAGAAACAGAAAAATAAGTAAAAAGAAAAGTGAAAATAAAGCAAACCCAGAAAACCCCCTTCCCAACTGGACTATGGCCTAATTGGCCACTACAAGCTAGGCCGGCCCATCTAGTCATCGTCCCCTTCCTCCTGTTCACAGGGGGGTCGTGGCAGAGATCCCCCGGCTGTGACCGAGGCATGTCGCCGTGGCGACAATCCTCCCGCCCCCATGGCGCCTACTTGACACCCCTGAGCCCCCTTGTCCAACCCTAGTGCCCCCAGATTCCATCCCCTTGCTCGATCCCCCTCGGTCCAGTCAAACCCGAGAGCAACCCCGCCGCGCCATCATCGATCCTCTGGCCGCCGTGCTCCCCAAGCCACACGGAAACTCCTAGCAGCTCCGTCATGTTCGTCTCCGTCGTCTACTATCATCGGTTCGCACTGGAGCGCTCTGCATCACCATCGTCGTCTTCGTCTTCACCGTCAGTCACCGAAGGGAGCCGCCGTTGATTCATCGTCACCACCGTCAATTGCGACCACCCCGACCTCCCCGAGCATGCTCCCAAACCGTGGTGAGCCCCTCCTCTGTTCTACCCCGTCCCCCTGTCTTCCCGTCGTCGTATACGCCGTAGTCGCCGCCCGTTTACTCCCGTGGCCGTGCCCGTAACCCCGCTCGGCTGCCTCACCGCGCGCCCCTAGCCGTGCCCCTGCGCTGCCTGCTCGCGCACGCGCCGCGCCCTGCCCTCATTGCTGCGCACCCGCGCCGGCCACGCCCGCGCCCGCCGGACGGCGCCCAAGGCCGCCGTGTTTGGCTGCTGCATGGCCGCATCTGCCGCGCCGCAGCCCGCCTGCTGCTGCACCGCTGCTGCAGTTGCCGACGCCACGCTAACAGCGCTCCGCCTCCACCTCCACTCGCGTGCGCCTCCACCGCTCCCCGCCTTGCGCGCGCCTCGATGCTGCACGCCGTCACGCTCGCCTCGTGCCCGCCGCTCCCTCCACCTGCTGCTGGCCCCTCCTCACTGCCGGCTCCATCCCGCCGTTTTCCCCCGCTTCGCCCACCTTCGCAGGGCCGGAGCCCCCGCCTCTGCCCCGACACAGCCCCGCAGTGGCCTCTCCGCTCTGCCCCGCCCTTGGCCTCCGGCCTCCCCGCAACGCCCAAGCCACGACGGCTTGCCCCCCCCGGTCGCGTCGGCCTGGCGATGGCCGCGCCCGAGGCCTCTTCACCTGTCGGGTGGCCGGCCCGGCCCCGCCGCGCGCCGGCGCTGGCCGGCCCTCCCCCCGACCTCGCCGGCAGGCGCCCCGGTCCGGCGCCGCCGGCCTCGCCCCGTGCCCGGGTGGCCTTCGGCCTCAACGGGCGCCCATCCCGCAGCCCCGATAACCCGCCAAACTATGGCCCGTGTGCCTATGGCACGTGGGGCCCGCCCCTTTAAAAAAGAAAAGAAAAATATATTAATTAAATTAAATAAATAAATTAATTAAATTAAATTAATTATCTTAATTAATTAATCTTAACTAACCTAATTAATTAGATTAGTTAATTAAAACTATAGTTAGTCAATATGTGTGTATGACAGGGGGCCCACCCCCTGTTGACCAGTCAAACGTTGACTGGTCAACTAGGACCCCCTGGCCCACCTGTCAGCCACTGGGTGCAATTTTGTGTACCCTATGCTGGGTACACCTAGAATTTTCCCTTTTATTTTCGAATTAGTAATAAATTGCAGAATATTAATAAAACTTTAGAAAATCATATAAAATAAATCGTAACTCGGATTAAAAAGTTTTATACATGAAAGTTGCTCAGAATGACGAGACGAATCCGAATACGCAGCCGGTTCGTCTGCCAGACGTCCCTAGCATAGCGAACCTACAATCGTCCCCCTCCGTTTCACCTATCCGAAAATACCTAACACCGGGAATACTTTCCCGAATGTTTTCCATCCTCGCCAGTATCACTTAGTACCGCGTTAGGTCACACGTAGCACCGTGTTTTGCCATGTTATGCTTTTTGGTGCGATGTTTGCTTTATATTTATTGTTTCTCCCCCCTCTTCTCTCCGATAGACACCGGGACTGAGACTGCTGACGGTGGCACTATGGTCGACTGCATCGACGACGACCCCATCCTTCTTGCCAGAGCAACCAGGGAAGCCCTCCTTTGATCACCAGATATCGCCCATTCTCCTCTCTCTTATTCTTGCATTAGGTTTGCTACTGTTGATTCGATAGCTCCTATTCTGTTGCATAGCCTGTCATTGTTGCTACAATTGTTGATACATTTACCTGCTATCCTAATGCTTAGTATAGGATGCTAGTATTCCATCAGTGGCCCTACATTCTTGTCCGTCTGCCATGCTATACTATCGAACCGTGATCACTCGGGTGGTGATCACGGGTATATACTATACTAATACATACTCATGATGATGATTCGGAGATGGGGGCTGAAGGGGTAGGTGGTTCCACACAGGTAGTGGTGGGCCTAGGTTCCCGTCAGCCCCCTGATGGTTACTTTGTGGTGGAGCGACATGGCGGGTTGCGACCACCTAGGAGACAGGTGGGTCTGGCCCTGGTCATTGTCCGCGGTTATTTCATAATAACACGCTTAACGAGATCTTGGTATTTGATCTGGGTCTGGCCATTGGCCTATACGCACTAACCAGCTACGTGGGAATAGTTATGGGCACTCGACGTCGTGGTATCAGCCGAAGCCTTCTTGACGTCAGCGACTTAGCGGCGCGCGTCGGATTGGACTGGAACGCCGCTCTGGTATTAGGAGCGGCTAGGTCTGCTTACCGGCCGCCCTCGCAACAGGTGTGCATTAGGCGATGGGCCTAGACCCCCGTGTGCTTAGGGTTTAGATCGGCTTGCTGACCTCTCTGTCGTGCTTAGGTAGGGCTGCGACGTGTTGATCTTCCGAGGCTGAGCATGACCCAGGAAAGTGTGTCCAGCCAAATGGGATCGAGCGTGCTGGGTTATGTGGTGCACCCCTGCAGGGAAGTTAATCTATTCGAATAGCCGTGTCCCTCGGTAAAAGGACGACCCGGAGTTGTACTCTGACCTCATGACAACTAGCACTAGATACTTAATAAAACACACCTAAGCAAGTTCCACATACAACCCGGTGATCACTTTCCCACAGGGCGACGAGAGGAGGATCGCCGGGTAGGTTTATGCTATACAATGTTACTTGGTGAACTTAACATCTACTCCCTTCTACGGCTGCAAGACAGAGGCTGCCAGAAGCAAGGATACTTGTTACTTTCCAGCTACTCTCTTCTACTGCTGCAAGATGGAGGTTGCCAGAAGCATAGTCTTCGATTGGATTAGCTACCCCCGTCTTATTCTGGCATTCTGCAGTTTAGCCCACAGATATTACCCCTTTACACATATATCATTATATATGTAGTGTAGATCCTTGCTTGCAAGTGCTTTGGATGAGTACTCACGGTTGCTTTGCTCCCCCCCTTTTCCCCCTTTTGTTCCTTCTTCTTGGATGATGCAACCAGATTGATGGAGTCCAGGAGCCAGAAGATCCCGAGGATGTTTCTACGTGGAGTTCAGCTTCGAGGAGTAGTTAGGAGGTCCCAGGCAGGAGGCCTTGCCTTTTCGATCATTGCTATATGTGTGCTAGCCTTCTTAAGGCAAACTTGTTTAACTTATGTCTGTACTCAGTTATTGTTGCTTCCGCTGACTCTTGTGTGTTGAGCTTTTGTATTCAAGCCCTCTGGCTTGTAATATAAAGCTTGTATTATTTTAATTTGTGTCTACAGTTGTGTTGTGATATCCTGATCTTATTCGTACACATTTGCGTGCATGATTAGTGTACGGTCAAATCGGGGGTGTCACAAAAAAATAGTTTTATATACTAATAAGGAGGCACTTGCGTACGTGCGGCTATGGCTCTGGTGGGTCCCCACTGTCATCCTCGCCAAGTAAAGTCATTTACTCATCCTCATGTCTGTTGACCATGTTGACAACGCGAGACGGCGGCACCATGGCGAGTGCAACAACTCGAAGGACGACGGAGAGGGCCTCGCGGGCCCTACGGATGGTCTGATACAGCGCCCGCTGCTCATTCGGGAAGCCAGGATCATAGAGCCACATGTCCGCGACGACATTGTCGTTCGCTTGTTCACCGGTGCTCGTTGAGGAGACGAAGGTTGCAACATAGGTCCTCCTGCGCTGGTAGCTCTTCTGCCATTAGGGCGTCGAAGTGTGGCCGCACCTGCTCTATGGTGAACACGGCATGAACCGGCTTGGACAGTGGCGTCGGCTCCTGGTCTGAAACTACGTCCATCGTCTGATTGTCGTCGCTCAGCTCGGCGAGGTAGCTGGCGAGCCAGCATGTCCAGCTGCTGGACCAACCCGCTGCCAAGCACTAGTCTGACTGCCCTGGCCCACCCAGACCGCCTCCCTCGCCCGCGCGCGCTTTCCTCCCGAAACGGTCAGCGCCGCCCGCCTCGCTTCCCGGTGCATGCGATTACTCCGCCTTCAAACGACACAAGTGCCGTCCATCCGTCCTTCTGCTTCCCACATTAATGATGCACATTGCCAAGGTGGCTACTCCGGCGCCACACGTCCGTCCCTCCGCCCCCACCATTGCTATATAAACTGCTGCACCGACCATAGCCGCAGTCATCCGCATCCGTTCCTATTCTCCTATACACACCACTACTGCCCACCATGGGTTCCTCGTGCTCTAGCGCTCTTTGGGATGGGCGGACGATGGACCACAAGGAGATGGCAGCCATTGCTGCCGACTGGCTGGCTGACAGGCAGCCGGAGGATGACGACGTCCCAATGGAGAACATGGTAGTCGACGATCCGGCGTCAACCCCCTCCTCCGCGCCATCCTCGCCGGTGCATTGCACCATGACCATTGGCGAGGCCCGAGCCCAATATATGGACACGGTGAGGCAGAAGCGTGAGGAGCAGTTTTGGGAGGCGCAGGCCGCCGCCGCCTACAACCACCATCTCCTCCAGGAGCACTTGCAGGTGGAGGAGCAGATCGCCGCAGAGCAGGCAGAGCAGGAGGAGCTGCTTGATTCGTACCGATCCGCCCGTGAGGGCTGCCTCGAGCTCTAGCGGTATCGCATGCGGGTGGCGGAGACTGCGGCCGCCTACAAAGAGGGCGATGAAGCGGGCGAGGCATTGTTTTGCGAGACCGAGGACGAGGCAGAGGACAATGCCGACTCCGACGAGTCCCCGCTCCGCTGGCGTCGACAAGGCCTTGCTCCACCGAGGCCCCGTGGCGCCAACAACGAGGCAGAGGACACCGTCGGCTCCGTCGATACCCTGTGGCGCCAAGAACGAGGCAGAGGACACCGCGGGCTCCGCCGAGGCCCCACCCTGCCGGCAACGAGGGGGAGGATTTCCCCCGCTCCGCCAGCAACGAGACAAAGGACATCGCCGGCTCCGCTGATGCCCCGCCCTGCTACCAATGAGGCCACGCCACACAGAAAACGAGGAAGAGTAGAACACGGTACGTCGCTGCCGCTCGGGTCCAAGTAAGGCCACAGCTGCTACCCTCCGGCCGGTTAGCTTCTTGGCGGCGACGTGGAGTTGGAGAGCTATGTTGGAGAAGGACGCTGCTTCTACTTAACTGCTGGTGCAGTTGGTTGACTGACACGTGGGCCCAACAGGCATCTGGGCCACACGTCAGTTACGCAACTGCACCTGCAGTTAAGTCACTGAAGCTTTTGTTCGGCTTAGCCGGACACAGGTGGGTAGCTTCGGTTAATTAATTATACCTCCAGTGCACCCCTTTCAGTTGAAGAATCTATGAAATGTCATGAAATCCGACACGTTTATATGAAATCCGACCATCTATGAATGAATTTATTTCAATAAGTTCGAATTCTTGTATCACTGGCATTGGATGATCATGCAAAACAATACGTACTAGCATTATTCCCAGGGTGATCACCTCGTTTGCAACAGTTTCACATGTACTCCCTCAGTCCTTTCTAGTCTGCACACAAGTTATGTCTGCAGTCAAAGTATCTCTACTTTGACCAATCTTATAGAAAAAAGTATGCACTTTCACAATGTGCGAAGTAAAAAAGGAACAGAAGGAGTACAAAGAGTTTGAGCATATTTTTAGCATTCATGTACATTGCAATCAAACACACGGGCCTGGCAATTCATAGAGAGCATTCAAAACAATCGATGATTATGCATCTTAGCGATTCACATGTCACAGCCAATATTTACTTCACAACTAAAGAATAAAGAAAAAAATGGATCGATGCTGCTGACAGCAAAGGGCGTCCCATTCAAAAATATCAAATGCATGTCAATCAATGAGCAAAATTTGACAACGTTTTCCCATTCCAAAATATCAAATGCCTATGATTGTGGAATGGGCAGGGTTTGCCATCAGTTCGGACATTGACATGGCACCTCGTGCTAAATAAACCAGCTATTCTTTTTGTGCAGTTCCACCAAAATCAACCAAATTCGCGCGTAGCTTGGATGATTTCGTCCTTATATGTTGCAACGCCTTGAACTTATCGGCACCTCCTTTCTTGTGGTGGAAATGAATGATACGATGTATTCATGAACATTTTGTGCAGTTCCCATTGAAATCAAGCTGAGCACCCCTGATTGCACAAATACAAAAAAAGTGTTAGTATAAAGCAAACTGTACTATGAATTGATAGTTTAAATAGGCACCTACATGGTCCATGTAGAGCACACTTGTAGAAAAATGGAACTCACCGGAAAGAATCCTAGAACAACATTGTACTCGCGCATCACAGCAGGAAAATGGAGATTTGTCGGTCCTTCTGAGCTGAAGTTTGTTTGGTCGTGTGGGGGGTATTGTAACCATCATTCAACTACTCCTTTTGATGAGAAGATAGACAGGCTTCTTCATCCTGGCATAATCGGAACTTGTCACTTCACGTACTCCATATTCTTCTTCAGAGGAGGATGATCCTGTTGTGCAAATACAAGAGGATAATTCAATGCTAGCATCCCTATTTGCTCGAAAAAAAGGAAAGGAAATATTTAAAACAACACAGATGAAGCACTTCTCAAGGACAATACCACTTTTTGATGACAGTATCTAAATAGTAGCACAACACCAGTAGAGATGACAAAGCTCAATCATATGGATGAAATCAGTGTGCGAGTACCAACCTTTGTCAGGAGGCTTATTGTGTAGAGCATACAGATGAAGCACTTCTCCGGAACCATCTATTGCTATCTACTGTGGTGGCCATGCTTACTATATACTCCTTGACTAGATTAATGTTTCCAACATCTTCTTGTGCAGTTCCACTAAAATATATGGTATCTTCAAAGAAAATCCCTGTTTGCACAAGTAGAGATAATTATGTATTACATTAAGAGTGGCAAAACAATTGCTCGTTCCAGCCATAGCAATAAATTAAGATGCAAAACTATATCATTACTTGTGTCATCATAGTTCCAGTGCATCTCTACAGCACCAGGAGTTGATTTTTGTTTTTCTTCCGCTTGTTCTTCCCCTTCATCACTTGGTTCAAAAACAGACAAGCTTCGCCTTCAATGTGAAAGAAGGCTAGTACTGACCTCTCATGACGCGGAATTCAAACAACTCACTAGAAGAAGATCTGAACCAAATTTGCCAACACGGATAGGAAGTAAGATCTCCTCTTGTACAGTTCCACTAAGATCAAGTAATCAAGCAACGTTGTCGGTGTGACATTTTGGTTGAAATGCCCAAAACACTCTTAAAACAAAAGTGTTTTGTGAAGTGCAACAAAAGGTCACAATGGCAACGAGGTGAAGTAGATAACCCTGTTTACACACAGGTGCAAAGGAAACAACTAGTGGTCAATAACGGTGGATGACACAGAAGCCAACAAAAAGAAGCATCTACCTTATCTAAATGGGAAAGAAAGCAAGAGAGTAGCATTTCTCAAACAGTGGCATTGATTAATATTAACAGAGAGATTATATTAACAATAATATTCGTTAAACATGTAATTTTCTTTTTACTGTGGCATTGCATCAATTTTGCAGCGGCATTATTAGAGGGTGATTATTTACATGGACATTTTGGTGGAGGGACTAAAAAACTCCGTGTCAGGCCCATCTAAACCAAACAGGAGGGACTTTTAGGGACTAAAAGTGGGCATTTGGGACTAAAGAATGAAGACCCCGAGGGAGAGTCTTTTTGGGACTTTTTCCAACAGTTTCCCCTGCCACGCATGGCACCTTGTCTCTATTAGTTCATTACTAGGGGTAACATGGTATTTTAGCATGTCATTTAATAACCTCTAGTCCATGTTTAGTCCCTAGAACCAAGCAAGTAGGGACTAGGGAGTTTTTAACCAAACATGGCCTTAGATTAACAACAGCTAAAGAGTTGCACGGGATAGTGGATGCACCAGCACCATGTGCATCTACCGATGTACTGGGGTGATGCACAGTCTGTTGCAACAAAGAACAAACAACCAAGGAGCATATTTGTGTTGGTACCGATTTTGTTATCTTTAGACACCTTTTCCTATGTGAGCACAACAAAGCTAGTCCTGCTCAAACTCTACAGCCTTGTCCCCCAAAACAAAATATTAGTTCGTTACAGATGTGCGTACTGTGTTTGTCATTGTTTTCCCTTTTCGACCAACGTAGGTGTTGGATAGCCAGTCTGTACTAGTACTTTCCCCACTTCCTTTCCTCTATGAACCAAGTCTTAGATTTATGCCATACAACTTTCCCCACTACTTTCCCCCATTCCCGTCCTCTTTGAACCACGTCTTAGATTCATGCGATACAACTTTCCCCACAACTTTCCCCCTTCCTTTCCTTTTTGAACCACGTCCTAGATTCATGCTATACAACTTTTCCCACTACTTTCCCCCATTCCTTTCCTCTTTGAACCACATCCTAGATTCTTGGTATACAACTTTCCCCACTACGTTCATGTTTGATCCAACACCTAGATTCGAGTGCAGAAGTGGAAAAAGTCCACATGCAGCTAGAGAGCAACGCATGTGGAATAAGTAAGTTATACCTTAAGGTTCTTGGGGTGTGGTTCGGTGGGTGACCGGAGGCCGTTCGACCCACACTATGTACGGCGGCGAAGAAGAAGGGGTCGGAGGCCCTCCCGCGGCGCCTCTGGGTGAAAGTGAACAGCTGCGCCGGTAGTGGATTCGCTCCCTCGTCGACGGCGATAGCATTAAGCCTCTTTCCCTTCCCGACGGACAGATCCTGCCGGCCCTTTGACCAGCAGTGAGGGGAGAGAGAGAGGACAACGAAGTCTTGTTTAGATCTGGAGAGGGTGAGAGAGTGTGAAGAGAGCAATCACAAGCAGACCAGCAGTGAGGGGAGAGAGAGAGAGGCCAACAAAGTATTGTTTAGATCTGGAGAGGGTGAGAGAGTGTGAAGAGAACAACTACAAGAGCTGAGGCTCCAGCGTGTATATATATACTGGAGAGAGTGTGAAGAGAGCAAACCCTAGAAAACAAGCGCCGAGGCTGCAACTTATACGTGATGAGATGATTATATGGTCACTACAAGATCGTATAGCTCCGTATCCATCCATTTTGACCAGTGAAAGAATCCTCCTGGTATGAATTATGCTCAAGTGTAGTTATCGAACCTGAGACCTCAAGTTTGATGAGCGAACAGACTAACCAGCTACACAACCCTCCCATTATGTTCAACGAGAGGAAAATAACCTTTTATACATTCCTGCATTCATGTGACAAGCATGCCATATTTTTTGTGTGTGGGGGGGAGTCATTTGGATTTAAATCATAATCGTGTCATGTGGCTTTGGTGGTAAGACTATCCACAGTGGTGCAAAAATAACGCAGCCTTAGTCACCTTACCTCTCTCCACGTAGTACATTGGGTCCCACCAGTCAGAGGGTGAAACAAACAAATTAATAAGACCAATTTAAAGCGCCAGCGGTATATCTTACCTCACACATCTCGCTACTGCTCGGGAACACTGTCCAATTGATCCCTCTGTTCGCTTACGTACTATTTTAAGTGAATCCTTATTATAACATGCACAAAATTTTGGGCACTTGTATTCGACCTAAGTCAGTGTGCCACCATATCTCGTACGACTCCCTCCGTCTAGGTGTAATAAGTCACGTTAGAAGGTGCAACGGGACTAAGGTGCAAGAAGATTGGAGGAGAAGGAGAAACTTGACCGGTCATTCCTCCAATCAAAGCCCTGATTTCTGTCTATAAACGCAACAATTGATCCAAACAACTTAAGAGATGCCGTTTTAGCTACCATGCAGGGCCACGTGTTGACTCGCATGCAAGCCGACTTTGATTTCTAGACTGATCAACGCGTAGTTGCGCTCCATGCATTGGGTTTCCGGGGGAGATAACAAGGCGGAGTAAGGAGCGATTGGTTACATTGCTTAGGCTGGTCATGGTTTGTACGTACTCCATTTGTATCTCACTTCATGTGGCTTCGCACTCGCATGATTTTCCTATTCTATGAACCTATGTGTGCGTGTGTGCATGAGTGTGTGTGTTTAACATCATGTTTGAGTTAGAGAGAGCGACAGATCGACCTACTCCTACAGAGAGTTGGTGTGTAGTGTACGATTTTAGCCGCGAGAGTCGGTGCATCCTCTCATTTCCGGGCGTCCGGTAGGGACAGGCATACAGCTGCCACGCCCGCTCCTAGCCAGCCTGGCCCACCCAAAGCCCCTCCATCGCCCGCGCGCGCTTCCCACCCGAAACGGTCAGCGCCGCTCCAAAGAATCAGTATCGCATTCATGCCCGGGTACAGCGGACGTGACCTCTCACTGGCGCCTGCGTTGAAGGGAGAAGCGGATTCAAGAGTGATGGTTGCTTCGTCCGTCCAACTTACTGCTGGGTCTATGTGATTTGATGGCTCATTGGTCATTATTACGAGGTGGTAGGACTGCTGGATGTCCCACGCTTTCGGCGAAAGGAGGTACTACTACTCCCTCGGTTCCCAAATAGTTGTCTTTCTAGACATTTCAAAAGGACTACAATATACAGATGTATGTAGACATATTTTAGAGTGTAGATTCACTAGTATTGCTTCGTATGTAGTCACTTGTTATAATATTTAGGAACGGAGGGAGTAGATTACAATTTTCTCCATTCTTACAGCGGAGGAGTGCAAGAGCAGTGAAAACACGCACGCTCAGTGATTACATGGCCCACCTCACAGTATCATCTTATTTTCTGGACACCGTGCGACACCTAACTCTTTACATAGTACTCCCACCGTTCCTAAATATAAGTTTTTGTAGAGATTCCACTAGGTGGACTACATATAGAACAAAATGAATGAAACTACACTTAAAATGCATCTATATACATCCGTATGTGGTTCATGGTGAAATCTCTACAAATACTTATATTTAGGAACGAAGGAAGTACTTGTATAGTATGTACTGTAATTTATCAGCAAGATAGTACAATGCTATGAAGCTTCCAGCTTCTGTTACATGTATCTTACGTCCAAGGTTGCCCGTTGCAATACTTCATCAAATACAAAGGAGACTAACATGCATGTTATTGCATCTCAATGATTGACAGATCATAGCAAATATATACTCCCTCCGTTCCAAAATAAGTGTCTCAACTTTATGCTACATACGAAGCAAAATGAGTGAATCTACACTCTAAAATACGTCTATATACATTAGTGTTTGGAGTATGTACTAATAGTTCATATTGAAATCTACTAAAGGACATATATATTCCAAACAATATGATAATCTCTCTAACCAAGGTAGTAGGGACGAGGAGTAAACGGAGGGAGTAGTAAAATTTTCTCCTCGTCCTGCGAGCCACCGCGCGCGTGGGCGAGGGAGCGGGCATAAGGCGTAGTAAGAAAGCTTCACCTCATCCTGCGAGCCACCGCGCCCGTGGGTGGGGGAGACGGCATACTAAGCAAGCTTCTCCTCGTTCTACGAGTTGACGGGACACATCAAAAGTACTCCAGTGTATAGAGCCTTGCCTCTAAGGTAGGCCCCACATGGTTTGCCTCTTTTTTAACATAACGCGTCAAGTCACAATTTGTTTGTTCACCCGTGGTAGATGATCCTCCCTCCATCTAGTGAACAGCCAGCACACGTGTCAAGTTACCACGTGGGCTGCCTTTTCATACAAAAATGAGCTCCACCGTGAACCCACGCGGGTGTGGTTGGGAAAGAGACGAGAGTACGTGTGCCGTGCGTGCGCCTCTTCTCATCGTGCACGTCCCCCACGTACGTGGGTATGTGGGAGACATACAAACCTAGACAAATGGCTTGTGTGCGTTCGTGAGTGTTTTTTGTTTGGGGGGAGGTTTATTTCGTGAATGTATTTGTGGGAATATGTGTCGTTGACATCTCAAACAAAATTGTGCATGCAATGTGTGTGAAATGGAGGCCTATCCATATCATATATAGAGGGTCGGGCGATCCACGAGAAGAGAGGGAGGGGTCTTAGATATCGACAGAGTCGAAGAGAGGATCAAGTGGATGGGTGTGAGATCGATGAAGAGAGCCATCGAAATTGTGTGTGTGTGCAAGTCAAAGATATAGGGCGACTGACCTAGCTACCGGAACGTCAGGGGGCACAGGTCAAGCTTGTGTGTGGCAGGGAGACATGACTACAGCGCTCGATGTATCGGTGTGTGTGTGTGGGAGGGGGTTTGGGGAGGGGTAGGAAGAGGCCTAACTATAGAGGTAGAGCGACTCGTATATGTGTTGAGAAGGAGAGACCCAGTGATGTCTTGAGGGAGATCGGTCGACATCCATACATAACTAAAGGACGGGAAATAGGATGGGAGAGAGAGAGAGGAGAGAGGGAGGGAGGGAGAGGGGTAGAGTGCTGGATGGGTGATGGAGTTGCTTCTCGAAGATGGTGGGAGAGGCCTACTAGACAAACCAAGGGTGAAACTGCAATATTATCAATAAGAGTGGGGATGTGTTTCTGTGTGTGCCTGTGCGTGATAGATCTGTCAGGACACATCCATGGATGATGAAGGGGAACCATGTGTTTGGTAAGAAAACCTAACTACATTGGTAGATCAATTGTTGTTTGTCGGAGGAAGGGAGAGACATAACTAATGAGGAAGATCGATCGACACGTGGGGAAAAATGAGTTATAAGGACCAAGCTAGCTATATGTACAGCGGGAGATCGGTCGGTGTACGTCCATTTGTTAGAGGCAAATAAGGCCCGGCGAGACAGATAGACAGAGAGAATGGAGCTAGAAGGTGGTGCGAGAGGCCCAGCTACTAGCTAGATAGGGGGAGGAGTGTGCGGTTGTGAGATCGATGAAAAGAGGGGCGATATTTTACACGTGTGTGGGACCGTATGAGAGACACGAGGCAAGGACACATAGAGGAGGAGATTGAAGGTGCGTGTGTATGTTGTAAGAAGACATCGCTGGAGAGGTTTATCGATCGGTGTGTGTCGGAAAGGAGTTGTGGAGACTGTGGGAGAACGATCTAAAGAAAACAAAATGAATGTGCGCGATGGATAGAATGCTGAGGGAGGGGAGGGCGAGGAGGGCGTGTGGATGCACAAGAGAAAGTTAGTGGTAGCTACAAAGGTTAGAGGATTGTGTGGGTGTAAGAGACTAACAAAGATCATATTTTGATATGAAAGTGGATTCATATATTTGAATAGGAGATCATAGTGTTTTAAACATAGGCATGCATGAATATAGCGGTGATACGCGTGTTGTGGTTTTGCACATGTTATACCATAATGTGACAATGCATGGCGTTTGCAACTCACAGCTAAATGTCGAACAATCTAAACCATACTATACATCGAACAATCTCACATTTTATTTGAATTTGTGATAATGTGTGGCGTTTGCAGCTTACAACTAAATATCGAACAATCTAAACAATACTATATATCGAACATTCTCACATTTTTTTTAATTTGTGGTAATGTGTGGTGTTTGCAACTCACATCTAAATACTTGTAGGTGTAGGGGGCGGGGCACCATACATAATGTGATAAACACATTATACATATGAGACATGATTTAGTTTGTGAAGATCTAGCTAGAGCTTGAAATGTACTATGATTTGAAATCAACATAAAGTGGATTCAAAAAATCGAGTTCGAGTTCATATAGTACACATAGTTCATATGTAACTCGAGACTAATCATATGGTGTGCTGTGAAGATAATACACAAACGATGGTTTAACTTGACAATAATGACGATTGTAGATCTTATTAAAACAGAGAAACGAATTCAAATGCTTTGACTTAATAACAATCATTATTGTAGATCTTATTCAAATAGAGAAATGAATTCAAATTTAGTTCATATTGAAGCGGTAGTATATACGTTGGAATGCACTAAAACGTTCATTTGAGTACTAGGTTGCATGCATTATACACGTAGCGAAGTATTTTAATTGAACATAACATGAATTCAAAGTTTTGAATGACATTTGTAGTGTAAATTGACTTGGTACAGTACACGTTAGGCTTGTCCGGAAATTTCAACCCGCGCCTTGTTAGCCCGAAATATGTAAGATATATCTTTGTCTCGTTGTGCTCCGACAACTCCCTCCATCTCAACCCGCGCCTTGTTATTCCAAAATTTCAACGCACTCGAAAACTCCCACCTCCTGTGAAACCCCGACACGCAAAATGCCCGTGATACCCCTGAACCGAAAGAACCGCCTCAAATCGGTGGGGGTACTTTCATAACTTACCCCACATTTCGGACAAGCGCGTCCCTAAGCCATGGTTCCCCACTCCCATCCCATCCGCCCACTCATTTGTACACCGAGGCCGGCAAAACCCGCGAAGCCCCACACCCTCCTCCGTCCACCACCCAGTCGGAGCCTCTTCCTCAACGACGTTGTCCACAGCAACACCTCGATGTCCCTCATTCCACCATACAGGATGAGGATCCGTCGTCGATCTGGTCGTATCGCCGGTTCAGCCACCCCGTCCTCCACCTCCAAGGAGCTGCCCTGACGTTACCCTCGTCTTTCGCGCCACCTCCATTCCCACACCACCGTCTTCACCTGCACCACTGGAAGAGCATCATCATCACCGTTTCCTCGGATGAAGCTGCGGCCTAATCGGCGCCACCAAAGAGGTTGTACATTAATCGCCGCATTTTCTTCTTGATTCGATCTCACGGTGCTGCCGGCGCTTGGTCCCGAGCCGACACGACGCGGCTCCATCCACGTCGGTGTCGCCGGCCACTTCCTTGTCAGGCCCAAGATGCGATTCTATCCTGATCACGTGACACTTACGTGATTGGGGCACAACCGCATTTCGGGGGCTTAGCAAGATGGATATCATTACATCGTACCATTACATGCATACATGGGGGATACAACAATTCATACAAGTCACATGAATACAACAACATCAATACAAGGCATCCGACTACGGATGCAAACATGAAAAGCACAAAGACATCCATTTGCTATCCCAGGCTGCCGACCCGGAACCTAACCCAAGACTGAAGAAAAAGAAGAAGAAAGAACTCCAACAAAAGAACATCGCTCTCACGTCGAGTCATCGGAAACCTGCACCTGCACCTGTTGTTGTAGTAACTGTGAGCCACGAGGACAAAGCAATCCCATAACCATGGGTAACAAGACTAGCAAAGCTTAATGGGTAGGAAGAGGTAAAGTGGTGAGGTTGCAGCAGCGGCTAAGCATAAGTATGGTGGCTATCTTACGAGTACAAGAATAAGATGAGGATCTACGCAAACGGTCGCAAACTAGTAATGATCGCTAAAGATCCTGAACTACCTACGAGTCAAACATAACCCCACCGTGTTCTCTTCTGAAAGTGAAAAGAGACAGTCACGGTTACTCACACCGTTGTGTGTTTTACTTCGGATCCTCTGTCAAGTTTTCTACAACCGAACATTAAGAAATTCCCATCTGCCACATAACCGCGAGCACGGCTTTCGAAAGATCATAACCCTGCAGGGGTGTCCCAACTTAGCCCATCACAAGCTCTCACGATCAGCAGAAGTAATAATAATATTATCACCCCTTATCTTAGGGACAATCCGATCAGGCTCGGAATCCCGGTGCACAAGACATTTTGACAATGGTAAAACAAGTCCAGCAAGACCTCCCGGCATGCCGACACCCTGATAGTAGTCGTGCGTATCTCGTCTCAGGCCACGACCGGATGGGCGATTCTACAGGTTATACCAGATACCTCGAGTTTCCCCGTGGCGGCCCCGCAGAACCCCCATTTGGGACCAACACCATCAGCACTGGCCCCCTGCTATGTAGAAAGAATACTCGGGGACACGACCCCTATGCAAATTTAATTAATTAATTAAGTTGTTATTATGAGGCAAATTAAAACCAAGATTGGGCCTTGCTGGAGGAGTTTTATTCAAAGACGAAGTGTCAAGGGGTCCCCATATACCCAACCATGTAAGGAACGCAAAATCAAGGAACATAATGCCGGTTTATCGGCTCCTAAGGTGGCATGAGTGGAACAAAACACCGAGCAAAAGGCCAAGCCTTCCACCCATGCCTAGTATATAGGTGTGTTAATAATAATAATAGATATTGTGATATACCAACAAACAAGTTCCAACATGGAACGATCTTCATCTTCACCTGCAACTAACAATGCTATATGAGGGGCTGAGCAAGCGGGTAACATAGCCAAACAACAGTTTGCTTGGAAGGTGTCAAGGTTAGAGGTTTCATGGCAACAAGGAGAGGGGCTGACAATAAAGATGGGTAGCGCGACATATAACGATAGCATCGAGACACTAAGCATGGCAATGATAGTAAGGTATCCAAGGTGATGGTCATCTTGCCCGAGATCCTGCAAGGAAGAAGAACGGATTCGTGAAGAAGACGAAGAAGAAGCCTTGAAGACGAACCACGTGTAGACGAACGAATCCTCACGATCGCAACGGAAAAGAACTAGCCCGAAGAAAGCACACAACATGGTAAACACTCCACTCAAGAACAAGACAAGATTCTCAACCAAGTATGATGCAAGACAAGTCTATATGATGCGATTCATAGCAAGGGATGAATCACACAAGAACAACACAAACCAACAAGTTTAAATGAGGCCGGAATCAACATATAACAAATCCGATAAGTCCTCATATGCACATTTTGAAATTAGTCCAGATCTGAACAAACCTTAATTTAAAGTTGTTAAACAGCAGGTTAACATTCACCATGATGATCTACACGAAATTCTAGTCAAGTTTCATATAAAGTTTGTTTAATTCAGAGCTACGGCCTAGAAGATATGAGCAAAACAAGTCAAGCAAGGCAACGGTGCAAGATGCACCCAAACATGAAGCAAACACACTCCAAACATGAAAACAACATGATATTATGATTCTACATGCAAAATCACACAAGTTTCATATAGGGCACGCTCAAAACGGAGCAACGGTTCAACACAAACACATGAAACAAGATATAACAACAAGCTGAAGTTAACAGCCACATAGCAACTTTGGAGCAAGATATATATAAGCTACAGCACCCAAACATGTTAACAAGAAGCATGGATGTGAAGTAGACATGTTACTTAACAAGCACGAACTTAGAACACACCCAAAAGCTTGCTGGAACACAATTAAACAAGCATGGCAAGTTGCAATAAAATTATCCAGACTTAGTCAAAATCCGGGAAGGCAAAAACATCATCACGATGCTGCCTTCGGAGGCACAAAACAACAAGCATATCAACTCTAATAAGAACATAAAGAGCATGGACATGTAGTAGGCATATCATACAGCAAACAACTCCATTGGAGCAACTCCATAGGAGGCATGGATCAATAGCAACAAGCTCCACCAAATTGATCATGCTGATAAAAACCTGACAAGTATAATTTATAGCAACTTGAGAGCAAGAAATAAATAAGCTACAGCAGGTCATATGAGCAAGTAAGGGCATGAATGGATAGACAATAACATGGACAACAAGACATGATCATTGGCCACTCCAAAACAAGCAAGGATTTGAGTGGGGTATCAAGCAAACATAGCATCAGGTTATAACATATTCCAGACTTAGCAGTTTTTTCACTAAGTATAAAACAGCAATAACAACATGGCATGTTTACAAGCTTGTTTAAGTCACCTCAAGGCATATCATGGAAAATGGATTGCACCACAGCAAAGACCATATGATGGTGCTTCTAAAACATCTAGACACGTGGCATGAAGACAAACACATCAATAGCAATGACCAAGTGAAATCAGCATCTCATAACAAGTTTCAGCACTTAACAGCCAAATGCACTTTTGCAACAGATATTAACATGGAAATATGAACTCAAACAAGCATGCTACAGCAACCATCATGTAGTACACTTCACAATGAACGTTTTGACATCTCATATGCTCCATTTGGATAAACATGCACCAAGTTATCATATCTCAAACATGGCATCAAATTAACAAGTAACAGCAGTTTATAACAAGTAGCACTCTTGCAACAGAGATTAGGGCATCAAGATGAAGTCAAACAAGCATGGCACAATGGAACAAAGTGAAGAGCATATCACCACGATCATTTTGACATATCATTCACTCATTTTGGATAAACACACAAAAAGTTACAGCCACATGAACATAGCAACGTATTATGCAATTACAGGGACTTAGCAGAATTTAACAGATGGAAAAGTGGGCATAGGATAACTATGTAGTGCACTGGGCGGGGCATAGTGGGCTCTTACCACTAGGCTTGGCCCATGAAGGGAGGAGGTGAGGCAGGCCCAGAGAGGAGCTGGGCCGGTGGCTAGCGCTGCTGGGCCATGGCCCATGAGGCCGAGGCTGAGGGAGGTGGGCCGGCGTGGGGCCCACGAGGCGAGCGAGGCAGGCCCGAGCGACGGATCATCCTCCCGATCCCTCCTGGATCGGAGGAACGAGCGGCGGCGCCCGCCGACGATGGCCGGAGGCCTGCGGCGGCAAGGGACCGTTCGGGACGGCGGATCCGAACGACGGCAGCTCGGGACGGAGCTGGGTGGAGGAGGTCCGAGGGAGATGCATCGGGGTGGCGGCGGAGTTGGTGCGGGCGGCGCCAGCGGAGAGCTCCGGCGAGGCCAAGGCGGCGGGGTTGACGGCACGGGGCGGCGGTGGCTTGCCGATGGGAGGCGCTGGCGGCGGGCCGACGATGGAGGAGCGGGGCGACGGGCGATGACGCACGGGCTCCCTCGGGCCCGGCGCGGCCCGGGGCGGGCCCGTTCTGGGCCGGGACGACGGGGATGTGGGCGCGGCTGGGGAGGCGACGTGGCGCGCTCCGGTTGGCTGCGGCCGGCGGGGTGGACACGTCCAGAGGCGGAGCGGACATGTCTAGAGGCGGGGGGAGGAAGAGGACTAGGGTTTCGCTACGAATTTGGACGGGGGAGACTCTTTTATAGGTAGAGGGAGCTAGGAGAGTCCAAATGAGGAGCGGTTCACGACCACGCGATCGTGATCGAACGGCCAAGAGCATGGAAGGGTTAGAATGGGCTTGGTGGGCTGTGTGAAAGGCGTGCTGGGCCAAAAGAGAGAAGGCTTCCGGCGGTTAACACGGTTAACCGTTGGGCTACCAAACGAACTCCGAATGCGACAAAACTTGACAGGCGGTCTACCTATGCTATAATAAGACCACATGCCAAGTTTCAACCCATTCCGAGAATGTTTTCCGGCCACTCACAAAATAAGTAACCGGAGGTGCCGCGGGCATGTGCAAGTGTGTCTGGGCTTAGAACGGACAACGGAGAGGACGAGGGAACTCGGACGGATGCAAGTTTTGAAAACATGATGATGCAATGCACATGATGACATGGCAAGATGCAACTCGCAAGCAAGATGACATGGCAACGACGACGAATAACTAACTGACACCTGGCGCACCGGTCTCGGGGTGTCACATTCCTCCACGGCGTCGCTCCCTCTATGGCGACGTCCACATCAGTAGGAGCTGCTGCTGCTTTAGCTCTCGCTCGTGCTGCTACTCTGCTCTTGCTCTTGGTCCCCTGCCTGGTCTACTCTTCCTCTTGCTCTTGCTCGTGCTGCTACTCTCGCTCTTGCTCTTACTTGCGATGCTGCTCTGATTTAGCTACACTTCAGTCGATTGAATCGACTTTTGGGTCAGTCGATTTTCAGGGGGTGGGGGGCTCGCCGGAGTTAAGGTAGAACCAGCCGCAGCGGGGAGCGGGGCTCGCCGTAGAGGAACCCACTATCTATGTTAGGGTTCAGGGTGGGGGCGGTGGTCGGTGGGGCGGTGGCGTGGGGATCACCGGAGAAAAAGCTCGGCACGGGGGGGCTACAGGGATGGCCGGGGCGGTGGCGGACCGGCGGTGGGGAGTGTTTTCTAGGCGGGCAGGGCGGCGCACCGCCGGCCGCGGGTGGCGGGGGCGGCTGTTTGGCCGGTGGTGGCTGGCGGCTCAGGGGGGTGGAGGCTGAAGATGAACTGCAGGCCCTTGATTTCGTATCCAACGGCTACAAAATCGATTGACCAGAGAAGAAAGATTCAGTCGACTCACGTGTAGCCTCACCTTGTCTAGTGCATTCAGTTTCGACAGCAAAATTCAGTTTCGACAGTTAAGTTCAGTTTCGACAGTTAAATTCAGTATGGACAACAAAATTCAGTTTCGACAGTTAAGTTCAGTTTCGACAGTTAAATTCAATTTCGACAGTTAAGTTCAGAGATGAGCGGCTGATGTATACATCTAGCACTTTGTGGTTATGTATTTTACATCATCTATTGGAGATGCTATTAGAATTCCACTCAGGTTAACATTGTCTCTCTTGTCCTGCTTCAGCCTCGGCGTCGTACAACTCACCGGAGCTGCTCCAACGACGAAACTCTCCATCACAGCGGAGCAGTACCTCGGGCTCCATCTCTAGACACCTAAGATCTTCTTCCCCTCCTCCGACAGCCAAGTCAGTCGGAGCATCCTCACCGGCCAACCCAATCACGTTGAAATCGACATGGCTTTGCCAAAGAGGTTGTACACTTCTTGTGGTTTGACTTAATCTCACCATGCTTCTTTGCATCCTGTGATCTTCCAATTCTTGTGAACCAAACACCCAGATTGGCAGAAATCTTGTGTTTTTAAATTCTCTGTTTTGCACGTGCATTCCTATCCTATTACTGTCTATTTCCTATCCCTGCATTGTTAGAATCCTCAAATTCAAACAAGCCGTTACACAATTACTTATGTTACAGATATGTGTCAAAGAAAACCTTGTGTGGTTTGTCCTGCTCCTGCGGTGATGTGTTCCACCCCAGCTCAGCTGCTCCAACGATGGAAGGATTCACCACAACAAGGATCCGCTCTCCAGACTGTATTTCACCGCCTCAGTTCTTCTTCCCCGTCGCCGGTAGCCACGACAACTGCATTACCATCATCAACTGAGCAGATGACCTTGAGGACTACACGGGTCCGCAAGAGAGGTCGCACTCTTCCGTGTCTGCTTACGTTATGCATCGCTTAATATGATGACATGCTACTTTATCATCATGTTCACCTATTAGACTCTGACTCAGGTCCAAACTTATGCTGAAACTTGAGTTTTTAAATGGTTGTGGGGTACATATTGGGCCAGCAATCAGTACTATCTATCTACTATCTGGTTAATCTCGGGTGTCTACTATGAGTTTCATGTTGGGTGCAAACAAACATTAAAGGAGCCATTATCTGTATTTTTTAACAAAAGCTATTATCTGCCTGCTATCATTAGTTTTGGGTCTATCCACAGTTTGCTACCTTCACTCTGGATCTGTGCATGCACTCCTTACATAATCTCACTATGTTTTATTCCTATGCATGTCAGTTATTGTACACAATGGAAATGAACATGTAGAGCAAAAGAGACGAGCCTTGCGTGGCAATAAAATTTCAAGCAGACGTCGCTCCATGGTGGGCGCAAAAGCAGCCCCCCCTCCACCCATTTCGGATCGTAATCAAGAGGAAGATAAGTCCTTAGAGGAGGATTCAGAGACAGATGACCAGTCCTAT